>VDFB02271358.1:858005033-858203092 GCA_007258455.2 Sequoia sempervirens
GGAAGCAAAATTATATACCATAGAATGGAATTAGGATTCTTTTGCTATTTTCTTTACATTAATATTTACGGAGAAAAAAAATTGTGGATTCTTAGTGCTATCTATCACTAGTCAAAACATTAGTAAAAACATAAGAAATGATGAAGTATTGTAGTACATCCTAAATTGGTATCACTAGTGAGATTAAACTTAAAATAATCCATTGCTAAGTGCAAACTCTGGTATTTAGTACCTCTAGATTTGTAAATGTGTGATTATGTAATACTCTCCATTGTTTCATTATCCATATTTACATTTTGGTCTTCACATATCGAGCTCAGAAAAAAAAATACCAAGGCTTCCTTTGCCATATTATAAAAAAATCAGAAAGATGCTTAATTTTACAGTCAGCAATTAGAAAACTTTCAAAGTAAATCTTATAAACTGACTTCAAAATCTACCCAAAAGAAATGTACATGTAATAACCGAGTCGTAAAAAATGTCCCCATCTTTTAGGATCTATAATCAAAGATATTAAAAAAAAAAAAAACAAAGATCAAATAATTAGCAATCAAGTCTTAAGAAACACAATTTAATAAGATATGGAGATAGGCCTAAAACCAAGATGTTTATGTATGTCATAGAAGAAAATATCTTTTTTGGGAATTTTTTGGCATATACCAATATAATATTTTCAATTTCTCGGAATATTATCCAGGAAAATTCAGGAGCATCATGTAACCCCAAAGAACACAATTTCAAATACAAAAGAGAAATGACAGATATTTTTTAAATGTAAAGCCATCATAATCTGACTGAGAGAGCGAAAGTAAATGAGAATGTACATAATGAATTTTTGAAATATAGATTTTGTCATTAATTTGAGATCACTGATTACAGATAAATGTAATATAAATCTCTTTAACAGTGTTAATAAATAATTTATAATAAACCCTTTGTGCAATAAAAACACAACTAAAATAAAAGAAGACACATTAATCCCACAAAATTCTCCTTGGTATCAAGTCCAAGAAAACTCATCTATACATGAAATGGTTATTTATTACAGTGTTAAAAATTGAAGGCAACAGCAGCCTCCTAACCTCTCAAATACCTCTTAAGTTTAGAGCACTGGCAACAATCATGCCTGACATTTTAGAATAGCAATGTCTCATTTAACAACAATGTTTTATATTAACCATTATGATTGGTAGTATTTCCTATTACATTATTGGACTCGGCAATAACTCAGCAGACCCAAAAATTTAAAAAACTCGGGACTCGGCAAAAATTCGGGGAAAAACTCAGCAAATTTATCAAACATTTGAAAATACGAATTTTTTAAAATATTCTTAAAACACATGAAAGCTGAATTTTTTAGAATATATTACTGGTTCATCATATATATAAATCAAAATTTGTAAAAAATAATTAATATATTATATATTAAAGAATATTTGTAAAAAAATTAATATATTATATAAGATTTAAGCATTAAAAAATTAAATTTTTTAATTTATTTTATTTCTAAAATTTATAATTTAATATATTTATAAAAAATACTTAATATATTATATGCCTTATATAATATATTAAGTATTTTTTACAAATATATTAAATATTAAGTTTTAGAAATAAAATAAATTAAAAAATTTCAATTTTTTAATTCTTAAATCTTATATGATATATTAATTTTTTTTACAAATATTCTTTAAATCTTTTAATGATTAAACTTTAGTATTTACAAATCAATAAATTAAAAAAAAAGAATAGCAGATCGATTTCTTTAGTATTTAAAAGTCAATAAATTAAAAGAAAAAGCTTATTAAAAAAAACAATGAATAGAAGAAATAGAAATCGATTATCCCAGATAACAGAAATGGATCTTTGGAGTTTGGACATTTTTTTGCAGAAATGGAAATGGAAATTGCAAACAATCTCAAACAATGAATTCACAAGAAATGGAAATCGCAAAATACATGTCGTTTTTCTTCTGCCTTTTGTCGGATTTCTTCTACTGTCGCCCTTTTTTCTTTGCTCCCATCGTTTTGCAGCGTGGTTTTCTTTGCCCTCGTCTCCTGTCGTTTTCCTTCTGAGTAAAACGATTTTGCAAGTGTGACTGACGGTGGACACTGTTGTTTTTGCAAAAAAAAAAAGGGTAAATAAAAATAAAACCATTAGCCCTTATTACCGCGCATTTTCTGCATATACGAGGATGTCGCGTTTTTTTTTTCACATTTTTTCATGATTAATCGGCTGCATGTTTTACCCTTTTCGGCTGATGGTTATAGCGATTTTACTAAGCCCATCAATTTTGGCGATTACTTGCGAGTACTACAAGTTTTGGGCGATTTTTCAACTATGATTGGTAGTATTTCCTATTATATTATGGAAGCAAAAATTATGCCCATATTAATTGATAACAGTATTAATAGTAATACCAATGCTATGGAAACACTGTACCAATGAAGAATGGTACAGCTCACAATAATGATAGAAGGATATTAATCATAAGAAGATTTCTGAACACAGAAGGATAGTTGTGTCAAAATAATAATGACAAAAATCTCAACTAATACATATTATTAGTAGTTGATATGTAAGAATGAAAACTCCCAAACAATGACCTCAATATTACAACTATGCTTATAAATGAAGTAAGGCCGACAATATCCATTGATAAGTGCAGATGACAGCAAGACAATGACAGCACTGACATCTGTGGTACAATAATAATGACAAGTTAAAGGATAGCATAATCAGTTTAACAGCTTTGTCTAGTAACAATTATGCTCGTGAATCATAAATAATAACAGCAGTGCTTGTTGTTATCAAGGAAAAAGTCATTATCATTAATCACAATAACAATAGTCATGCTTCCTACTCACAAGGTTTTTAAACCCAATTATGCTCAATCTTTTTGACAAGATTTTTCTAAATACAAAGTTTATCTTAAATCAATGGTTGTATTTTGAAAGTCTGCATCAACTCACCCTCTCATTTGGAGCCGCAGCATGTCCATAATGAAGCACAGAACTACAAAAAATGTAAAAGATATAACCATTAGAATGAATATCCAATATCAGAAATCAAGTTCATTTTCACCAAATATTTATCAAAAGGCCAAATGAATTATTAATTAAAACTAACTGTCAACATAAAAAAATTATTGACTTGATTGTGAACTGATAATCAAAATTGCTAATTGAATATATCTTCAAAATATGAGAAAAAGATAAAAATGACCTTCAATAATCATATAAGATAAAAATGACTAATTGGAAAAAAGATACTGCATGATTGCATAGTTTGAAATCGTATGGATTTAAAACACATAAGTCACAAGTACTCGGCAAGTCTTCCATGTGGACTCACCAAAACTGTAGGTAAACATCAAAATGCAGTAAAAACACAAATATTTTGCCTTCTTAAGCAAATCTGACTAATGAGAGCATAATTGTGCTATTTTAGAGAGTTTCAAGCTGCATCTAAAAAATGGCATGCATTATGAAAATCAGTTTGATCTCTAGTGCCTTAATCTGGACTTGGTGGTGGAAGCTTTGCCCCTCAATCCTACTCTATATCACAACAAGGTACGCATGAAGGGCACCGCCTCTAAACCTTAAAAGGTATGCAGCGCCCCTCGTGGTGGTCTAGGGCCAGCGCCCCTTGTTGCGGTCTGGGCGCAATGCCCATAGCAAGGTCAATGGGTAACCCCCTTTATAGGGGTTTGGGGGCAGCGCCCCTAGTGGGATGAAGGGGCAATGCCCCTTGTGGGGATCTAAGGGTAACGCCTCTAGTGGGGTCAAGGGGCAGAGCACCCACCACCAAGCCCAAATTAAGACCTCCCAAACCATAAAAACCTTCATGGCATACATCATTTTGCATTCACAATAATAAAAAAAAACAAGTTTTAACTTTAAATTTCATGGATTTTTTGCACTTTATAAACCCTACTTGCCAAGTCCTACTGACGGTACTTGCCTAGACTCGGTGAGTCCGAGTCCGAGCACCTAAAACTCGGCCAGGTGGACTTGACTTGGGACTCGCCGAGTCCTAGCGAGTCTCGTTTCTATGATTTAAGGAGCTTTCATCTCCTTTGTAAATAACGAATATCAAAGATCTAATTTTATTTCATGGTATCAGAGCATAGGCTCGAACCTAATTCTTTTTTTAAGTCGATTTTTAAAGAAAAATAAAAATCAAAGAAATCTTTGTGAGGAATTTTTGAACCGATTTTTTGTGGGTTTGTTGCAAAGAATTTTGAGGGTTTTGAAAGATGAAGAAATCATAAATATTTTAAAAGTGAAGTTCGTGATTTTTTAAAGGCTTTTAAAATTCGCGCAAGGGTTTTTTGTTGCTAAAAATCGTGTCGGATTTTTGCTATGTTCGCGCCCTCTTTTTTCCTATTTTTGTGCAATTTTTTTGAACTGCGGGTTATTTGAAGGCGATTATATGCTAAATCATGTAAGTTTTTTAAACAAAATCATGTGGATTTATTAGTTTTTTTTTTATCGAGGGATCTTCTGAAGAAAGTCGAGATAGTTTCGCTTGCGATTTCTACCCTAAATATTCAACGCGACTGGTTTTTCTCTTCACACGTTTTCCCTAGTTCTAAGCACGCCTTTTCTATTCACGGGTTTAAGATTTTCGACACGAGATTTTTTTTCACATTTTTTGGTTCTTCCACACATGATTTGGGAAAGTTTTTTTCTACAACTTTGCTATCTGCCGTGACTAGGGTTTTCACGATTTTTGCAAATGTCATTGTTTTTTTTTTAAAACTTGCTTTGAAAGTTGTGGCTCAGAAGTACAGTGCCTATGGTTTCAAACTTGGGCATTTTTTAATAATCCTCCTAACTGTTGAGTTATTGTCTCTATGCAATTCCTTGACTATTTCTTTTTTTGTGGTTTTGATTGTTTTGTATTTTTTTTTGTGTTTTTTTGAAAATATGGTGCTAGGAAATTATAAGTAAAGCAAATGTTACAAACTAAGGAAAATCTAAAAGATATTATTGAAACAATGTACAATCTATGGTGAGCAGATTGATTTCTTTCAATTGCAAATACAAATAACTCTTTAAAGATAGGTGGATTATTAGAGTCTTGACATTGTCCCATACCTAGATTAAACACAACAATTTGATATGCAAATGCCGGAAGTGAATATCAGCAGCAAACCCTTAAGGAGGTCGATTTGCAGCAAGGACTGAGTTCTCCACCAAATTGAAGCAACAAATATATCACATCCCTTTAGCTGCCTCCAATGCAAGTGATTTCAGCCTCTAACTTTAGGTGATCCAACCAAGGAAGGAAACGCATCACACAATAGTGGTACAACCTAGCAGGATGTGTACCTGTACGGCCTGGTACTACTGAAAGGTATGGCCCAGTAGTGTATTAACTTCAGAAAATTCAAGCAGCAATAACGTCTTCCAAATTTATCAATGAAAAAATGATCAAACCTTTCAAGAACTTCACAAATAAGCTCAATGTGACAACTGATTTGCAGCCACTTGATTAAGCTACCTTTAAATGATATCACACACCCTCAGGAAGCTGATACAATGAAGAAGTCACGCTCTCCAATGCCCAAGAACACTGAAACCTTGGTTTCACTTCTCCCAATGCAAAAAGCTCATAAACGCCAAGTGTAGAATGAGACATAATCACTTTTCAAAGCTTTTATATGCTCTCCAAAGGCTTGACCACCAATGTGCTTTTTAATCATTAAATATAAAGTATATCATTTGCTTTTGTTTGACTTTATGCTTTTTCCATTAAATGGGGCGCCCAAAATAATACACTTTATAATTTGACTTAAGTGGCCCTCATCAATATAAAGTCAAGATATAGTATTATGATATGTACCCCTTTTAAATAATTAATTATTATTAAAAGCTTAACTTTAATAATAATTAAAAATAACATAACTTCTTTAAAAATCATTATTTCTTGATTCCGTCTAAACCAAGGGATCAACCACTGCATCCACTGTGCATCTAGGAGCATTTTCGAAAATAGTAACATTGGACTCTGACGAACAAGTGATTTATTATAAATAGTAAGTCTGCACGAACTGAGCCCAAACCAACTCCCAAAGGCGAATCCTAAATTTGACAACTCCCACTCAGGACCCTCTAACCAACTCCATTAGCCTAGGAGGGTCAGATAATAGGCTAATCCAACAAGAAACAAAAGAGAGGTAAGAAGGGGACATTATAGTGGCAACTAAAAAATCCAAATCAGTTCGCTCTGGATCTACATCCCACAACTTTGTGCATCCCTTATACTCAATTCTTTTTATGAGTAAGAAAGCACAAGTTGGAATGCACATAAACTAGCTCTTCCACCTTAGTTGTTGCCAATCGGTTGCATTTCACTGAGTAGATAAAGGAGTATGTACTCCAATTTCGCTTGAATGAAGAGGAACTAGCAACCTATTGAAACAAAGTGAGAGGAACTTATAATTATAAAATTGAAAATCAAACTTTAAATTTGAAGTTAACCATTTTATTATTTTTAAAATAGTAAACAATATAAATTTAGAGAGTGCAATATAAACTTACTTGCGATAAAACTTTGATCGCAAGAGTTTGGAGATGTGGTGATGTAAAGTCATTGAGATACCACCAAGAATGAGCATCCATCCTATACTTGTCATGTAGACGTCAACACTTTGATTTTCAGAGGCTACAAAATCAGCAAACTTAGCTCTAACTAAATACTCCATTTCTTGATCAGGGAAGAGTCTACTAAGTACTTTACAACACCCCACACCAACTTCTACATCTGAATATGGTTGCACTCTTGATGGCAGATCAAGAATGTCATCACTATAAAATTTGGGAGTCAATGCAAATGCAAGATGTAGTAGGGTGGTCATTTTGTTCCACCACTCAACACAAATTGTTTGCACCTCTTTGAAAAAAGTTTCTTCAAGATCTTGCTCTTTCATTGAGTCAATGTCATCATCTACCTCTCCCAAACATGGCTTACCCATGTAAGTAAAATGGATCATATCATGATGGGCTCAATGAAACTAAGAAGATATTTTGCTTGTTCCCACCAAGTGTCATCTAGGATCATCTGTTTTATATTTGTTTCCCTTTCAGTATTGGATTGCTTCCATAGGGACCAACTTTGATTGATAACCATGCTAGAAAGTGGCTCTCGCACCTTCACAAGTCACCTCAAGACAATTGTGATCGATGCAAATCTAGTTTCAACAACCTATTCAAAAATTTAAAATTAAAATTAAAATATAAAGAAGACATGCTCGAGTTTAAAAATTAAATTAGTAATTACTAAAATGAAATGCAAAATTTAAAAGTTGAAGTGTTTCAATTACCTTCAACAACTCCAACTCTAAAAGTGATCTAAAAATGGTTTGTGACGAACATTTGGATCTCTTCAACCTCGACAAACATTTGCTTGATCCAATTTATTTTCGCACCCAACTTTGTAGAATGAGGTTGAGAGAGTGAACAGCACAAGGTGTCCAAAATATGTGCTCAAACTGTGTCTCAATCAACATACCTATAACTCTACAATTCTTTGCATTGTCCATTATTACTTGGACAACATTTTCAGAACCCACATCCTGAATCACTATATAAGGATGTTAGCAATAAATTGTGCATCCTTCACTTGTCCCTTACAATCCACAGATTTCAAAAACATTGCCCCTTTGGGGCACACTGCAATTACATTGATTAATGGCCAATTTATGGCATCCTTCCATCCATCAGAAACAATTGACACCCCTGTTTTTTTCTATGAATTTCTAATGGAATTCAATGCATTGTTTATGCCTTTTACCTCCTTTGCTAGTAAGATGGTACGCACCTTCTCATAACCTGGCCCTGTGTGTACCCTTGCGGACACTCACTTGCCTTTCTCAACATATCCTACCAATATGGTGATCAAACAACATTAAATGCCAAACCGTTCGCATATAGACATCTTGCAATGGCTTGATTTGAAAAACTCTCTAGCTTCATGCTTAAATGCTCTTTCTAATGGCCCCTCGCTTCTATTCATACTAACGGGGTCTTCAATTCTACCCAAAAATGGGTGGCTCTCTACTACAACATCAAGAAAGTCACTACGTGATGGAGAAGGAGGGGACCTCTCTGATCCCCTTCCCTTCAACAAAGGATGGTTTGTGGCATGACCAAGTCTTGCATCTACTTCCTCTTGCTCTCTAATATATTCTGCTATTTTTCGAGGTGGTAACGTCTTACCATCATCTCCTGAACATGCTTTGATTCCTTGATTGGGAATGGCACGTAAATGGGCTTTTGTAATACTCTATCTGATCTACAGTTTATGAGTGGAAACTAACTACCAGATTTAGCTAAAGTGTAACAAACTAGTTTTTTTACTAGAGTTTCCTTTGCAATAACGAACAGAAAAGATAAACAATTTGAACCATAACTACATAAACAATTCATCAACTAACTTCTAGTTTTCAATTTCAGCTGAAAAAGAACAATTAATTGTTTATATAACCAGAAACCACAGTTGGTTAGTAACTAACTTTTCCTTTACTTTTGAAATGAAAAGAGCATTTATTACAGCTATGAAATAAACACGTTAAAGTAAATATAACTGAAATTAAGAGAGAGGAAGAGTTACAAGAAAGTATAGTCTAAAAGATGGAATGCTTGAACAAGAATCTGTCTTCAAGGCAAAAAGAATTATCATCAAGGGATTTTCCGCCCAACCAAAGACCTACTAGTCTCCTGTGTTTCTTCAACTAAAGAAACCTGACCCTTCACAAGGGCAGTCAATAAAGGATCACATAAATACCATCATGCCATCTGAGCCTAGTGTCAAGAACCTATACTACCTTGGTTGATCCTTCACTATAGGGCACTCCTAACTAGAAAGACCATTCTGACCAAGGGTATATTTGGTTCTTGATAGTTGACAAATGCTTAATCTAAGCATCATAACCTTGGCCAAGGATTTATCAATAACGAGCATGTATCTCTTGTGGTCAGCACTCTCACCCTTGCTCGGCATTTAAATTTTAACCCATAGAGTATATATTATAAGAGACCCAACTCTTAATTCATTCTTTTAAATCAAGGGTAGATACTTAATTTGACATGCAGAGAAGAGAATGAGTTCATAAGATTCAACACAAAATTTAGTGTTTACAAAATAGAGGTATCAAACTCGTTTCATTTTATCAAGAGTAGTGAAAGATAGTATTTCAATAGTAATGGGAAGTTTACATTAATTGCTAAAGCTCTATTTAGTTTAAACAGAAAAAGAATATAATAAATTGACCAAGCTTAGGTAAAGGAACAAAGCATGAAGACGACTTCAGTTTAAGCAATGACAGAATAGATTCACAGGGCATTTCGAGAGCAAATGAAAGAAGTAACCCTGCCCAATGGGTAAAAGAAGTTGCAATAAATTTCCAATTTATAGTTCTCTAGATTGGTGGGAAAAAAAAAAGGTATCAACATTCATATTCCACTTCCATGAATGATTTAAGAGACAAATAATTACGCACGATTAAGAGAAATCAAGACTAATATAAACATGCCTGGCAAGTTGTCTGAAACCCAACTATACTCTTGACGTCTTCCTCCAACGATCCTACTATTAGCTATAGGATAATGATTTACATTGTCGTCTAGATGAATGTTGTGATAGAGAACTTCACTTTAACACAGAATGTTGTAGTCATCCTAGGAAACAAAATGAGGGACAAGCAGAATGACGTTCGGCTCTAGAAACCAAAGAAGAATACCAGAATAAGGAAACAAGAGACTATGCCAATGGGAAAGAGAATGTAAAGCTATTGACAGTCGATGCCAAAATAGAGAGAGTAATGAGTGAAGCCTCGAGAAAAATAAAGAATGTTGATCCATTGAAAATGGAATGAGTTACAGGTGATTGCCAAAAAGAATGAGAAGATAGCCCAAGCCAAAACAAATGAGGAAAAAAAAGAGAGAGTGAGAGAATGTCGATGATAAGAGAAAACATCCACAAATCTACCCTAGCCAAGATTTCCCAATGCATATGACTGCATGAATGCTTCTTGGGCGTTTCAACATTAGTGGTGGTAAGGTGGCAGGAGTTACCATATCCCATCCTCACCAACGCCCAGCTAATTTTATTATTTTAACCTTAATATTTATCCATCGGGCTTATGGTGTTGCCTTTATTTTTAACTTAAATATTTTATATTAATAACTCCCAAGGTGCACATAAGATTAATTATAAGACTTCTAGAGAAATACGATGATGCACAATTTAAATTGACTCGTTTTGATAATTATTTAATTAAATGAGATATATCCCAAGGTTACGACTTCAATGCAGCCTCCTTACACCAAATCGTGGCTTGATGGTATTTTGATCCTTTATAAACTACGACCTCTCCTTGATGATATTTCCCTTTCCCTTGAGGTGTTGGCAATCTTGCAATCACTTGACAAAGAAAATCATTCATATTTGCAATTACAACATATAAATTAAAATTATTTTCCCAATTTCACATTCTCATGAAAAGTAGTTAATCACAACTAACATAACGACCATAATTTCATTGCCATAATATTGTTCAAGACAAAAGGGATGTAACAACTTTCACACGACTGCATGAGCTAGTATACTAAACTTTGCAATGATTGCATATCCAAACAAGTGTTTCTCCCCCTTAACTTGTATCATTTGTACATATTTACATAAAGGTGAATTTGGGTTGGTTCTAAAGGTGGGTGGAGCAATAGAACTAGAATTGGTTGCCATTCTATTTGTTACAAAAAATTCAAAAAATGGTTATTGAACAATAAATGTTAAAAAAATTATTAAACAATAACTATAAACATTCAATATTTAATTTATTACTAAAAATTACAATTAATAAACGTTTAATATGCAATTAATATAATTACAATTTGTATTTATAATTTTAAATTATTGATTATTATTTATTAAAATAATAAATAGCAACATAAATAAATTTTAACATTAAATATACAATATAATAATTAGATTTATATTTATTATTTTAAGATTTTAAAGTTTAACTTTAAAATTGAATTAAATTAAAATACTAAAATAAATTAATATATAATAAAATTATAAGTGTAAAATGTTTAATAATAAATAATAAATATGTGTTAATACTAAATAAATAAAATATGTATGAAAGAAAATAAATATAAATTAAATGTTTTAAATTGTATATATAATATAATGTAATAATATTATTATTATTAAGACTATAAAACTTAAACATAAATTTAAAATTTAAAATTGTATTATTATATTATATTATAAATTTATATTTTATAAAAACAATATTAATATATTATAATATAAATTATAAAACAATATTAAAATATAAAAACCTAAAACTAGTTACTAAACTATAAAATTAAAATAAACTATAGAGGAAGCAAAAAATACCTTGCTGCTCGAGGAAAATGGTGGAAAATGTTTGAAAGAGTCGACACATTTTTCCAGAATGGCGTGTGTTTTCGGATTTTCCTAAAGGTCATTTCTCCTTGCAATGCAACCACACTAAAACCTGTGTGTTTGTTCTGAATGGCGGACGTTTTTTTGAAACCCATGTGTTCCCTTTCTCCTACTAAAAGTCGCATGAAACGGTGAAATAGCGAGCAAAACGAGCAACAGAAAATAATGAAAATGCGTTAGGGTTTTTCGCTTTGACCATTCTGAAATGGCAAAAAGTTTTGGGAAACTGTACCGGAATCAAGTTGAAAATGCCACATCACGCTAAAAACAACAGGATTTGAAAAAAAAACACGGAAATGTTTTTTGTAAAAAAAAAATCTATAAGTTTTGTACAATTTAAACTGCCAAGCAAGAGGTGTTGTACAAGGATATATGGAATATTCTGTACAAATTGGTGATTACAATTAATACAAGGGAGTTTAAGTTTCATAGCAAGCTCTAAGGGTGTCAAAGGAAGTTTGATGCAAATTAAAAGTATAAAATAGCAAGGAGTCGCAGCATAGGAGTTGAAATATTTTATTTACTTGTAGTTGTCATACCAATAAGTTGGAGCTGGCCATACCAAGTGTTGAGTTTTTGTAAAGTTTAAGTGGTTAGTTTACGCATGTACCATGTATGGAGTTTGTTGGAGTTTTTAAATAGGTCAAAATATTATAGAATTATGTGTTCTTTATAATTTAACAAAAAATATATCATATTCTATTACTATTCAACAAATATAATTTGCACTTCAGTTTAATGAAGGATGAATGAATTAAAAATTATTTGTTGCCAAATTGAAATACAATATCTATTTTGTGTTAAACATTATATGTGAATCATATTGGGGAATTTGAATGAGTTAATCTGAGCACAAACTCAACATATCAGGGTATTACCAAACTGTTGATGAAATGTATGTAAGTTACTAGGCAGAAAACTTGGTGTTTGTTTGGAGAAACTTTGGTTCTAGACCAAGATAGATCTTTACAAGTTTGTGCTTACAAATTTTGTAAGAAATTTTTATATAAGCAATATTTTTCCGTGGTTTTCTCCTGAAAGGGTTTCCACGTAAAGCTTGTGTTCCTCTTGTGTTCTTATTTTGTGTATTTAAAGTTGTTGTGGTTGTTAATCTAAAAAGTAAAAGATAGTCTTATAATCTATTAACTTGAGAAAATTCAGGCAGCAAACTCAGTATCAGCTTGTGCTTATCATTTATTTTGGTGTGTTGTCTCTTCAGTGATCTAAAAAAAAATAGTAGAAGAAAAATATGCTAATATTTTCCAAACTAGTAGCTTTGTTTCCTCTTTCCTTGGTAGACTATTTAGTATGTCCATCTTTCATGTGGTCTTCCACTAGAACCTCTTGCAATATACTTTCTTGTACCTATCCAAATTCCAAGTCCTGTCATGGTTGGGAGCTGAGCTGTTATTGTAATACTTCTCGTCAATATATATATAAAATTGCCTTTATTTTAAAGAATGTATGTTGTAAAGTTTACTAGTTAGAGATTGATGGTGAAAGAAACTAAAAGATAACTTTTCATAAACATTCAAACGTTATCCATACCCATCAATAATAGCTAGATAGCATAATCCATTACTAGCCATTGAATTATGAATGCTCTTAAATTTTGAGCATTAACCTTTTAGTTCATTTCAATAGCTTGGAAAACAACTGGCATGTGTTTTGACCTGATCACCCAGTTGGAAATATTGTCATTGATGTCAAAGGCGTATGGACAAGATTGTTAGAATTATTATCATTGATGTCAAAAGAAGACTTTCGTGATGAAAGGTTCGTTGATTAAATACAAGGAATAATAAGAGTTTGATTTTATTTATTTATGGCTGACCTCCATCTACTTATGGCAGCACAAGATTCAAAAGGTAGAAATTAAAATTATTTTTTATCAAAGGTGGCCAACCTTCATTGAAAGGTGAATTTAAATATTTAAAATAAATTTTATATCAAATCTTGGCTGACATACTTTTGATAAAATGCATGATTTGGAAATAAATACAAGTTATTTTGGAGGTTAGAAAGCAAGTTTTTCAATGCAATTTATCATTTTTTTAAAGAGCAAAAGTTAGGAGAAGAAGAGTAGATTTAAGAAGAAAAGGAGCAGATTTATAGCAAACATTGTGGCTAATTTGGAGCAGACCAAGGCAGATTTATAGCAGACATTGTACCTGATTTGGAGAAGACCTTTAAGGAAGATTTATAGCAAACATTGTGCCTTATTTGGAGCAGACCTTCAAGGCAGATTTATAGTAGACATTGTGCCTGATTTGAAGCCGACTTTTACGGGAAATTTATAGCAGACATTGTGTCCGATTTAGAGTAGAATTTGGATCAGAAATTGCATCAGTTTGGAGCAGAGATATTAGGTGAACTTGACTGCAGAGATATAAGGCAAATTTGGAGCAAAGATTAAGGTGGAATTGAAGCAGAAATAAGTGAAGTTTTGGAGCAGACTTTGGAGAGGTTGTTGCCTCCCATTAGAAGGGATTGGTGTCTCTTACTAAATTGGTGCTCAGTGTTAGGAATTAGAGTCTCCAAAGGGTTCGTGGTTACAAATTTTGTAAGATGATTTATACAATTAATGTTTTTCCATGGTTTTCTCCTATAAGGGTTTCCACATAAAATCATCTCTTATGTGTGTTCTTAATTGCTAGATCTTGTATATTTGGTATTGCTATGGATAATTAAGGTTTGAAGAAATATTGCTATGTTTGCTTAAGTTGAGAAGAAGTAAAGTTTTGATCTATACTGATTCACCCCCCTCTCAGTATGAGTGTGTGTTTCATTACACCCAATTTCTTAATCAACTCAATACCCTTTAATAGAGTCAAGAGCTATAGGATATTTTTATGTAATAGGATAACAAATAATGTACTCGTTCAGAATTCTAGCAAAGCCACAACTGCCATAGTTCCCATGCTTTACAAGTATAACCAATCAAAATCCCAAAGAAATTAATATATGCTTGTTTCTCTCACTTTATGTCATTGTTATGGGATAAATTAGAGGGAAAATTCAAAAACACCTTAATGCTTAAGTCAGACACATCTTTAAAATATGTAAACTTGCCACAAATCACTTAAAAAATGTATATGTAAGCACCTTAAAATGATTGTTAGAATATAAGGCTTCCCTTTTGTAATAAACTCATTGTAGTGACTTAGTGGTGTAAAATAATATTAGTATTTATAATCTTAGACAAGTACCATATTTATTTATCGTCACTTACATCTCTCAAACTCTATAAAGAGATGAACCTCATTTTAATAGACACTCCAGTATTTAGTAATATTATATCATGTTAATAGCTCCTTTTCTTAATAAGGATGATAGAATATTAATAAAAATATAACAAAAAGACATAAATTTTGAGAAACATCTGATTTGTGTTTATATATGGATACATTAGAAAGCAAGTTGCACAACCTTGTAACTTCACTGTATTCCATCATCTAGGTCCTAGAAACTTAACCAAATGCCCATTTAATCAAATAGCTTAGGACTGACAACTTATATCATCACTAGCCCTAACCTCGCTAGAAGCCAAAGGCTGAAAATCACACTAGCTACAAGCTAGGTCACTAGTTTGTTTGATGTCATCTTCTCCTTTTCCTAATGTCAAAATTCAATAATGTAAACAGCGATCAGTTGATGAATTTTAATGTCCTCTAGACCTTGGCTGGTAGGACACATAAAATGGGTAGAAAAATTCAATTCAACCCTAAGTTAGGCTTTTCTTTTATAAGTGTTTAGATTTAATAAACATCAAAGCCATGTTGATTGTCTTGGTTTAGCATTTCATGAATTTGGTTATGATTGTAATTATGCGTGCTGTTATAAGGAATCTCATTACATAAAGAACGTGTTAAAAAGGAAATGAACCAGATAGTTTATGATGTATATAAACTAAATGGTGCCAAGTAACCAACTTATGTGACTTCAATAGAATAAAGGATGGGATTTTTCTAATTTAAATCTGATATAATCTATATAACTTTCTTTACCTTGTCCTTATGCTTGCGTACTGCAAAGAAATAACCAACATGCAACCATAAACTACCAGAAAACATTCTATTTAATATTTGGAATATGAAATTGAAATCTACGACCAGCATGCACTAAATTCTTTAACCTCTTTGTGAAACTTCAAGTCACAAAATGATATGGGCCAAAGACCACATTTCTTTTCAATAATAGAGTATTTTGCAGATCTGATTATTACCTATTCTCTCCAGTTGCACAAATACAGGTATAGGAGCAATGTCTACAGCCCCCATACATATAGGTGTAATTCAAGAATGTACTTTCCAGTTGATACTCCTTCATCCCTACTCTAGTTTTGCGCATCACCTAGTCAAGCAATTATAATGACCAACAAAACCAACCTTAGAACTGAAATAAGTCTCTTCTTAAACGGCATTTCATAGACAAGTTAATAAAATAGTTTAAATGTTCACCCCCTATTGATGTATCACATCTCCAAAATTAAAAAAAACCAATTTAAAATATGGAGAACCACAGCTTCTTGAGCAATTTCGAGGAAGAAAAACTTGAAATGGGCCACTTAAAATAATTTATTTCTCAAGAGGATTTATAATGTTAATATTGTGAGCAACTATTGCACCTAGAAATGTATATCCAATTGCAAGCGTATTTACTATGTTTCTAATGAAGAGAAAACCAATATGAGTAAGTTTTATGTAAATTTTAACAAGCAAATAGTTCTAACTAGATGGGCTCCAAGTATCAAGAACAAATAATTGAAAAAGCAGTAAAACTAGTGTATAGGGGGTCCCACACATTATTGAATATAGTATTCCAGATACTGAATGTATATTACAAGTGTATTACCATGTTTCTGATGAAGAGCAAACCAATACGAGTAAGTTCTATGTAAATTTGAACAAGCAAAAAGTTCTAACTAGATGGGTTCCAAGTATCCAGAACAAAAAATAGCATTTACTAAAATCAGTGTATAAGGGATCCTGCACAGTATTAAATATGGAATTAGGGATACCAAGTATTATATATTTGTGTTGTCTATAAACGAAGCATATTATGAAGTTCTACCTAGGTTCCACAAGGGAGAAGCATAATATCTTGTGTGCAAGAGCCAATGTATTTTTTCAAATGAATAGCAAATGGTGACACTGTCCTGTCTAATGTGTGGATGATGCATGTACATGCTACAAATGCGTGTTTAATGATAACTCATGGACATACAAATTATTATAGTATAACTCTATAATATAATAGATAGTGGCATTATCCTAGGTTTCTAACTAACGAGTGCATGATGCATATGTGTGCTATAAATACATGTTAAATGATAATAGACGAGCACACAAGACTATCACAATATATTATTATTGACTAACTTAATGAAAAGAAAAAATAGAGATGCACAATTAAGGATGTTCTTGACTAGGTTAATGGTAGGTTTGAACAACCACTGAAAGGAATTTTACTTAACATCTATCTGTCACTATCTTTTTCCAACACCTAGGAAGAAACCACAATGCAATCTGGAAGAAAATGGGATGTTTGAAAGTTATTAGTTTCCCCATTTATGAAGAAGGAAGATCTGGGACTTATCACCATGCAGCATCACAACCACTCACCAAACAGATAGCAGGATGCACCATAGACTTCATCATGGTTTCAGACTAAGTGATGAAAAAAGCATAGTCTAATTCATAATATGCAATAATGCTTAGTGCTGACAATGTCACCAGAATCTTAAGCACTCATTCTACTATAGCACCAAAAAATGACAAATAATGTAACACCAACAAGCAAAAGTTAGCAATTGCAATTCTTGTATTGTCATATCTACCTCTTCATCTTCCAGACTTGTATAAATATGTATTATAGCTATTCATTGAAGAGTCTTCTAGATTTTTAGTTACCTTTCAATTTTTGTTGTCTTACATCTGACCTCTCATATCACTATATAAAGAGTTTATAGATTCAAAATTAATATAATTAAGCATTATAGTTCCAACATGGTGTTACATTGTTGACCTTTTCCTTCCATTGTTGGTGTTATGGCAGTTAGGCTATTGTTTATAAGACATGATATCAATCATTTCCATGCCTAACATATTGAAAACCTATTTTAATATTTCGGCCCCCAATCATCCCTGAAATCTGGATCAATTTACCCAACAACATAACCTCAAATTCTCATGGACAATAGAAAACAAATATATCAGAGAATCTAATGACACAGAAGTAGATGCCATGGATACAAGTTCATTATACATCGGTAAAATATTTTCCTTGTAGAATTTTCTGGAATCAGCTACATAAATATTTAACACCAATAATCCAAGTCTTCTACTAGACACATCATTTGGGAATGTTTTACCAACAAAACTCATGGTGATGAATGGCATTCCAACTTTTACCTCTCATTTAACTTCAGACCTGGCCCTTCGAGAATCATGTAACTAATGTATCAATTTAAACATTTTAAATAGTCTACCAGAATTTAAAAAATTGCAAGGCAATATGACAAAGAACATACGATTTGACGAACCATAAATGATTTGACATTTTTACGGAGTTAAATATTATGGTTTATATATAATATCAACCTTCATAGCCAAACTTGACTGCAAACTCTTTTAATTTATTACTCAAATTCACAACTATGAATAAGCCCTTGTTAATTGCAAAAGAGAGAACTATAAATTCAAAATGCAAAGTAAGGACATTCAAAGGTGTTGGCATTACTATTTGCACCTCTGGAATGCGTATTAGCAACAGGCAGCTATGCACAGTATTAACTGCTCTTCAAATTAGGAAGGGAAGCTCCCTCTTTCACTAATATGCTTAAAAAGTAAAATATTCTAAATCCTATCTTTTTGACTCAGCTGGAAGAGGCACAAGGTTAAGAAAACCAATACATTGCAAATAAGGATTTTCTCTGGTTTCCGCAAATCTTCACTACAACTAAGCTAATGCTATAAACTATCCTATCTCCCCTAGATAAACAAAGCAAGACGAATTAGGAGCAGGGAATTGGTATACAATAATCTTTTAAGTCAAGATTCCCAAGAAGGCGGGACACCTATCCGAGGTGTAGGCTGAAATGAAGGTTATTGGAAACAACATCAAATGGTAAGTTAGTTCTTAGGATACCTAAGGAGGTGGGACACCTATCCGAAGTGTAGATTGAAAGTAACTTACTAGAAACAAACAATAAAGGAAAATCTATATTTCTAAATTCCCAAGGAGGAGGGACTCCTATCCGAGGTGCAGATATGAAAGAAAGATTATTAATAAAATAACACGATAAACTTTATTGCTAAATTCCCAAGGAGGAGGGACTCCTATCTAAGGTGTAGATATGAAACAAGCTTATTAATCACAACAAGAATAAATCTAGGACAACAAATTGCATAATGAGACACACACACAATGAACGATCAAACCAGCTTTATATTTAACTAAGTAAACAGATATAGAATAACAATATTGCACGGCAAGGTGGCTCAGCAATTTATTATCACAGCAAAAGTTGAAATACAAATGAATAAGGGTGCTCTTATTTATAGAACTTCAACAAGTAGGGAACCCTAAAATATCCTTGAGTTTACACTCAATCTTGCAAGCATGCAAGAGTTTATTCTCTAAGTCTAACTGTATGCAACCTAACAGTTAACTAGAAAAACAATATCAGTTAACTAAACTGATACAAAATGAAATGAACCTTGCAACACGCAAGTCCTTATTGATATGAGAGTCAACTGATAACTAACATCAATTAACTGGATCCTAATTGAAAGTTCGACCTCCTCCAAAGATATCCCCGAAGATGAGATAAACATGCATGTAACCAGCAATTAGAACTCAACAATGATGTTGAGTTGACTGCTGCTTCTGACTCTATCCTCAGGAATTTTGTAGGATCCAACTGTCTATCTACTCTAGGTCGTCATGCGCCATCATGTCCTCGAGGAATTCATTAACTGTCTCATCCTCGAGCACTCTAATACTATCCAAGATGATAGACTGCTTGCCTAATGCCTTCTCTCCATCCTTGATCATTCTCTGGCACTCTTTGACCTCTTCAACTACCTTGTTGAAGTTAGTTGATATCATTGAGAAGTGATTCAATTTGGACACCACTGGATCACCATCAAGATCATCATGAACCAAATTCTGGAACTCAGTCTACACAGTCTCAAGATCAGTATAGGTACCATTCTCATGAAGATAATGAGACGAGATCTGAGTAATGAACCCATTGACAAGTTTGAGAACACCGACAACATCCTCTTTGATTGCAGCCAACCTTGTAGAGATTCTCTCATATGTTTCCACTTTGAAGAGGTGTTGTTTTCTCTAAGCCAAAAGCTTTCGTTTACGGCATCATATGCAGATGTGAAATGAGAAATGAGAATGAAATCCTTCGGTTTGCACTTTGTTGTAGACAATTCAAGTTGCTAGATTCCTTGACGAAGATCATGCGCTACGTACCTCAATTGATACATATCTATGAGAAGGTATCTTCCTGCAATAATGAAATTCTCAATCCAGTCCTCCAAGAACTTTCAATGATTCACTAACCAACCTAGCTTCTGTTGATCTGTAGATCTTTCTCAAAGTTGTGGAAGAATAGCCGCCTTGCTTGAGGTTCCATGAAAATGATCCAAGATGTATTGTCGCAGTTGCTTATTCTCAACCTTGTTTTCTTTGTCCTTCACGATACACTCTTCAAGATTACTTGCAACAAACTTAAAGAGGCTCACTTCCACGTGTTGTGTGCTCCTGCCAAGATTGGCTTAGACAAAGGTGAAATCATCAACTTCAACTCCATCCAGACTCTTTGCTTTTGGTGATGTAGCAACCTCAACAACGATCTATGCCTCAGGAGTCTTCTCTATGTGCACTTGCTTCTTAATCTTCTTATTTGACTTATCCTGATAAGGACTGTCAAACTCAGATAGATCAAGCTGATAGGAAGGCTTTCGCCTTCTTCTTCCCAAATTCATCTCAAGCCAACATGAGTGATCACTGCTAGCTTCTCTAGGTGAAACTACTTCAGTTGTGTTGATTTCTAGTGGATTGACTGGCACTAAAATTTCATGAACTGGAGATTCTGGCTCTAAGTCAATATCAATCTCAGTGGGAGGTGACTAAGGAGAAAATGGTGAACTAGGAGATGAAGAACTGGCTTCATCTTGTACCATTGTCTCTACTGGAACTTTTGACGCTTTCCCTTTTTGATTTCCATTTCCTTTCCTTGTTCTTCCACTAACTCTGACACCTTTAGGCAGATTGCACCTTTGCTTCACTTTGGGTTTTGACCGTGATGTAGAAGGTGGTGAAGAAAACACCACTGGCAGCTCTATAACTGAAACTGTCTTTCGCCTCCTTTTGCTATCCAAGAAATACATGCTAGTCTTGACAACTCCTCTTGACATGTCCTCAATTGAAGTACTCTCCCTGGAATACCAATACGGTTGACAAAGCAGCTGGTGAGCAACTTGATCCTTGACGAATGTGCTAACACATCTCCATCATCATCTGACAAACCTTCAACGTCTTCTGATAGAAAATTAGTAAGATGAGGAAGAGTAAGTCTACAATAGTGACGCTGACACACTTCAAATTCATCTTCGCAATTCACCCAAATGTCCTCAAGTGTTGGTCTGTGTGAATGACTTCACTCCAACCGTGTTGCATAGTGACCCAAAGGATCATACGAGTGCTTCTCACTGAGATACTTGAGATGGAGTTTCAACAACTCATTGGCCATCAACTTGCAATCAGTCGTTGTTCTGCCCTTGTATATGCCTAATCCACATGGAAATGTGAATGCTTGCTTGTGTCGATTGTGAAGAAAAGTATGAACCTCATACACCTATCTCAGGAACTCCATGAACAAGACCTTATCTGACAGGTATCTAAGTAGCATCAGAGGCTCTCTGGTATAACCATACACTCAAATATAGGTGAAAGTGGGAAACTGAATGAACCAATCTGCCCAACTCTCCATTGCTGATTTTGCCTCTAGTGAAATTATGATGTGCATCTCATTATCAAGGTCTCCGACTATCTTCATCAAGAAGTGATCATTCACCTGTTTGAAATCCTATTTAGCCTTTAAGAACTCCAATTGTTGGAAGTATTTATGTACATGCTAAACGCCAAGAGTTCCATTGTTCTTCAAAGTTCTAAAATTGCCTTGGAATGCAATTAAGTAGACCAAATAAGAAGCCATGTGAAACTCGTGGATTTTAAGGAATCCTGTGATTTGTTGGTGGAGAACCTCACTGATCAACATAGCCCAGTCAAAGTGTTCCTTATTGTTGATAATTTGATTGATGACATAGAACATCCACTGTCAGAAAATATGAGCTTCTTCTTGACCCATAACCCAGTTGAGCATAGTAATCAAGATAGCAATCTCATCCTTCAACTCTCCATGCCCAACCTTATTTGGCAAGTTGGTTTTCTATTCTTTTACCACCTTTGACCAACCTTTCTTTGAGATCTTTCCTTGTCTCCATGCCATATCTTGTCGCATTCCTCCATGACTATGACAAAATTGTCTGTACGAGGTTGTATGGCAAAGCACTTCTCGACGTCTCTAGGCTTGAGGCTACAAATGACTCACCCATCTGCTGATTGGATTTGTTGTGTGGATGAGTCATAATGCTTAATGCATAAAATGATGAACTCAAGATCAATCACTATGATGGGAATAGAGGCTATTGCTAGCAATCTAGAGCAGTCAAGATTCTTGACTGTCGTGCTATCAATGCCCTCCAACATGCTCAATTTGATCACTGGATAAAAGTGACCCAAGTTTGCGTCAAAGCTTTTCAAAAAGTCATGAACTATGACTGATTTTCCCTTGTATTCTATTGGGTTATATCGCATTTTGAAAATTTGGACTTTTGACTGTAAAGTTGGATATGTTTGGACAAACTTCAAAAAAAGCTAAAAATGGCTTTTGATGAGTCTAGAAATAGCCAATTGGGGGAAAAATTTTAGGAAATTCTCTGAAATGTGGGTTTTGTAGAGAATCAAATTCTAAGCAAACCCAGATTGTCAAAAACTCAAAAAAATGAGTTTTACTAAGGCGTGCAAAGGCTTTTCAGGTTAGAACTACAGGGGTTGTAGGGACTCTGGGGACAATTTTTCTCAAAAAAAATTAGCACATGGGTTTAGTAGGTGTCAATGAGCTGAACACACACGGATTCTTCGTTTTTCAAAATGTTGACTTTTAGGCCAACATGCAAAAGAATCTTCGAAAAAAGAACCATCCTTGAAAAATGGATGTAGTGGGGCAAATTTCACAAAAAATTCTGGAACATGGGTTTTGCTACTTACACTATGCTGAGTGAGCCCAAATGACCAGATTCTAAAAAATATGTTGTTTACTTTGACATGCGAGAGAAAACCTAAGACAAGCTTAGAAGAATTTTAGAGATAGAAAATATAAGTTATATCCTAGCTCTGAAAATGATGCCTATGCCTTGAATCAAATTTGATGAAGTCTGAAATGCATTCAATCGAATGATGAAGTCTGGAAAATAAATCCTCTGAACAATCTGGACCTGGCACTAAAGACCACTAAAAAATGTCAGTTGTAGTGCCTTCAAATCTTGCTTGCACAAGAAAATATGTGTTTTGCTTCCACCTGCGATGAGAATAATGGACGCCCAAATGCCTTAATAAATAAAATTAACAAATTAAGGCGTCAACTTTGCATGCAACTTTGACCATGGTCGATACTTACGACATAGGAGAACCAAAGAATCTTTGGAGTTTTGAGCATAGACTAGTGCCTTATCCAATAGGTATCGAAGTCAGCAACATTTCCTAATCATCCATTTGCAAGACTTTCCTAAGTCACTTATGATAGTACTTCCTAGAAATCACCTAATATTTGGACTTCCCTAAAAATCACCTAAAACAAGACACCTAATCACCTAAAACACGATAGAACTGTTACGAAAAGGGGAAACACAACACAATCACATCACGGAAAGGGGAAACACATCACAAAAAACAGAAAAGAAAAATTATTTACAGAGAATTTACTCCACCCCTGAAGGATGTCGTTTTTGCCTAAAAGGCTTTACTTCTCTTCTCCTGAGTATTGCAGGAGACAAATCTTTTGGGATGAAGATTCTCATATCTTCATACATCCAGGTAGAGGGACCTTTATGAAAGTCAAAGTATGGTGCAAGGAAGGAAGCAAGTACCACTAAATCACCAACTTTGTTGTCATTCATCTTTGGGATGTCTCTGTTGTCAATCTTCAGGATGTCTTTGTTGTCGATCTTCGGGATGTCTCTGTTGTCGAACTCTTCAAACTAATCAATTGCGTTCGACACCCAATTTCTATAATTTCGTAGATGATCCTTTCTAACCTAGAAATATCCTTTGATTGGCTCATTGATCAACTCCACATCCCCTTTAACACATAGGAATTCAATTCCCATGTCTTTGACATTTTTGAGGCCTAACAAAAGCCCCTCTTTCTCAGCTTCAGTAAACTCCAATTGCAAGCCATATTATAATGGGTACAATTGTTCTTTAGGAGAGATGATCACTTCCCCTGCTCTAAATCCTATATTAGGACCACCCCCATCGAACTATATTGTCCATAACTTTGTATCCTCTGTCAGTCTCTTTTTTGGATAAGCAATGTTTTGGTCTTCAATTTCTATCTTTGATAACGTCACATAATTACCGAGACCCGTTCCGTGATATAGAATTTGAGTTGGGGGATTTGGGATTTTCACCACCATGAGTTGGGATTTGAGCTCAATTTCTATCTTGATTTTTCCCTCCTCCACAAGAATGGTTGCGGACAACCAATCTAACTGCATTGCACCACCAAGATCTCTGCAAAAGCTTCGGCTCAACATCCTGTAGCTAGGTGGAATGTCAGCTACCAGGATGGTCATTTTTATCTTTTTCTCTGGGCAAGCTGCCAACCTTACTTGAGTGTCCTTCAATTGTCCGACCAACAGCACTGACTCAAATTGAAGTGAATAGCACTCGTTTTTATTTTTTGTGCACGAGAGTCCCAATGCTTTCATCACTTGTAGAGGCATGATGTTGTCTAAGGCTCCTGAATTAATAATGCAATTGCTCAGTTTGAATCCTCCTATGTACAAAAATATATAGAAAGGTTTCGGATTTTCTTGCACTAGCCCAGATGATTCGAGTAGTGCAGGATGACTTGAGGCTTCTTTCTTTACATGTATTATTCTGTCCAGCTACTCAGGATGATCACAAAGATATTCCAGCTGAGAAATCTGCACTTCCGTCTTCATCAAGGAGTCTACAATGTCAAACTTGGCTGGAGTTGGGTCTTGAGTAACCGCTTCTGAGTTTTTGTTGTTGTTTCTTCATCTGATGTTGGGCGCCTATCTTCCAACAACTCATTGGTTTTCGTTTCACGCAAAACGGAGGTATTTTGAGTGAGTTGTGAATATTTCTTTGAATTTCACAGTTGCTCATCAGAATTTCCAAAATCTCAGTTTTATATCAGACTTTATTAGTCTTCAGTTTTGGCTTTCTTTCATCATTGAAGAGCTAAAAAACACTGAAAGAATTCATTCTCCTCTTCTTAGCATTGCTCTCTATTATTGTAATTTGTAATTTGCAGATTTCATGATTGTATGGTTGAGATATAGTAGTACTAATCCAACCATTTACTTTCTGCAATTACTTGTTTTAATTTTTGCCACAACTCATATTTCAGTGCTTTGATACCACTAAGGCCCAACCACTACACCAAAAGACCAGCCTCATCCAATGGAGGTAATTCTGAAGTAGCCACAACATTGT
Source organism: Sequoia sempervirens (assembly GCA_007258455.2). Lineage (NCBI taxonomy): Eukaryota > Viridiplantae > Streptophyta > Pinopsida > Cupressales > Cupressaceae > Sequoia > Sequoia sempervirens. Next base: position 858,030,345 of record VDFB02271358.1, read on the forward strand.
GTCCAAGTGCCTTCTTGAGGCGTGACACATGAAAGAGATTATGCACCTTGCTTCCAACTGGAAGCTCCAACTCATATGCAGCTTCACCAATCCTTTTGGTGACCTTGAAAGGACCATAAAAACATGGCTTCAACTTTTCAGCACCACTCTTCTTAAGGGCGGATTGTCTATAGGGCTGAAGCCTCAAGTAGACCATGTCTCCAACTTCAAAAGATCTCTCGACACGCTGTTGATTAGCGTATAACTTCTGCTGATTTTGAGCTTGTTGCTGATTTTCCTTGAGAGATTTCAAGATGTCTTGGTTTTGCTGAAGCAAATCCTTTGCCTGTGGAGCTCTACTATCACCAAACACTAAATCAACAAAGTTAGGAGCATCATATCCATAAAGAGCCATGAAAGGAGACATCTTAATTGACATATGATAGGAAGAGTTGTAACAGTCTCCCAAATGAAGCCACTTAATCCAAGCCCTTTGTTGCCCTAAAACATAATTTCTAAGGTAGCCCTCTAGCCACTTGTTGACAATCTCGAATCGTTCATCTGTTTGTGGATGATAACTAGTGCTTGGAGTAAGCACTGTACCACTCAGCCTGAAGATCTCCTACCAGAAAGCACTTAGGAACTTGTTGTCCCTATCATTGACAATGGTTTTAGGCAAACCATGCAACCGGAATACCTCTCTAAAAAATAACTCAGCCATTTGAGCTGCTGTAAATGAAGTTGTGACAGCATAAAAATGAGCAAATTTTGTTAATCTATCTACCACAACAAAAATGCAATCACGCCCTTGTACCTTAGGTAACCCAGTGATGAAATCCATTGCAATGCTTTCCCATTTCTGATTTGGAATTGGCAGGGGCTGCAACAAACCAGCTGGAAAAGAATGTTCATTCTTATTCTTTTGGCAAATAGAACACTCTCTTATGTAATTCATGACCTCATCCTTCATCCCTTTCCAAGCAAACCTTTCTCTAATCTGCTTGTAAGTCTTAAACATGCCTTGATGACCAGCAAGGGGAACATCATCAAAAGAATGTAGAATCTTCTTTTTAAGCTTAGATTCATGCACTAAAAAGATTCTACCTTTATAGAAAATTAACCCATCAACCAAATGACCTTCTAGCAAGCTGGTTGCAAACTGATTTTTAGCATAATCAGCAGCAATTAACTCCTTCCAATCTGCTGATAACTCACAAAGTGACTACAAATGAGGCCTTCTTGAAAGAGCATCAACCACTATGTTATTTTTCCCTTTGACATATTCAATGTCAAAGTCATATGCCTGGAGCTTACTTACCCACTTTTGTTGCCTTTCATTCAAATCCTTTTGGCACATAAAATGTTTAAGACTATTGTGGTCAGTCTTAACAACAAATTTACTTCCCACCAAATATTGACGGAATTTAGACAAAGCATGCATGATGGCAAGCATCTCTTTGTCATAAATGGAGTAAGTTTTTTCTGCTCCTCTCAACTTCCGGCTTTCGAAAACAATGGGATGTTTGTCTTGCATTAGAACAGCTCCAACACCTTCACCTGAAGCATCACATTGCAATTCAAACGGTTTTGAAAAATCCGGAAGAGCCAACATTGAACATGTACTCATGATTTGCTTAAACTTATCAAAAACTTCTTGTGCCATCTTGGTCCAAAGAAAAGCTCCTTTCTTTGTAAGATCTGTGAGAGAGGCTGCTTGATGAGAATATCCTTTCACAAATCTTCTATAAAATCCACATAAACCCAAAAATCCTCTCAAATGAGGGACATTCTTTGGAGTTGGCCAATCAAGAATGGCTCTTATCTTTTCAGGGTCAACTTTCACACCCTTCGCACTGATAATGTGAACAAGATATAATAGCTTTGTCATCCCAAACTCACACTTTGATTCTTTGGCGAACAAGCATTTTGATTCCAAAATACCAAGCACTTCTTCCAAGTGCTTGAGGTGCTCTTCCCAAGACTTATTGAAGATGAGAATATCGTCGAAGAAGATGAGCACAAACTTCCTCAAATGCTGTCTAAAGATCTTGTTCATACAAGATTGGAATGTAGCTGGAGCATTTGTCAAACCAAAAGGCATGACAAGAAATTCAAAATGCCCAAAATGGCATCTAAAAGCTGTCTTCTCTATATCTGCCTCCCTCATTCTGATTTGATGATAGCCCGAACGAAGATCAATCTTTGAGAAAAACATAGCCCCATGGAGTTCATCAATAAGCTCATCAATCCTAGGGATTGGATATATATTCTTGATGGTCTTCTGATTTAATGCGCGTTAGTCAACACATATACACATTGTCCCATCTTTTTTTTTACCAACACCACAGCTGAAGCAAAAGGGCTTTTGCTTGGTTGAATAAAACCCATCTCCGAAAGCTCTTTGATGGCTTTCTTGATCTCATCTTTCCGCTTCTTTGGATAATGGTATGGTGTAGTCATGACAGGCTTTGCTCCTTCTTCTAATTCAATTACATGTTCAGAACCTCTTTCAGGAGGTCTTCCAGGAGGTAAGCTTCCAAAGACTTTGCTCTTCTTTGAAAGTAAGGCTTGGATATCAGGATGATATTGCCTCTTCTCTTCCACTGGATCAGCTAGTAGGACCATACACTCAGCTGCCCACTCAACTTGATCATGACGGATCAGCCTTTCCATCCTCTTCAAAAACAAAATTCGAGGGCCCCCATTTGACATCCCTCTTAGAACAACCTTCCTTCCATTAGACTGAAATTTTAGCTCCATAGTTTGCAAATTCAATGTGATATCACCAAGAGATCGCAACCATTGTATGCCTAGCACAACATCAGTATCTCCAATTCCCACCACATAAAAATCATCTTTAACCTCATAATTTCCCAATTGCCTAGAGAGGTTAGGAATCTTCCTTGTGCAAGACATAGTAAAACCATCTGCAACCATTACCTTGAAACCTTCAAATTCCTCAGTCTTTAAACCCTTTTTAGCAACCAAACCTTCATCAATAAAATTATGAGTTGCTCCAGTGTCAATTAGAGCAACAATCCTTTGTGAATTAACTACTCCATGAACCCAAAAGGAATCATTTTTTTGAAAACTTGATAGTTGTGCAAAAGCACTACTATCTCCCACCTCATCGGGCTTCTCTTCTGGAGCTTCTTCACCTTCACTACTTGTTGATTCGTATTGTTGATCAGACGAATCAGATTTTGATCCAAAATCAGAATAGCCCTCCATTAGGTTTGCTTTGCCTCTTCCATAACAACGATGACCCTTAACCCAAGGTTCACAACAAGTGTAGCAAACTCCATCTTTTCTCAGCTGTTCTTTGAGTTCTTCTGACAACTTAGGTGGAAACTTCTTTGGCAGATTTGAATAATGTTTTTTATCCTTCTTATGGCTAAAAGGTTTCGAATGAAACTTAGGCCTAGGGGCTGCCAACTGCATACTCCTCGCTTTCTTGATAGCTTCATCTAAAGTTGGTGGATCAAAGGCTTTGACCCATCCCTTCAAGGGCTCTATTAATCCTTCTGCAAAGAGTACCATGAGTCTTCTCTCAGTAATGTTAGGCACCATTACTAACAACCTTTGAAAATCAGCCGCATAATTTTCTAAAGATCCTTTATGTTTCAATTGTGCCAATTCTCTGAATCTCAACTCTAGATCCTTGGTATCAAATCTCTCGATTAGCTTGTTCGTAAACTCATCATATGTGTGAATGAGGTTGTGGCCAAGAGTGACCAACCCATGAGTCCACCATTCATGAGCTATCCCATCCAAATGCAAGGTAGAAAATTTGATAGCATCTTCTTCCAACATTGGTCTGAGAGAGAGATAGTTATCTAGCTTCTGCACCCATGATCTGGCTGTACACTTATTACTACCATCAAAATGCTACATAGTTATCTTTCCCAAAGCTTGGTAGAAATCATTTCTAGGCACTATAGGAGGACGTTGCTCATTCCTTCCTCCATTTCTCCGACTCCTTTGATTCATGTATTGATCAAAGGTCCAAGTACCCCTCAAATCAAGAGGTAAAGAAATGTACTCCATGTAAGCTTGACGTGCATCATCAGCAAAAGATGTTGCAGCTTCAACTAGTTGTTGCTCTTCCCTTGGCGTGAAGATGGGAAAAAGAGATCTAGAGATGACCCACTAGGAATTGCAACATATTGACCCACAATTCTACCTCTTGTATTCACCTCAGGACTGCCATTACTGTTATTCCCATTAACTCCACTGCTTTCTCCAGTTGAGTTATTTTGGGGCTAAATGATATTTTGTGCTACTTGCTGGTCCAACTTGGACAATAATCGGGACATCATGTCTATCATCCCATCAAACTTCTTCTCAACTCTGTCCCTCTCATCATTAGCTTGCCTAACACTATCTGACATTATTTCAACTGTCTTTTTTGTGCCTTCCACTGTTTTGCCAAGATCTCTTAATGCTTTTGAAAAAGTCTCTGCCTCCGGAACGGGAGGAAACTGATGCTGACTTCTGGCCTGACTTCTGGTGAATGGCCTAGTGTCTCTTTCACTCATCAAACAACCAACTGCAAATTGCCACAGGATGGCAGGGTCTTATGCTCTGATACCACTGAGGCTCAACCACTACACCAAAAGACCGGCCTGTTAGTAAGGGCGGCTACAAAGGGTGTTAAGGGCGACAACTAGGGAGGAATCTTTCACCACCGAAGCCACCACCGGAGAATTTAGGGTCTTACACAAGCCCGTCGGACACGTGGCCGCCAGGACGCACCCAGTCGCACATAAGGGACATTAGAGAAATAAAGATCATATAAGCATAACACAATAAACAGAAATTTGAGACATTATATCAAGGAAAAATAGGCACAAGACTTTATTTCTCAAATCTCAGGAACAAAGATTACACAAGACACATGCACTAAACAAGAACTTGCAACTAAAGAGGCTTGCAAAGTGAAATGACACTAAATAACAACTTGTTGCATTACAGGCTCGCAGTTTGCTATCACAATAACCATTAAGAAAAACAATGAGCAAACGCTCTTATTTATAGCCAAGTAGAGGAGTAGGGAACCCTAAAATCTCCTTGCTTTTACAACTAAGACTTGCTTAGCAAGCAAGCTTTATTTCTAAAAGAATAAGAAGATAACATCTAACACCTAAGAAAGCAGAAAAAGCAGGAAATGCCAACTATTACATTTTATCTTCAATCTTCTTCAAAGAATAGATAAGAATTGTTCTGAGAATAGAAAGAAAGTGGAAGGAAAGCTTCTAGAAGAAAGTTGTTTTTAAATCTCAATCACATCTGTCAAAAAGCTAGAAATTGTGTCCCTGTCAGATGAATTAATACTATCAATAGAAAAGTTTCACTTTTCTAAGACTTCTTCACCATCTTCAATCGACCTCAAGAAATCTTCAACTTCATTGGCCGCTTCCTCAAGCTTTGTTGACATCATGTAAATGTGACTTGGCAGAGTCTTATGTTTTTTTTTTTTATCCACTTCTGTGCAATCTTTTGTTGTATTTTTCCTTATGCCTGTCCCATATTCTTCCACATTCTTCCTTAGAGATAGTCACACTTTCAGGCCAAGGTGGAATTTGAGAAGCGTTTCTTAATCGTGTCAAGTTTCAAACTACGGATCACTCTGCCATTTACTGATTGAAACTCTCGTGTCCTCGGATTGTAATGCTTGAAGCAAGCTATTACAAATTTGAGACTCTAAACTGAATGGATGCTATTGCAAGAAGTCTAGAGTGTCCCAGGTTTCTGATTGTAGTGTTGTTTGCGCTCTCCAAAGCATGTAGATCAAACATTGGCTTGATGTGATGCAAATCCGTCTCAACTATTTTGATGAAGTTGTGGTATAGTATTAACTTGGTCTTGAAATCATTGGGAGTGTATTCCATTTTGAAAACCTTGAAGAATGACTGTAAACTCGCCTATGTTCAGACAAGTTTTGAGCAACTTTCTATTTTTAGAATGCTAGTTTTTCTTCTTCAAATGGAGAAATTTTTCAAAAAATTTCTAAGATATGGGTTTTGCTCAGAATTTCGTTGCAAGACAACCTAGATTGTCCGTTTTTGAAAATTTTGACTGTAGACTAAAAAATCAGCAAACCCTAATTTCTTCAATTTTTCACGAAAAAAGCTAGCACCTAGGTTTTGTTCAAAATAAAATTTGGAATGAACCCAGTTGATTAGATTTCAAAAATACTAAGGGCTGATTGAAAAAGTAACAAACCCTAGAATCTGAAATTTTCTTGAAAAAAAGCTATGATATGGGTTTTCTTCGGAAGAATGTTTCAAGAGGACCTAGATGATCACAATTTGAAAACTCTGATGATTTCTCTAACATGCAAGGTAAAAAAAAACTGCAGCAACTTGAGAAATTTCTTCAAAAATTCCTCAAAATAATGAGATGAAAAGACCCAGATGGCTGAAAATTGAAATCCTTGACCTTCAAAATTTTGATGTATTAGATGAAAAAAACATGAAAAAGCAAGGTCTTATGTTGTTGGTCTAAAAATTAATGGAGAACTTTTTGAAATCAGCAACCTTGAACTCTTGAATCTTGAAATAAAAACTTCAGAGTTGTTGCTCCTCTTCAACTTGGACACCAGCTGCAAAGAATAATGAAAATTGAACGATAAAAGCCTCTTAAATAAGCTCTAGGCTTGAGAAAACCCTGCTTTCTTTTTGCTTTTATCTTCAAAACCCTAAAATTTTCATGTTAATCGAACTTGGACACTCATGTTCATCTTGCAATTTTGAAAATTTGAAAATTTGACTAAGGCAAGACAACTTGGGCACCCTTCTTGGCTAGAGGCGCCAACTTCTCCCAGACTTAGTCACTTTTTGAGTTTTTTCAACTTTTTTCAACTTTGAAACCCCTACTTTGATCTTAATCTTTGGCTTCTAGATTGATCTGATGGACAAGCAGAATGTTTCTTCACGAAGCCTAATCGAATCTAGCGAGATTGTTCTAGAGGCAACTTTGACTAAAACTTCATTTTGTTCTTCAAAATCGTGGGCGCCCATCTCCTTTTGGGGTGCCCAACTTCACCCATGTTAGCCATTTTTGTGTTCTTCAAGTTCTCTTCATTTCCTTTTGATCTTCTGATGAATTTGTCATTTCGGGAGCTAGGTTGGTATGATTGACTGACCATCATATTCATTGGATAGCTGAGAATATTTTGAAGGGGGTCCCTTGGGAGTGATGTCTCCTGAAAGTTGAATCTTAGGGGCCAAAAGCTTGGGTGCCACTGGCTAGCTAGGGCTACCAACTTCACCATATTTTTTGTGTTTTCTACCTTTACTTTTGACTTCAATCATTTTCTCATGTTTTTCCCTCTGTTCCGCAAACCCTAATTGCCGAGTTTGACCTCTCAAAAGGTTGGGTGCCCCTGGGCACCTTGGGCGCCCAAATTTTCTAGACTTAGAATATTTTTAGTGATTTCCAATGGTCTGTGTTCTGCCACTTGGTTGAAACTCCTATGTTTGACCTCGAATTCAAAGTGACTAGTAGATCCGGTGACTGCATTGTTGGACTCACTGTGGAGCTGGGAAGAATCTGAACAACATTGCCTAGGAGCCTAAACTTTGATTCTACAATCTAATGCCCTGAAAATCTGAGCACCCACCTCCCTCTGGGGTGCTCATGGCTTCCAGACTTTGTTTTTATTCTATAGATTTCAACTTCCTCTTTCTTTCTTCATGCACGTTCATCATTCATCTTCTGTTCAGTGCTTGAATGTTGAATCTAACACCTTGCAGCTTACTGGCCTCCATTGACGGCTTTGTTGCTCCCAAAAAGCTTTCTGAAACTAAAAAAGCAAAATAGACCCACTAGAGAAAAATTAATCCTCTTGCGATTCTGACTGCACCAGCCTGATGAGGAAGTATTCTTGACCAATTAAAATTAGTTTGAACCCTAACAGCCAAACTTTCTATTTTTAGAAAATTTTGCCAACATCTTTTTTGAAAGAAACCTAGAAAAAGTTACTATTTTTGGAAAACTTTCTAAAAAGAGTAATTTTCCTAAAAAGTAGGGATGAAAAACTGAGATCTGGATTTTGTAGATTTGATTGCTCTGAGCAAACCCAGATTGTTAGATTTTTGAAAATCTTGAGTTTTAACCCCTCATACAAGACATACAAAACCCCAATTTTGACCTTTTTGACAGTTTTGACAAGACTTTTACTCATTTCTTCAAAATGCCTAAGTGTAGCAAAAATTTTAATTTGGCGTACAACAAAATAGTTTCAACCCATTTTGTAAAATAATCTGTTGCTGTAAGGACATAGACATGCCCCTTACTAGAATGTGGGTTGATAGGACTTACAAAATCCATACCCCATTGCTGAAACATTTGACACCTATACACCCATTCATATTCGTTGCGAAACATAGTTGACCAATAGAACTGTGCTCGCAGGATCTTGAATGTAGTGACTCTTGATGAGAAGTGACCACCACACGCTTGACTATGAAAAGCATCCAACAATCTCTATTGTTGGTCTCTACCAACGCATAATAGGAAAGTTCTATCAAGGCCACGCTTGTACAAAATGTTATTGATAAGCATGAAGTTTTGTGCTTTCAGCTTCAATGTTCTCTTCTGTTGTTTGTCCATGTGACATGGACATTCTCTATAAGTTGAATAATACCATAGAGTTGTGTATCATTCCTCCATAGAATCAACTAGTAGGACCAAAAGAAGGTCCTCTTCTATTTCAAGTTAAGGTTCAATTCCACTATTGCTTTGGTACTTTTGATCTCCATCTTCTACCAAATACTAACAAAGGCCTTGCCCACCAATGAGCTTGGTCTGCTTGATCTCCAGATCATATTCTTGAACTTTACCAATCCACTTTCCTCTTTTCGTGCCCATCTCCTATTGAGTTAGAACACTTTTAACTGTTGGACCGGTGACAAACACCATTGTGTGAGAATTCAAGATATAGAACCCGAAGCTTTTAATAGCTCTAACGACAGCATACGCATTCTTCTCAATTTGAGAATAGCACAATTCACTATCTTTAAAACTACTGCTCATGAAAGCAATAGGAGATTCTCCTTCACCAAGCTTCTGAGTCAATATAGCAAATAGAGTGTGTTCCGACGCATAACAATAAAGGATGAAATCCTTCTCAAAGTTAGGATGGACCAACACTGGGGCGTTAGCAATAGCTTCTTTGATTTTGGTGAAGGCCTACTTGCCTTCTTCTGTCAATATGAAAGTGGATGTCTTGTTCATCATAGCTGAAATCAAGTTTGTCACCTCTAAAACATTTGGTAGAAACCTTCTGATGAAGTTGACTTTACCAAAAAAGGAGTGCACTTGTGTTTTGTTTGATGGAAGAGACAGGTTTTTAATTGAATCCACCTGATTCGGGTCAATCCTAGTCCCCTCTTTGGAAATGATATGGCCAAGTAACTTGCCCTCTGTCATTGCAAAAATAGACTTCTTGGGATTCAATGAGATCTCATGGTACTTGCATCTTCCCAACACTTTCATGAGGTGTGAAAAGTGGTCTTCCCGTTTATCTGAAAAAACAGTCAAGTCATCAAGGTAGACAACTATTATTTTACTCTTGAGATCCCCAAAAGCCAGATCCATGGCTCTTTGAAAACTTGCACCGGCATTGATGAGGACGAAAGGCATCCTCTCAGAAGCAAACGTTCCCCACAGTGGTGAAAGCTCTCTTGATTTGATCCTCCTTTGCCACTATAATCTAATTGTATCTAGAGAAACCATCAAGAAGTGATAGCATCTCTGAACCAATGACAATCTGCAAAGTATGCTCCATGATCGATAAGGGGTAATTGTCCTTTATGGACGATTGGTTCAAATTCCTGAAATCCATGCAAATTCTGATTTCACCATTCTTTTTGCGCACAGGAACTATACTAGACACCCAAGTGGAGTGATGAATTGGAAAAATTATCTTTGAGTCCACCATGTTCTGAATCTCCGTGTAGATAGTATCTTGGATCCATGGATTATTATGTCTTTTCTTTTGCTTGAAAGGCTTGACATCAGACTTCAGAGGAATTGTATGAGATAATTCGACGAGTGCGAAGACCTTCAAGTCTTCATGAGACCAGGCAAAGACATCCTTGTATTGTTTGAACAGGGCGATAAACCTCTCGCTTTCTTCTGGAGTACAACACTTGCCCAAATTAACAAACCGAGGCTTGTCTTCAGTGCTAATGTTTACTTGATAATGCTCAGTAGAAGTATTAACACTTGAACTCTTTTGATCTTGGATGTATCTATCATGTCTATCAAAAATATTCTCTAAAGAAACCAGACCCTTGGGAATTTGATTTCCTCTCAACTGAATGATCCTAGAATTTGTAGCTTTAGAGTTTTTTGTGAATCTTTAAAAGGAGCAATACTTCCTTCAAAGAACAACTCTTTGTAGTTGTCTCCCATAACGAGAAATTCTTTGATGTCATCGTTGTCATCAAAGACCTACCAGTTGTCTGAATTATCTAGAACAATGGCTTGTAAATCAGCTCAATAGCAAAAGAATTCTGACGAAAATCAAAATGTAGCATGAACAAAGCGGTTGATACCACGAGGGCATCAGCTCTGCTATTGTTTATACGTGGAATGTATTTGATGTCGAATGCATCAAATTAGTCGATGGCATTCCACACCCTCTATTTGTAGGATTGAAGGCGATTATTTCTAACTTGGAAATGATCTTTGATCTGCTTGACGATCAACTTTGCATCTCCTTCGACTCTAAGTAACTTGATCCCCATATCCTTTGCATTTTTGAAACCTAGTAAAAGCGCCTCATATTCCCCCATATTATTAGTGCATTCAAATTGCAATCATTATGCAAAAGGATAAAGACGACCCTTGATGACAACTCCCACTCTCGAGCCTAATGTTGAGCAACTGTTGTTGAATTGCATTGTCCACACTTTTGATTCTTCATATGATGTAGTTGTGGAAAGTGCAAACTTCTGACTGTCTTCAATTACTTCAAACATTATAGCATATGTGCCCGGACCCGTGTCTTGATATAACACTTGTGCCTGGGGGTCCTAGGACTTTACCACCATAAACCTTGACTTGGCCTCAGGTTCCAACTTGAAACTACCCTTCTTCAATGGGATTGTCGCAAACGACCAATCCAATTGAATTTCGCCTCTGAGGTCTTTGCAGAAGCTCCTACTGAGTAACATCCCATAACTAGTTGGAATGTCAACTACCAAGATAGTCATCATGATCTTCTTTTCAAGACAAGACGCTAGCCTTGTGCATGTTTTAGTTGACTAACCAACGGCACCGACTTCAACTCAAGTGAATAACACTTGCCGTGAGTTTTAGTGCACGAGAGTCCGAATGCGTTCATGATTTGCAAAGGCATTATGTTGTCTAAAGCTCCGCTATCTATGATACAATTGTTGAGTTTAAAACCTCCTATATACAAAGATATATAGAATGGTTTTGGTTTTCCTTTTGTTGGCACAAACGACTCAAGCAATGTAGGCTGGATTGCAGCCTTCTTCTTTACAACCTTGAGGATCTACTCCAACTACTCTGGATGATCCTGAAGATACTCCAATTGTGAAATCTGTACCTTTGTCTTCATCATGGAAGACACAATGTCGAAGCTCGCTGAAGATGAGTTTTGAACATCCGGCATAGTGTTCTCTTGTGAAGACTTGGGATTGGAAGTGGAAGGCACTTCTTTTCCCTTGTCATTTGTTTATGCTTTTCCTCTTCTTTTTGTGCTTTGAAGTGTTGTGCGTGTGTGAACACAGGCGATGAGATGTTCTCATGATTGACCACAAGAGAGTATTGGCGATATTCTTCTTCTTGTTCATTAACGGGTTCTATGTTGAAGTATCCAGTTGCGAAGTCACCATCAAAGTTGTTCATTTGTGGTGAGACAACATTTGTAGTTGGTGAAGGTAAAAAACTTGTACTTGGAGCAGCATCAGCAAAATCCCATGAATTGATTCATCCTCAAATTTTCCAGACATGTGGATCTAGTGTGTGAATCTGTATCATGGAAGATGCAAAAGGCTGTGGCCTTCTAAGTATCAACAAATTGTCTTGGTTGTCCAGATGGAAACCTTGGCTTGTAATTGTTGAATGGGTGGAAGTTATTCCTCTTCAGTTGGTATGGTTACTGAGGTTGATATGGTGGTGGTGTAGGCAATACTTGCTGCCCTTGAGTGCGTGACTGTGTTTTGAGGATAGTCAACTCATTGGCTACCTTCTATAGCAGTGGATTAGCAGACACTTGAAGAAGCGGTTTGATTGAGGCATTCTTCATCTTTCCCATCGTGATCATATTGTCTTCAAGCTTGATAGCTTCTTGTGTAAGTTGTAAATCCACTCCTTGGCCTACCTTCAAGAAAGGATATTTCTAACCGAAGTGCGTTGATGAAGCTACTCGTCAAAATCTCATCGGACAGATTTAGTGTATGGGAAAGGTGTGTGACAAGGTAGTTAAACCTTGCTACGAACTCCCTCGCCGGTTCATGTGCCTCCATCTTTGAGTTTGAGAGTTGTGCAAATAATTGATGACTGTCCTCAACGGGCTTGAATCTTGTCAAAAATATTTCGCTCATGACTGCCCAACTTGTGATAATGCCTAGTTCAAGATGATTAAACCAGTTTGTAGCGTTATTCTCAAGAGTCTCAACAAAGAGACAGACGGCGATGTCTCCATGTGAAACATGCAAAACAAAGCAAGCCACTATGAATGCTGAGATGTGTTCATCAGGGTGTCGAGCCCCATGTTGTGGAATCTCAAGAAATGCTTTCGCGATCCCTTGGGAAGCTCATGGTGTCCTTGCAAAGCCAACAACTCGATGTTCTCACCCAAGTTAATGGGGTTGGATGGCTTACAATCCTTGCATTTCAGTCAATGCCATTGTTGTTGTTTTGTTATCACCCATTGCTTTAGCTAGGACTGGAGATTCTTCTTCAGGTCCTTCTAGGAAATGCTCAAGAACCTCTTGAAAGATCGGCTCTTCTTGAAATAAAGGATTATTTCTCCTTGTGTATACTAGGTCAGCCAAGATGATTTATTCCCATGCAAGTGGTGGGAAAACTGGTCTACAGGCTGCAATATCTGCCCTTTCTTCTTCTTTGTCTAGAGTAGTAGGTGTGTTCCTCCACTAAGTAAATGATGTATGATTGTTAAAGATAAAACTTTGCAGGCTACTAATGATATCTGATTGCTCTCCTTGAATCAGCACAAAATTCGGCTATATGATGGTTGGAGTATGTCCTGGTTGTTAAACTGGAGTAGTAGGACGCCAAATGGTCATTCCGGTGATATAAAAGCTTTAAGCTTTTCTTTAAGTTTTCTTGCCTCATGCCTCACGGTGGGCGCCAAAAAACTGTTGGTGTTACAATTCGCACCTTTAGACTGAATATTGGCAACGGACAACTATGCACAGTATTAACTACTCTTCAAATTAGGAGGGGAAGCTCCCTCTTTTGCTAGTATGCTTAAAAAGTAAAATATTCTAAATCCTATCTTTTTGACTCAGCTGGAAGAGGCACAAGGATAAGAAAACCGATACATTGCAGCTAAGGATTTTCTCTGGTTTCCGCAAATCTTAACTACAACTAAGCTAATGCTAAAACTATCCTATCCCCCCTAGATAAACAGAGCAAGAGGAATTAGGAGCAGGGAATTGATATACGATAATCTTTAATTTAGGATTCCCAAGAAGGCAGGACACCTACCTGAGGTGTAGGCTGAAATGAAGGTTATTGGAAACAACATCAAACAGTAAGTTAGTTCTCAAGAGTCCTACGGAGGCAGGACACCTATCCGAAATGTAGGCTGAAAGTAACTTACTAGAAACAAACAATAAACAACAATCTCTATTTCTACATTCCCAAGGAGGAGGGACTCCTATCTAAGGTGTAGATATGAAAGAAAGATAATTAATAACAACATCACATGATAAACTTCATTTCTAAATTTCCAAGGAGAAAGGACTCCTATCCGAGTTGTAGATATGAAACAAGCTTTTTAATCACAATAAGAATAAACTTGGGATAACAAATTGCATAATGAGACACACACACAATGAATGATCAAACCAACTTTATATTTAACTAAGTGAACAGATACAAAATAACAATATTGCACAACAAGGTGGCTCAACAATTTATTATCACAACAAAAGTTGAAATACAAATGAGCAAGGGTGCTCTTATTTATAGAACTTCAAGGAGTAGGGAACCCTAAAATCTCCTTGAGTTTACACTTAGTCTTGCAAGCATGCAAGAGTTTATTCTCTTAGTCTAATTGTATGCAACCTAACAGTTAATTGGAAAAACATCAGTTAACTAAACTAATACAAAATGAAATGGACCTTGCAACACACAAGTCCTTATTGAAATGAGATTGAATCGATGATTAACATCAGTGAGCTAGATCCTAACTAAAAGTCTGACCTCCTCCAAAGATATCCCCGAAGATGAGATAAACATGTATGTAACCAGCAATTAGAACTCAAGAATGATGTTGAGTTGACTGTTGCTTCTGACTCTATCCTTAGGAATATTGCAGGATCCAACTATTTGTCTACTCTAGGTCATCATGCACCGTCATCTCCTCCCAGAATTCATTAACTGTCTCATCCTCAGGCACTCTAATACTATCCAAGATGATAGACTTCCTACTCAACACCTTCTCTCCATCCTTGATCATTCTCTACACTCTTTGACCTCTTTAGCTACCTTGTCAAAGTTAGTTGACATCACTGAGAAGCCATTAAACTTGGACACCATAGGACCACCATCAAGACCATCATGAACCATATTCTAGAACTCAGTCTATACAACCTCAAGATCAATATAGGCACCATTCTCACGAAGATAATGGCACGGGATCTGAGTGATGAAACCACTAATGAGTTTGAGAGCACCGACAACATCCTCTTTGATTGCAGCCAACCTTGTAGAGAATCTCTCATACATTTCCACTTTGAAGAGGTGTTGTTCTCTCCAAGCGAAAAGCTTTCTTTTCTCCTCATTTGCTACAACATTGTATGCAACTGCCAACTGAGAAATGAGAATCAAATCCTTCAATTTGCACTCTGCCATAGACAATTGAAGCTGTTGGATTCCCTGACAAAGATCATGTGCTTCGTACCTTAATTGATACATCTCTGTGAGAAGGTATCTTCCTGCAATAATGAAATTCTCGATCCAGTCCTCCAAGAGCTTTCCATGATTCACTAACCAACCCAACTTCAATTGACCTGAAAGTGTTTCTCGAAGCTGCAGAAGAATAGCCACCTTGCTTGAGGTTCCATGAAGGAAATCCGAGATGTATTGCCACAGCTGCTTATTCTTAGCCTTAAGTGTTGCCTCGTCTTCTTTGTCCTTCATGACACACTCTTCAAGATTACTTGCAACATCCTTAAAGAGACTCACATCCACGTGCCAAGTGCTCCTACCAAGATTCGCTTAGACAAAGGTGAAATCACCAACTTCAACTTCATCTAGACTCTTCCATTTCGGTGGTGTAGCAACCTCAACAACGATTTTTTCCTTAGGAGTCTTCTCTATGTGCACTTGCTTCTTAATCTTTTTAAATGAATTATTCTAATAGGGACTGTCAAACTTAGATAGATCAAGCTGATAGGAAGGCTTTCGCCTTCTTCTTCCCAAATTCCTCTCAAGCCAACATGAGTGATCAATAGTAGCTTCTCTAGGCAAAAATACTTCAATTGTGTTGATTTCCGGTGGATTGACTTGCACTAAAATTTCATGAACCGGCGATTTTGGATCTAAGTCAACATCAATCTCAATGGGATGTGACTAAGGAGAAAATGATGAACCAGGAGATGAAAAACTGGCTTCAGCTTGTACCATTATCTCTATTAGAACTTCTAACGCTTTCTCTTTTTGATTTCCATTTCCTTTCCTTGTTCTTCCACTAACTCTGACACCTTCAGGAGGATTGCACCTTTGCTTCACTTTGGGTTTTGACCGTGATGTAGAAGGCAGTGAAGAAAACACCACTGGGGGCTCTGTAACTAAAACTACCTTTCGCCTCCTTTTGTTGTCCAAGAAATACATGCTAGTCTTGACATCTCCTCTCAACAAGTCCTCAATTGAATTACTCTCCCTGGCATACAAATCCGGTTGATAGAGCGGCTGGTGAACAGCTTGATCCTTGACAAATGTGCTAAGTAACACCTCTCTATCATCATCTGACAAACCTTCAACATCTTCTGATAGAAAATGTAATGTCCCCACTCTAGTCAATTCAGTGATAGATGGGTTAGTCTATTATTTGGACCCTCATAGGCTAGCATGTTTGCGTAGGGGGTCTCAGTGGCAGATAATGGTGGACATTGTCATTTCCACCTCTTCAGTTCAGTATTGGGCTTAGTGCAGGCCTATCCAATTCAGTGTTTGCCAACTTCTGACGGCACGTCAAAACACTGAGAATTGAGGGAGATATTAATATTTTAGTGGTTGAGTTATTTAATTGACTTATGGAGATATTATAAAGTTATAATTTGACTTTATAATAATTAAAAGCCACTTAAAATATTATAAAAGGAGATGACTTAAATATCATAAAGTGAAATCAAATCACTTAAGTCATTAAAGGCATGCCCCATGTTGTTAATAGTTTAAAAGATTTGTAAAAGTGACTTAAAACTTAAATACATTTAAATCTATTTAAATGGCGAAGAGTCGTGATTTCTTGGGAATTGTGCCTTTTGGGGATATAAGGAAAATGAAGGCAAGTCGACCTCATTGAGCGATGATTATTTGACATTGCTTCTTTTTGACATCTCTGTGCATTTGTCTAAGACAAGGGTTATAGTGATTTTCTACCATTAGAGAACGAGAATTCTTTAGTGATTCGCAACCTTGAAGCTGTGATACACCAATTGAATCATTGCTATAGTGAGGGCTTCAACTTAGAAGTCTATTTGAGCTTCATCAAGGATTTACTATTCAATCTCTTTCTAGTTTTCAATAAGGGCTTATCAATTGCAAGTGCCTTCATTCATCAATTGCAAACACAGAATGGCAAGTCGTACCTTTCTCTCTCTAGCCATACTTCTTCCTTGGGAGGCGTGCTTCTCTAGCTAGAAGCATGGGATCTGGAGGCTAAAACACCTTTTGTTTGGGCTTTCTTTTCTTTGCATCTTGGATGCCTAGCATCCTCAAGCCTTGTGATCCAGCTTCTATCAGGGAGAAATCACCATTTGGAGGTTGGCGTTGCTTTTCACCAGGTTCATTTCTTGCCTAGCATGTACAAATCTTCTTTATTTAATTAATCTAAGGACTTCCGAGTACATCTATTGTGTGCAATTTACTTGTATCAATTGTCAGATCCATATTAGCATTGCAGTTGCTCTTAATTTACTTGTTATTCAAGTTTATGTCTATATCCTACCTGGCACGCTTATTTTTGGATAAAATTCATGAAAAACAAGTGAACCACAAAACCAATACTTTTTGAGCATCAGAGGTAGAGTTGAACCAGCAAGGTGATAACCCCTGGTTCTCCCTGATCTAAATTTGTAACAGCTAGTTTGATCTTTTGAAGTTTTCTTGAAAAGTTTACTAGAAATTGCATTAAATTTACAGAACACATAAATGTTGAAGCACAATTATATTATTATATCAGAGATCATACATATCATTAAATTACATTAAAAGTACTCATACCCAGAAACAATCTTCTGATCTCGAAAATGCTAATGAAATCCTCTTGTAAATCCGATGAAGCACAAGTAGAACTCCTGAATGAAGCTCCCACAGGCAATGATTTAGCTAGTATTGCACAACCTCAAAATTGTATAAACAATTGAAGAGTTTTCGTTCTCCAATGGTTGAAGATGACTGAAACCCTTGGTCTCCATGTCAAATCCCTAGAACACCAAAAATTACAAAGTTAGGTAATCATCAAGAATGAGGTCAACTTGTCTTCTTTTTCCTTATATCCCCAAAAGGCACAATTCCCAAGAAATCACGACTCTTCGCCATTTAAATACATTTAAATGTATTCAAGTCACTTTTACAAATCTTTTAAATGATTAACAACATGGGGTGTACCTTTAATGACTTAAGTGATTTGATTTCACTTTATGATATTTAAGTCATCTCACTTTATAATATTTTAAGTGGCTTTTAATTATTATAAAGTCAAATTATAACTTTATAATATCTCCATAAGTCAATTAAATAACTCAACCACTAAAATATTAATATCTCCCTCAATTCTCTGTGTTTTGATGTCCCATTAGAAGCTAGCAAACACTGAACTGCAAAGGCCCGCACTAAGCCCAATACTGAACTGAAGGGGTGGAAATGATGATCTCCACCATTATTTGCCACTAAGACCCCCTACCCAAACATGCTACACTACGAGGGTCCAAGTAATAGGCTAACCCATCTGTTACTGAACTAACTAGAGTGGGGACATTATACAAAATCAGTAAGATGAGGAAGAGTAAGTCTACAATAGTGATGTCGGCGCACTTCAAATTCATCTTTGCAATTCACCGAAAAGTCCTCAAGTGTTGGCCTGTGTGAATGACTTTGCTCCAACCGTGCTGCATAGTGACCCAAAGGATCCAATCCTCCAAAAGCTTTCCATGATTGACTAACTGACTCAACTTCTGTTGATCTGCAGGTGTTTCTCGAAGTAGTGGAAGAATAGCCGCCTTGCTTGAGTTCAATGAAGAAGATCTGAGATGTATTGCTCTTCAAGATTACTTGTAGTAACCTTAAAGACGCTCATGTCCACGTGTCGAGTGCTCCTACCAAGATTAGCTTCGACAAAGGTGAAATCACCAAGTTCAACTTCATCCAGACTCTTGCCTTCCGGTGGTGTAGCAACCTCAATAATGATCTTTGCCTCAAGAGTTTTCTATATGTGCAATTGCTTCTTAATCTTCTTATTTGACTTATCCTAATAGGGACTGCCAAACTCAGATAGATCAAGCTGATAGGAAGGATTTCGCCTTCTTCTTCCCAAAGTCCTCTCAAGCCAACATGAGTGATCACTGCTAGCTTCTCTAGGCGAAACTGTTTCAATTGTGTTGATCTTCGGTGGATTGATTGGCCTAAAAGTTTCATGAACCGGCGATTCTAGCTCTGAGTCAATATCAATCTCAATGGGAGGTGACTAAGGAGAAAATGGTGAATGAGGAGATGAAGAACCGGCTTCATCTTGTACTCCATTTCCTTTCCTTGTTCTTCCACTAACTTTGACACCTTCAGGCAGATTGCACCTTTGCTTCACTTTAGGTTTTGATCATGATGTAGAAAGTAGTGAAGAAAACACCACTGACGGCTTTGTAACTAAAACTTCCCTTCGCCTCCTTTTGTTGTCCAAGAAATACATGCTACTCTTGACAACTCCTCTTGCCAACAATTGAAGTACTCTCCCTGGCATACCAATCTGTAATGTCCCCGTTTTGCAAGCATCAGAGTTCGTAAGGATTAGCCTATCATTTGACCCTCGTAGGCTAACAGTTATGGATAGAGGGTCTTCTGTGGCAATTACCGGTGATTTCGAGACATTACTCTTGAGCTGGATTCAGGTTTTGGCCTTTGCACAGGTTATTTGACTCTGATTAGGAACACTTACTATTTATAGTAAGCTACTATTTTGGGAGAGTTAGGGTTCCTATTAATAGAAAGACACCTGAGTAGAGCATATTGGCAGTGTCAACCTTGATTGGGCCTTTGCAGCTATTTCTAGACTCAGTTTCACATACTTACTATTTATAGTAAGTCACTATTCAGGGTTTCTATTTTTAGACAGGCATCCAATCATATGGAGAACAGGGAGAGTTGACTCCCGGCTCAGACGGCTTAGCAATCAAACAAGTACATCAAGAGATATTAAAGTTTAAGTGACTTAAGTGATTTATTTAATATTTTAATATTATTATAAAGTTATAAAGTAACTTTATAATAATAAAGTCACTTTCATATAATAAAGTGCGTTAAGTGAATAATTTAATGCGGGAATAAATCTTTTATCCCACATTGGCCAAGAAGGTGTTTGGCTCTCTTAAGGAAAGAATAAAAAGAGAGGCAAGAGCTCATTCTCAACATCCAATTGATGAATATTATTTTGATTGAATTTTATTGTGGAGCCTAGGGCTTTTATAGTTTTCTTCTTTGATCATAGGAAACGAAAACTTCCTATTGATAGCATAACTGAGAGAGTGAAAGATCTCCTCAAGGGTTGCAATTTGAGGAGAGGATAATTCAGTCCTTTCATTTGTGCAAATTGGTGAAGTTTTTCACAAGGGTTTTGAAGATTATTACTTGCAGATCAGATTTAGTGTTGGTTGCTACAGTACACGTGAATAGTGACGCGCTACAGTATATGCTACAGTGAACACTACAGTACTAAGGTATTTTAGTGGAGTTTATCACAAGGATTTTCAAGGTTTTGATAGATTATTATTAGAACAGTAGTATTCCTTTGTGGTTGCTTTTGAGATTACATTTCCAACTTTCAAGCTTCATTCGCAAGCACATGTGAAGCCATTTAAGGCTGTACAACATCCATAGTGCTGGACATGACCCTTACCGGTGGATTTCAGACACAGTACCAACTGCTGCAAACGTTCAGTCTCTCTACAACTTCCAGGTCTGAACATTGAATGTATCTGTTTGATAAATGTTTGATATGTTTAGTATGAACAACATTCTCCAATTTTGGGTGATGTCCTGTTGTACTTTCAGTGTGAACTGCTGTTAAAAATCAGTTATTTCTGTGCTCAGAAAAATTATTGTTATAACCCCCTGTAAGCTGCTTTATAGATCTGCTCTTGTAACTGATGTTAAGAGTTAATGTTAGTCTTTATTGTTACTACGATATCTAAACATTATCAATGAATTAAGGTCCACTGGCAAATCAGAAGTGAAACTCTGTTCTGAAGCATATCTCTATTCAAACATGCATGGTGTTCCCAATAGGAAATTTTGAAATAATTATTAGTTTGACATTGTATAAGTGTTTTAAAGCATTCTATTTATCTTGGCATTCTTTTCTATCAAGCAACATCAAATTGAAAACGCTATATCAGCAAACAAAGTGTTTTGACAAAATTTTAAGGGAACAAAGATGAGTTTTTGAGTCAGCTTAGGCTAGGCTCATCACACAATCCAATTGACGAAGTAGCTAGCAAACAACTTGATCCTTGACGAATGTGCCAAGTAACACCTCTACATCATCATCTAACAAACCTTCAACATCTTCTAATAGAAAATCAGCAAGCTGAGGAAGAGTAAGTCTACAATAGTGACGCTAGCGCACTTCAAATTCATCTTAGCAATTGACCCAAAATTCCTCAAGTGTTGATCTGTGTGAATGACTTCGCTCCAACTGTGCTGCATAGTGACCCAAAGGATCATAGGAGTGCTTCTCGCTGAGATACTTGAGATGGAGTTTCAACAACTCATTGGTCATCAACTTGCAATCGGCCGCTATTTTGCAATTGTATATGCCTAATCCACATGGAAATGTGAATGCTTGCTTGTGTCGATTGCGAAGAAAAGTATGAACCTCGTGCACCTGTCTTAGGAACTCCATGAACAAGACCTTATATGACGTGTATCTAGGTAGCATTAGAGGCTCTCCAGTGTAACCATACACTCAAATATAGGTGAAAGTAGGAAACTAAATAAACCAATCTGCCCAACTCTCCATTGTTGAATTTTCCTCCGGTGAAATTTTGATGTGCATCTCATTATCAAGGTTGTTGACTGTCTTCATCAGGAAGTGATCATTGACCTGTTTGAAAACCTATTCATCCTTTGAGAACTCCAATTGTGGAAGTATTCGTGTACATGTTGAATGTGAAGAGTTCCATTAGTCTTCAAAGTTCTAAAATTGCCTTGGGATACAATTAAGTAGACCAAATAAGAAAGCATGTCAAACTTGTGGATTTTATGGAATCCTGTGATTTGTTGGTGAAGAACCTCGCTGATCAACATAACCCAATCAAAGTGTTCCTTATTGTTGATAATTTGATTGATTACATAGAACATCCATGGACGGAAAATATGAGCTTCCTCCTGTAACCCGGTTGAGCAAAGTAATCAAGATAGCAATCTCGTCCTTGAACTCTCCATGCCCAACCTTCTTTGGAAAGTTGGTTTTCTATTCTTTTAGCCACCTTTGAGCAACCTTTCTTTGAGATCTTTCCTTTTCTCCATGCCATATCTATTGCATTCCTTCATGACTATGACAAAATTGTTTGTATGAGGTGGTCTAGCAAAGCACTTCTCGACATCTCTTGGCTTGAGGCTGTAGAAGACTTGCCCATTTGCTGATCGGATTGGTCGTGTGAATGAGTCCTAATGCTTAATGCATGCAATGATGAACTCAAGATCAGTCACTATGATGGGAATAGAGGCTGCTGCTAGCAATCCGAAGTGGTCAAGATTCTTGACTGTCGTGCTATCAATGCCCTCCAACATGCTCAATTTGATCACTTAATAAACGTAACCCAAGTCTATATCAAATGTTTTCAAAAAGTCATGAACTAAGACTGATTTGACCTTGTATTCTATTGTGTTATATTTGTTGTACCCAAAATAAATTTTTTGGCATTCTGTATAAATTGAGCTAAATCTTGTTAAAATGCCATGTAAAGTCTGTTTTAGGTCAAACCAATCATAAAATCTTGGTGGGTTACTATCAAAGAACACGTACAAAATTCTGAAAATTTGAAAATTAGGTTTTTTCGCCCCTATTTTCAGGGAAACCCTCGAAAATAGGACTTTCCCATAAATGATTGAAAATGATTTTGATAGGATTAAAAGGTTTCACGATCACATTGGTCAAGTCAGAATCATCAAAAGACATATTTTACTCTAGTGGGTCTATTTCTATTTTTCAAGAACAAAGTTAAGAGCTCCGCAGCCATTAATGGTGGATTGGCCAGTACCAGGTGCTGAAAGCTAACCTTCAAAAGCTTCAACGACGCAACCATAGCGGAAAAGGTCTAAAATGATGCTGTTTGGTGAAGGAGATTCTTGAAATTGAAAAAGGTCGAAATTTGGCTAACTCTGGAAATGCTACGAAGGAGAAATCATTTCACGAGACAAAAAGAGCCTTTTTCAAGCAAGGGCGCCCTTGATTCTTAAGGGTCAGATGTAGCCTGATGAATCATCCAAGGCAGTCATCCTCGGCATTCACCTGTTGGCTTGACAACGAAACAAACAGCTAGATCATCTGATAAATTGATCATAAGCAGTTGTCGACGAAGCAAAAAGAGGCAGTTGACGAAGTATCAAGAAACGACTGTCGAAAGTGAAGATCGAAGCAAAAAAGAGCCTTTTCAAACGAAAGGCTCCCTTCTTTTTGGACCTCCAGATGCTGATAAATGACAAAAAGTTTCCCAGGACAACCTTCTCAGCCTAGGTAGATCTCAGTGACGCAACTGAAAGCACAGAAATCTGACAAGACAGTCAACAGATAATTAGGATCAAACTGGGCAACTTTTTAGATGAAAATAAACTTGCTAAAGGACAAAAGCGCCCTTTCCAAGGAGGGGCGCCCTTGAATAAAGGAACCCTAGAATGAATTCCAAGTTTTCTAAATTCAGTCATCTTCGGTGAAACGGAGCTGGCTACCTAGTGAGATATCAAACGAAATCATCTGATTCTCCGATCAACGAGAAATCCAGATCAAAGCACGAGAGGTCATTTCAAAAGACTAAAGAACGAAGATTGAAAATTCACCAAGGCATAAGCAAAAGAGCCCTTTCTTGGAAAAGGCGCCCTTCCTTTTGAAGCCATAAACTCAGCTTTTTAAAATCATGCCTCCCAGGCACTTCTCTTCAGGTCAAATCCAGCTCAGCGATGAATGTGTCGGCAACATCTCAGGATCAACAGATCAGGTTAAATTCAGGATCAAACTAAGGTCATTCAGGAGAGAAAATAAAAAGGGACGCCTTGAAGAAGTCAAAGGTCAAGTTGTTGACTAAAGTCAAGATATTTTGAGTTAAACTTGGCTAAAACACTCCACGATCAGTGGAAATCACCTTTTTTGAACTTCTGATCAAGCCAAAACCACTTTTGATCATGAGTTAGATCCCCAAACTTGTGGATCTAAGGCTTGAGCTTATATAATCAAGGTATAGGTGTCCTACTTCATTATTTCATTGCAGGTTAAGGATCAAGAACAGCCACAAGCTCTCAAGGACGCCATTGACAGATCTGGACAAGGTTTTCATCCGTTCTTCAATATTTCTTGCAGATCTGAAGCAGAAGAAGATTGCTAATTTGAGGATTGAATTCAGAGACAGATTTTCTCAGGGAGTCAGATAAAAACTTCCAATCCATCTTCTGTCTACTTCCTCTCTTCTTGTCTTAGGTTTTCTTGCACATTTCAAAAAGGTGACAGGCCACATCAAATCAGATCAATTGGGTAGATCCAGCATAATTTTCCAGAGAAACCCATCTCGTCAAATTTCCGAAAATCAGCATACTTGCTGCCCCTATTTTTGGGGGTTTTTCAGAAGAAGTTTCAGAATCAAAATTCTGAGGAACTAAGCTTGTTTAGCATTGACGCACGAACAAAACCCATGTGCCAGATTTTTTTCGAAAAAATACTTCTCAGCAGGGCGCTATTTTCAGGGGTTTTTCAGAAGTTGTCTGAACACATCCGTGTTTATAGTCAACAGGCGAGTTCTTCTTCACAGAATGACAATTTGACGTCCTTGGGCTCCAATTGAACAACCAGACCTTGCACCAGCAACTCTCCAACTAGATCTTACATTGTTGGAGAGCAAACGGACATCATCAGCAGTCTGCGGATCTTTATCTTTGAAAAGAATACATCTCCCGCTCAGTGGAGAGCTGCAACAATTACTCTGGACGAAGAAGAAAGAAAGGTTGTTCTTGTAGCAGAAAGACCAGTTTTACCATCTCCCATGTGGCAATAAGCACCTTAGCTTGCCAGCTGCGAAGAGGTCATTCCAAGCATGGAGCTGCCAAAAGTTACCAAGAGCAACAACTTGCACAAGAAGAGGAGATGGCGCGTCATCAAAGCATTGACTATCCGAAAACGGAAGAAGTCAACACATGGATCAAGGAGCTGTTGACCAAAAGTGATGATGAGGTGTTAGACACCTAGAAAGGACGTCCTACCCTCCAAGTGGCATTTATGATACTTGAGTTTGGCTCGATGCCTTCTTTCCAAGTCAACTCAAGATAACATTAAATGTAATTGGAGTTAACTTGATGCCTCTTTCCAAGTTAATTCCATATCCCATAAATCATGCATTGTCAGATACCACTGATTAAGGATGTCTAATCAGCTTCCATAACTTGTGGATCTTGGATCTCCACTAAATGTGGATGTCTATTTTGGAGGGATACTTACATTAAAGTTCACCCTTAGTTTACTTTCAGTCAATTGAAGTAGTTTCCAGTTGACTCTTTGTTTGCTTTCAGTTAACTGAAGTAGTTTTCCAGTTAACTGCTTGTTCCCCCTTTTTTTAGGAATAAATCTTGCTAATTGATTGGCAAGAACTCATTGTTAACTTAAGAAGATTTTAGGGTTTCCCACTCCTTTGAGTTCTATAAATAAGAGCCTTGGGCTCATTGTTTGTTTAACTTTTACTTGCTATACAAAATTGTTGTGCCATTGTTGCCAACAGCTTTGAAAGCAGATATTTGTTCACTCTTGGATGAGAGTTCGTTGGTAGATTGTAATTGTGCATGATTTCATACCTTTGCTATCCCAAACTTTGCAATTCGTTGATGAAGCTTTGAAGAAGAATATCAGAAGGCGCTTGCATTTTGATCATCCTATTTGAGTTATGTCTACGTCTTGTATCTAATAACTTATTTCATTTCCCTCCTCGGATAGGGGTTCCTCCTCCTTGGATATTTGTCATTAACAGTTGTCGTTTGTTGTTGTTTAATGTATTGTACTTCAATCTATACTTCGGATAGGGGTTCCTCCTCCTTAGCAAGATTGTTGTCCAAGACATCGTCGATTTGTTGTTTCTTGTAAACCATTTCCTAGCCCATACCTTGGATAGGGGCTCCTCCTTGGCAGGTCTCAGATCTAGTTTACCGTAAAGAGTGTTTGCTTGTACCAACCTTATCCCAGTGTATACCCGAGAGTTCAGAGCATCGGTCATATTCTCAGGAGACGGCGAATTCAGGTGATCCAACCATCCATTCCCGCTCCTTTACCCTCATGCTCTGTTTACCTTGAAGGTATTGGATAGATTAAAAACTAGAATAGTCGTAGTTAAGATCTGCCGAAACCAGAGAAAAAGCTTAGCTACGGCGCATTGTGTTTGTGCACCCTTGTGTCCTACCGCTGAAGTACAAAAAGATAGGAACCTTAACCATTCCCTTACTTATGCATTGCTTTCAGCAGAGAGGGACTTCTCCTCTTTAAATAACGAAGAAGTGTTACAAAACATTTGAAATAACTGAACGTTTACAATCAGCACTCCAGAGGTGCTAATTTAAACGCCAACAATATTGCATTTTGAAAATCCGGATTTTTGACTATAAAGTTGGACATGTTTGGAAAAACTTCAATAAAAGCTAAAAATGGTTCTTGATGAGTACAAATAGCTGGTTGGGGAAAAAAATTTAGGAAATTTTCCGAAACGTGGGTTTTGTAAAGAATGAAATTCTAAGCAAACCTAGATTGTCAGAAACTCAAAACAATGAGTTTTACTAAAGCATGCAAAGGATTTTTAGGTTAGAACTGCAAGGGCTGTAGGGACTTTGAGGACAATTTTTCCCAAGAAAAACTAACACATGGGTTTTGTAGGCACTAATGAGCTGAACATGCCCAGATTCTTCGTTTTTCAAAAAGTTTACTTTTAGGCCCACATGCAAAAGAATGTTAAAAAAAAAGCACAGTGCTTAAAAAATCAAAGTAGTGGGGCAAATTGCATGAAAAATTCTGGAACATGGGTTTTGTTGCTTACATTATGTTGAGTGAACCTAGATGAACAGATTCTGAAAAAGATGTCATTTACTTTGATATGCCAGAGAAAACCTAAGCCAAAGATAGAAGAATTTTATAGATAGAAAATAGAAGTTATATTTTGCCTCTGAAAATGATGCCTATTCCTTGAATCAAATTTGATGAAGTCTAAAATGCATGCAATTGAATGAAGAAGTTTGGAAAGTAAATCCTCTAAACAATCGGGACATGGCATTGCGAAGAACACTAAAAAATGTCACCTGTAGCACCTTTAGATCTTAGTTGCATGAGAAAATATGTGTTTTGCTTCCACCTGTGATGAGAATAATGTACGCCCAAATGCCTTAATAAATAAAATTAATGAATTAAGGCACCAACTTTGCATGCAAATCCCTAAATTGGGATGCCATAATCTTATTGGACCCCATTATTAGTTAACTAGATGAAATATAAGCGCTAAATTTGGCACCACCTTTTGATTGGACCTCATTTAGTCAACAAAATTGAAGACTTCACTTGAAGTGACCACCACCCAGCATGCACTTCAATTATTCGCTGCATGCATGCAAAAATTAAGTCCTGTTGAAGTTGACTCATAAGTTAAATTGGAGATTTAATATAATTTTAAGTTGAGTTAACAAACTTCTCCATTATAGGGTGATCAAGTCGCTTTAGTTCAAAAGGAAAAGTTTGACTTGGGCGCCAATTCTCCAAATATAAATTTTTTAAGAATTTTCACTTGCAAACATCACCGGAGGCTATGTTCGATCACTGATTCTAATTGACTGATGTATCCAGCAAACTAGTTAACAATTTCATTGAAGAGCAGGATCAAAATTGAAAACAAACTCCTTGAGGTTGCAAACCCTAATTCTAACTTTTGATCCTTCAAAATTCTAGGCGCCCCATGGCCTCCAAGCGCGCTTTTCTCACCAGACTTAGTCAAATTTTCATTATTTTTCATCACCAAACTGACAAAACTTTAGACCTAACTAACAAGCTCACTACAAAGTTGATCTCTTGGAGAGCACTTTTCCTAAAAACATCATTTGGCAAGTGAAAAACTTGGGCACCCCTAGCCTCCAGGGGCTCTTTTTCTCCCAGAGAGCCATTTTTCAAACTGGTCAAATCTCCGCTTAATCTCTGGCTACCAAATGCTAACAAGTCCTCTTTCTCAGCTAAGATAAGTTACGGAAAGCTAGAACCATCATGGATAGGATGAGTATCTGAGATTACAAAAACAACATTTGAGGGTCCAAAACCTTGGGTGCCCCTGGCCTCCAGGGGCGCTTTTGCTTTTGACTGACATTTTTTGACCGTGATAAAATTGGGATCTTGGAAATAGAACTAAATGTTCCCAATAAATTATAGGCCTAAGGTCTAGAGTATTTGTTAGAGAAACTACTAAAACAAGGAAAATATTTTGCAATAAGGAATACTATCAGGAAAAGGAGCGTTAATAGCAATTATCGCAGAAATTGAGATGTACAATAGCACACAATAGTTCCTAGCCTATGAAAGGGGTTAGGCACCTAGGGGATGAAAAATGGAAGGAGGTGACGGGCAGAAAGGGGATCCTAAAGGGATGGTTGGGGGAAATCTTTGAAGAAATTAAGATGGCAATGGAAATGAACATGGAAGAGAGGAGACCGAAACATGTTCAAGAGAGACAAGACAAATACCACAAGAGTATGGAGAAGGCTAGGGAAGCCTCTTTAGAACACACCAAGAGGGCTGCTGTTGAGAATGATGAGTTTTGAGAATCTGCCACCTTAGGGGCTATAATAAACAACCCCCAAATATTTTTTTCTGATTTTTCCCAACAGCTGTGTGAGAGATTTGTCTTTGCTTCCTGATTTGTTTGTGTTTGTCTAGAAATGGTTTGCTTGGTGTTTGATAGATTTTCTCACATGCCATTCAATGATTCAACTTGCTAAAGAATAGATAATATATTTGCAGGAAACAACACAGAAGACTTGCTTGAAAGGTCACTTTCAGATTTATAATACTCAGAATTTATAACAGAAATTTTAATCCTTTCCAAATACAATTTTTCATACACAGAAAATACAATCAGACCTGTGGTTTGAAGCATATATCAGCAAATATGAACTCCCACTGGCAGCAAACTTCTCCGAGGTTAATGTCAGCAAACACCCTTGCTTTTTAGTGTCCAACCCACTAACAGACCCACACTTGGGCAGATGACAGACCTCAGCAATCAGACCACAAAAAATCTAGAAATAAACTTCAATAGGGCAGCCCCAAGAGTTGGTCGATCTGCTCCACAAAATCAGTCCAGATTCTACCCAATTGCTGAACTAGACACCTGGTAGCAGTTTTAATGAAACCCTTCGAGAGTAACAAACTGGGGCAGATATAAGGTCCTATTTTCCTTGCTTAAGCCACACCCAAAGCTGCAAATAGACTTCAAAATAACCAGCAACAGAAGCCACTAAAAACTCAGATATCAAACTGTGAATAAACTGTGTCCTATGAAAAGTTTGATTCCCTCTAGAAAATCATAAACTCAGTCAAAAAAATGCAATCTCATGCTCATTGAAATCGCCATAAAGAAACTCATTGATTTATGCCATACCCATTTTGAAAACCCTATTCATCATGAAGCTATGATAAAAAATGTAGGTTCAGTCCAGCAAAGCAATATCCAAAAACTGATTAGAAACTCTCCAAAACTTTCATTAAATCACACTAAACTGAAAAACTAAGCAAACCACACCAAAACCAACTGAAATCCTCTCAAAGTACTGAAATATCATGATCTCTTTTGCCTAGATGTGATTCTTGTATGAAACCACCAATCGCCAGCTTGAGCAGGTCTCTCACTGCTGAAACTAGCCTTAGAATTTGAGGTTTTTAATGCTCAATCCCGTTCTTCAGACCTCTAACAAACTAGCAGCATCTCCCTTTGTCATCCACCCCCCTTAAATAAGGCTTCAAAATGAGCTTTTAAAAGCTTCAACATCAAATTAGGGGTACCAAGCATGAAGCAACCCTACAACTACTTCAAATCCATGCCAAAGTAACTTAAATTTTATTTTATTTTATTTTTTGGCTCCAACTTTAGCTTGGACGCACAAGGCTTATTCAACATTCAAAAACGATTTTGTTGCCTTTTAAAACAACTTTAAGTCATCACACTACGCGCCCATAGCTCTTTTCATGTCCCCTTTGACCCTCAACACTAAATTATAAAGTTACTTTATAATAGACTGTAATGTCCCCATTCTTGGAGTGATAGCTTGGTGACGAGAACTAGCTCATTCACGATTCCCATGAGCTAGCCTTCCTAGTGAGGGGATGTTATTTTTGGCCAAAAGATAAATATTTGTGGAGTTTGCTATTGGAGATTTTGAAAAGGAGGGCATTATTCTTAAATAAATAAAATATAATATTTATTATATTTTATTAATATTTTATTCCCACTATCATATGCCAAGTCAAGTGGGCTGACATACTTTTTGGAAGAATAAAAAGGATTAAAATTAGAAGCAAATAAAATATTATTTTATTTCAAGGTGGTCAGTTCACTTATGAGGCCAATAAAATACTATAGTCTCCAGTTAGGTCAGCTCACTTAATAGAATGATTTGATTCAATGAAATCAAATCTGATTTGCTTCAAAATCTAATTCTCTCTCATGGGGTAGTTTAGAGCCTTATTAAAGAAGGCATCGAAGGCGTTGAGGGCATGAAGAATTGATCCTTTGGCAAATTTTCTGTTTGAGAGTTTTCTCTTGGCTGGAAGTGAATTTCAGTTAATTCAAGGTGATGTTCCCTTGAAATTTAGTGGTGTGGTGATGATCCCATTCCACCATGAGAGGTGAATTCGCATGGAGTTCATCATGGAGCTTAAT
Organism: Sequoia sempervirens; assembly: GCA_007258455.2. Lineage (NCBI taxonomy): Eukaryota > Viridiplantae > Streptophyta > Pinopsida > Cupressales > Cupressaceae > Sequoia > Sequoia sempervirens. The sequence goes on from VDFB02271358.1 coordinate 858,061,145, forward strand.
TGGCATGTTTTAATGGAGTTAGGGCTTTTGAAAGCTAGGGTTTGAAGACTTGTTTTATTGCAGGTCCAAGGAAGAATAAGGTAGATTGGATTGAATTTGACTTCTAGGAACAAATCACTTCATTTTGGCATATTGGGGCTTCATTTTTTAGGAGTTTTGCAATGTGGGTTGGTTGGAAATTCATATCAGGTTTTCACAGGTTGCTGGTAATTAAGTTTCAGACTTGATATCAGTCATATTTCATCATTTTTCAAGTATAGGAGGCAGGCTGGGCGAGATCGCTACCTATCTAAGCTAGGCAATTTCATGATTTGGACTATTTTTGCAATATTTGATGAGTTTCTGCATTTTTGGGTCATCTAAGTGTAGGTGTATTTCAGACTGAATCAAACCTATATTAGTCATTCAATCAAGGGTATAGACTGCTCATATCATTCCAAGGCATAATCAAATCGATATCCAGCCATATCGATCCAAATTAGAGAGGATTTTGCATGGTTTTGGATTAGGGTTTGTGGGCAGATTGCATATCAGCTATTATAGTGTTATTATCAATCATGTCAGACCTCCAACAGTGCTGCTACAATCTTATTTCAATCAAGGATTGAAGGGTATTTCATCAAGACTACCTAGGGTTTCATCCTTCAATCATTTGGCTAGGGTTTGGTATACATTTTGGCCATTTTACATGTTGTATGTGATCTGATTTTTTTAAATCAGACTATCTGAATGTAAGCTACAACCAATTCTCTATTTGTAATCAGATTGTTCATTCAATACGAAGCCATCATCATTTTCTGGGTATGTCATTCTCATGTTTTGATTGATACAATTTAATTAAAACTTCATCATTTCGTATTTGTTTCATGTTATATTTGAACCTTTTCATCTACATGGCATAATAAACACATAGACCAAATACCTACATCAAAACATTAAGCCAAACGAAAGAAAACAAAACAGAAAATTCTAGACAGCAAGGAAAAAATTTGGTTAAGATAAGATAGGCATATTACATAGACCTTTTTCGAAGCATAAATCAAATATTAAAATGATTTAGCCTTAGAAACTTTTTACCAACTGACTTAGTGCTGTTGTGATAAGCCTGACCAAGACCAGCCACCCGAAGTGGACTTACTACTTACTAAAAATAGTTACATTCCCAAAAACTCAAACTAGAGAAATATTGATATGTGCTGAAAATACTAATATTGCACCAAAACTCACTGTAGATAGTGAGCACCATATTGGCCCTGCTAAAAGTAGAAATCCATCCTCGAAACATTGATAAATCCCACAGAAAGTACTGGCACAAGACATTAAAGCTCATCGGGCAACCTCCACTCCATAGTTGGAAAACTCGCCCCAAGGAAAAACTCGCCAAGGGAAAAATTGGAGAGTTTTTAAAAACTCGCCAAAAACTCGAAAAAAACTCGGCAAAAAAACTCGGGAAATGAAAAAATTGCTTAATTTTCATTAAAAACACATTTTTTTTGCAAAATTCAATGACAAGATGAATCCAATGAATCCATAAATGAGTACAAAAGTGTTTTCTATTAATTTTGATTGACTTTAATGTAAATTAATTACAAAATCGCATTCTCATGCGGAATCCGGATGGCTAAAAGCCTGAAAGTCTGATACATGAAAACAGTAAAACTAGAACTAGAAGCAAATACTAAAGTTCTAAACAACAACTAAATACAACATGCTAGGCTTTCCTCTTCCCTAGTCTAGCAACAGCTAGGGAAGAAGAGGTGGGTCCTCTAGCCCTGCCACGTGTGCGTGGTGCTAGTGGTGGTGGCTGCGGTGCTACTGCTGCTGGCTCTGGCTCTGGCTCTGGCTCTGGCTGGATCTCATCCAACCCTACATCTCCAACTCCTGATGCACCCACATCCTCCATTGCCTCTCTCTCAAAGTCAAGGATTTCATCTGCACTAAACAATGGAGGCTGCTCCTCTCGCCCTGTCCAATCACTATAAGGATCTATCTCATCTAAGTCAATAGGATCCTGTGATTTTTCTTCAACTCTCTTTATGCGCAACCGAAGGTTGTATTGCACAAAGACCAAGTCATTGAGGCGCTTTTGTGTTAACTTGTTCCTCTTTTTCGTGTGAATGGACTCGAACAAGCTCCAATTGCGCTCACAATTGGATGCACTACAAGGCTGACATAGAATGCGGAGGGCAATTTTTTGTAGATTTGGGGTTTTTCCACCCCAATTTTTCCACCAAACATCTGCAAAAAACAAAAAGAAAATTGAAGAGTTAGAAAACAAAGTCAAAGACTCAAAAGTCAAAAGTCAAAACACATTTTATCAAATTCTAAGATGCATGTGAAATAAACTTAAAATTTAAAGACTCTGAATTTTATACCTGGTGGCAAAGTGGTTCTTCCTCTAACAGCCAACTCTGAAGAAAAGAGATTACCAGTTGCCTCCCTATATATATCCATCTCCCTGACGATGAGGTCTCTCACTGCAACCTCAGGTTCCATCCTCTGAATGCATGTTGTGAGCCCCTCCATAACCTCTCCATTAGGATCAGAGAAGCTCTCTGAGAAGAGAAAAGAAGGGTTGAGGAAGTACCCTGCTGCATGGATGGGTTGGTGGAGTTGATTGTTCCACCTCCTATCAACAATCTCCCATATGGGATCAAATTTGAGGCTGTCCCCCTTGTAATAACTTTTGATGGCCTCCTTGGCCCTATCCATGGCCTCATAAATGTATCCCATTGGGTTTTCATCCCCATCTACCAAGCGGAGGACTCTAACCAAGGGCTCCGACACCTAGATTAAAAATACAAAAAGATCAAAGTTAGAAATTTATAATGAAAGGCTTAAAGTTAAATTAAAAAACATATATTTATATTGAACTTGAGATTAAAATTAAAATCAAAGTTTGGAAGTTACCTTCACGATCTCTGTAGCTTTTTGTGCAAACAAGGGGTCAAAGACAATTGCAAAAATTCTATCTCCTTCGGCCTTCTTTGAATATGAGGAGTCATTCCATGCTTGACTCACGAACATTTGTCTTAGAGAGCCCAAAGAATCCAAAATGCTTTGCAACGTTAGGAAAATTGTTGCAAACCTTGTGGCACCCGATCTCACCAACTCCTTCCCTTGCGTATGCTCTCTCATCAAACTAAGAACCCAAGGGTGATTGTAGATATATTTTGTGATGCTCCTTGCATCATCTACAATCGGTGCCACCCAAACAAGTTTGCCTATGTCCTCCAAAAGAAGGTCAAGGCAATGACCCGCACAAGGTGACCAAAAGAGTGATGGATGTCTACTCTCAAGCATCCTTCCAGCTGCCACATACGCTGCTGCATTATCTGTGATGACTTGCACCACATTAGCAATGCCCACCTCCATCACAACTTCTTCCAACAGCGTACACAATGTATCTGCAGTTTTTATCCTGTTGGAAGCATCCACCGACTTCCAAAACACAACTTCACCTTTGGAAGCAACCAAAAAATTAAGGATGGTGCGGTTTCTCCCATCCGTCCACCCATCAGAAAGAATTGAGCAGCCAAATTTCTTCCATTTAGTTTTTTGCTCTTCCACCACATGCATTGCCCTTTCGGTTGCATTTGTGAGCAAACTGCAAGTACAAAGTAAAATAATTAAATAAGTACAAAATTGTAAGTTTTAAACAAAAAATAGCTTGAATTCAACATAAATAATAAAGTAATTTAAATTTTAAATTAAAGAACATAAAATTTAAGTTGACTTGTCACTTACCTCCCACTCAAATCTTTGCGAGAAGGTGGCTTGAAGCCTTTTCCCGCAACTGTCAATGAAGTGACCATATTGTGCCAATAGGGACTACTCGCCACATTGAATGGTATGTTATTGAAATACCAAAAATCAGCACATGCCATTTTGGCATGTTCATGCACCTCCTTGTTCCACCCTGTAGCCTCCAATGATCCCTGTGCTCCTGGTGTGTTTCTTGGCACAAAAAAACTTTGTGGGTTGCGTGAAGATGAAGGTGGTGGTGGCATTGGCACTCTAGTCGAACTAGAGGACAAGGGGGGCCTAGCCGATGTGGCTGTGGAGGATGTGCCATGAATGCGAATCCGTGGACCATGAAGAGAGCCCACAATGCCAATAATATCTGCATCCTCATCTGACTCTATCTCCATGTGCTCGACCCCGTGCTCCTGAGTCCCATGGGCATGCGCATGTCCACTAGCACTGGCTATGGATGCTGCTATGGCTTTTTTAGCCCTCTCCCTTTGCATTTTTTTTTCCTCAGCAAGTGAAAGTAGGGCAAGCATCTCTCTTCTAATCTCTTCTTTGGGCTTCTCACAAACCTTGGAATCACGTTGAGGAATGCCTGCTAGATGGTATTTGAGGCGATTTATGCCTCCATGATATGTTTTTTTGCATTCACCGCAAACAACTGTTCCAGGCACTGGCCCTCTGACACCATATTTCCATGTAGGGTCTCTAGCCCCTGCTGGACGAGTGCCTGGAACCCATGCTGATGGTGTGCGAGGGGTGGAACTTGATGGGGCGGGGGTGGAACCTGATGCTGAGCATGAACCAGAGCCAGAAGCCATTATAGTGTGTAATCACTGTAATGTGTATTCACTGATCAATGATCAATCTACACATTCAAAAATATGTACAACATATTAGTTTTTAATACAAAAAAAATTTAAAAAACAACCTAAAATCATTAAAACTTCAAAAATCTAGAGCTAAATTTGATTTAAATTGATACAAATGTGTTTAAATGAATTATCAATTAACATTATTAACTAATCATATCATTCTACACAAAAAATGAACCTAGGTCTGAAAATTTCAAAAAATAGTGAAAAAAATGAAAAAAATCAGCAAAAATCAACAAAAAATTGTGATGAATCTTGTTTTTTGGATTCTAAATGCAAAAAAATTGTTTCTTTGTGCTCTATCATGTCTTTTTTCAATTTGGAATGAGTATTTTGCAAGAAGAATGAAAGAAATTAATTAATCAAAAACAAAAAACAAAAACAAAAACCCTACCTGTGAATCGAATTTCCCTTCAAAATCCACACAAAATGGCGTTTGAATCCGCTCTCCTCGATGGAAAATCGTTGGAAATGATATCTCCTTGCTTGGGGGGGGTTTTTAGCTCCTCACACAAAGTATCAAGTGATTTTGAAATGAAATGAACTTATTAAAAGACGTCTTCAGCCTTTATTCCTGCGCAGGCGAGTTTTTCCTTCGGACTCGCGAGTTTTTGGCGAGTACTCGCCACTAAAAACTCGCGAGTTTTTGCAAAAACTCGAAAAAACTCGAATTTCAAGTTCTGCGAGTTAACTCTGCAAAAACTCGTTTCTGAAAAAAACTCGCGAGTTTTTCAAGACTCGCCGAGTTTCCTGCGAGTATGCCAACTATGCTCCACTCATTGCCCGAATAGGAAACCCTTCACTGCTCTGCGTGACAGGCCAATTACTAAATATAGCACTTACTAAAAATAGTGTGTCAAAACCAGACTAATCCAAAATAGGACATCGAAAATGGTGACATTACAGGGGCAGTTGATTATAGTTGAGCACACCAAAAGGGCTACTAGTGAGAATGACGAGAATTTGCCAACAAAGAGACAAATAGTGATAGAACCATTTAATAACAAAGAAACATCATAGCAATTAATCACCCATATTAGAAGAGCAGAAGAGAATTTAACTAGATTGATAAACCAAATGAAAGAATATGATGAATTTGTAATGATCCCTTTCTAATAGAGGCACTTATACTGGAAATCTTGCATTCAAAGTGTTTCTCAAAGAGACATTAGATACGTTAAAGATCAAAAGTTTCTGTGATAATATCAAGGATGATATAAACATTTCATTCTTGTCAAAAGGTTACTCATTTCTTCCTTATGAATGATTCTTCTATATAATTTCAAAGTTCATTAGATAGATATTAAACATCTATCAAGATACCAAAGATGATATCTCTCTACGCCATTTATTATAGTAGAGCCATTATTACTTATAAGGCTCAATAGTTGCTGTGAGCATTATCATTAGATACCCGCATATAAAGCGTATAACTATATACATATATACATAATCACATATATAAATGCATAAACTATATATATATATATTAACAATCATATTAAATTCACCTAACACAGCCGGACCTCTGATTTCTGACTGTCAGATTGCTGATTGTAAAATTCATAATATATCTACTTTTTCCTCTCTCCCAGCCACGTCTTTTTAAGCCAGCAGTCATGTATTATAAAGTTTATTATTTTTTCTTCTTCACCCGTCCCCCCCTTTTGGTCATGAGGATGATTTCTTAAATAACTACTAAAGAGACGTGACTTCTCCTGATCGCCGCAGTCCAGGGGTTTGACCGATGTCATTTGGTGCATCGCTTGGCATTACGGCTGACCATTAGTGTTGGCTATAATATTATCTTTAAATGATCGCTGAGTTGGAGTCTTGGTTATTTAATAATATGATCAACAATTATGATAATAATATGGTTATCTGATAATTATGACTTATAATAATATTTTAGTTTGTATTCATTTTATTATCTATTTTATTATATTTTTATTGTTAAGTTTGTGTGCATTATATTTTAATACTAAGGTGCAATAATATATATATTATATATATATATATATATTGATATTTATTTTATTTGTATAATATTTTATTATTATAATAATGGTTTAAGATTATCAATTGCTTGTATTGTTCAATATTTTGTATTTTACATTTCATTCATAATTTATATTTTGAATATTATATTTTGTATATTTGATAATTCTCATATTTATCATTAATATTATATTTATAATTATAATATTTCTAACGGTAATTATAATTATACTTAAATCATAATTACTCATGTTTGGAATTTAACAATTATTTGTATATTATTTATTTATTTGTCTTTAGACGCTTGATAGTTTAGTGTTATAATTTCAGGGGACACGACAGCCCGCCCTGCCCAAGATTGCTTGTCCTCAAGCAATCTCAACTTGAATTACAACTAAGAAAATCTTTTTATCATTGTTAAGCACACATGAGATAAACACATTAGTTGTGTAGCCACATACATAGTAATACTCATAAGACTGGAATACATTTAAGGCACAAAGCATAAGGTATGACATGAATCACACATATGAGTACAAATAAGGCATGGATTATACGTATGAATACATGTCAAGCATAAATATTTTGGACAAAGATACGTGAGGCATGAAGCATAAAACATAAATACAGACAAATATGAAGCACAATTATATGCACACATAAGACATAAATATATGTAAGGCATAGAGCATACGACAAGACGTATACAAATGAATACACATACGGCATAGAGAGCATACATATACAATCATACACTTATACAAGGCACGAGTCATACATGTGCAAAGCATTCGCATGGATCACATATGCTGAATACATCAGATATTGAGAAAATATTTCAAACATGTAGCAATCGACGACACAATAGGTACACATATAATCACTCATGTTGAATACATACCATACATGGAGAAAATTTTCTGAGACAGTCACAAGATATTGTAAGTCACAATCACAACAATAATGGAGCCAATAACATACGAGGCATGAGAAAACATTGAAAGGCACATACGTTGTGTTACAAAGCATATTCAAGGCATTACGTGGGCACTCAAGTGTTAAGGGTCTTGACAAACATGAATTAATCACATATTAAGCTTTCACGAAAAAATCATGCTGAAGGTACATCAAATATATAGCAAACAAATAATCCTCGCAAGATATGATACACTTAGGAAATGCAATCAAGGCACGTTAATACATTCTAGGTATGCCAATATACTTGAAGAAGTATACATGTCCGATCAGGAATGTGCACTCAAGAAATATAATAGAAGTATACACATGCAGTAAACATGCTAAAGCACATTAGGCATAAAGTATGTAAGACATGAGGTATACTCATAAGATATGAATCATACATTTAAATACACGTAAGTAGTAAAGCATGAATTTCACACTTGAATATATAAAGCATCAAGTACACACGAAAATGGAGTAGACATGCTGAGAACACACCAATCTTGAAAGACATATCAGAAAGTTAGCCACAGAGCAGTCATGCATACAAGATACAAAGCATGGAGCAAACATAAATACATGTGTAGGGCATAATCATAGATTACTCATGAAGCATACAAATACACGGAATATACTTATAAACACATGGAGTAAGACATACACACCGAAGCAACAAGCAATAAATTACACTCAAGGCATGTAAATCATGTAATTATACTTAGAAAAATAAATACACTTGAAGTACATACGTAGAGCATATAAACCCAGACAAGGTATCCAATGCATAAATACTCATAAGGTAGGAAGCAATATAGATACACTCAATAGATACAAACAATTATACAAACAATTACATACAACATACACTTAAGAATGGAGTAGTCATGTACATCAGTCATGAAGTGAATAAGTAAGATGCTAACCAAGAAACAAAACACCCAAATACATCGTCATAAAGGACACATTTGAATTTAAGGTCATAAAGTATACAAGTACAAAGTTAGAGGGTATACACTCGAATACAAATACATCTCGAATTCAAGCACAATTTATCAAATATGCACTCAAATATAGTCACAAGTCAACTCAAATATACATACAATCATAGAGTATACACTCAAATATAAAATCAATCACAAGTCATAAAGTATACACTCAAATGAAATATACTGTCAGACAATTGGACAAGGGAATTCAGTGCATCCCATACTACACCGTGTACCCTTCCCTCATCCCAAGGTCATCAAGTATATACATTGATGAGATACCAAAATCATACTTCATGAAATAAAAATACTAATTTGAAAGATATTAATCCAAACGCAATGAAGTCATGAAAACCATTCTTATCATATTAATGTAATCACGCATTTAATCTGTAAATTTCTAAGCAAACTAAATAGATATTAAAACAACCAAGTTATCATCCCTTGTTCATCAACATCAAAGGCGAGGCAAGAGAGGTCACACACAAGGATGCCCTTAGTGATTCCCTTCTCAGCCCGAGAGTGGCCAACCAACGCCCGTGGAAATGACCCCCTCGGCCCTCAATGGCAGACCGCAGTCATCCAAGGAGGGTGGCCTACCTCGAAGGGACCCTAGTCTCTGCTCTCCTTCATGTGTTTCCAACTCCCCTCCCTAATGATTTGATTGAAAAAGAATGATAATTTGGTAATGGGCAGACACGCAGTCCATGCGATAGTTTGGAGGAAGGATTCCCATAGGAGGCCCCTTAGAGCACTCAAATATAGAGTATATACTCAAGCACAAATACAATTATATAAGACCAACCACATCACGTACATATAAAACATATAAGAATTATTATTTACCATTCAACACATTAAAATGAAAATTTAATTTGTCCATTGCACAAATAAGTCAAATTACACAAAATTTAGGACTCTATCATAGTAAGGGATTGGATGAGAAGGATAAGTCCACCCGAAGCAATCTTGCCCAAGCCCAGGAGCGGATATACCATCCCCCCTGGCTCCTAATGGCATGATACTTAGTCATCCGATCCGAGGAGTGGTGTACTTAGGGGATATGCTTGTATCTACTTTCCTTATCCATCCTCATCATCTCCCAACTATGTTGGAGAATTCCTCAAGTTAAACATGAGATAGTTTAGAGGAGAGGAATCCATAGGAGGCCCGTAGATACTCTCTCTAAGCCCAAGAGCGGATATCACCCCCTTGGCTCCCGATGGCATGACTCTTGGTCATCCGATCCGGGGAGTGGCATACCTAGAGGAGAACTAGTCCCTGCTCAACCTATAGGTTCCCTCCCTTAAATTTCTACATGCTTGTTTGATGATATAAAACTTTGATGAAAATATGAAATACACTTCATGTGAGAGACATTATGATAGAATATATCACAATAATATAGCTAGATATTCAAAACATATCAATAATTATATAAGATATTAAGAATAAATAGTAGCACGTATAACTTTATTATTCCAAAATGACATCAATAGAAATGAGCGACATCAACTAGAATAAATATCATTATATATAAATTCTTATTCTATTGCATTATCATATATTTACTAAAAATTAATATCTAAATTCATGATGTATTTTCTTTTATACTTACCTGCAGATTCCTCTTGCCTTCCATGGTTGTTTCATGGGGTTACCACACACAATTCTTATGATGGAATAGATCATCCTGATCTCATTAGTTGTCCAATTCAAAATAACATATCTATTTATACATATATATATCTTGATACTTATTTTACACTTACATATGGTAGCTATGATAAAAATAACGAATATCAACAAGTGATTACATACCTGATTTGCATAATTTGGAATGTGTTTCTATATGTTCATAGAGTATACCTTTGCCTTTGGTAAGTTTGCAAACGCTATTTTCACAGGGTGGCAGGAAAGTTGCTCTGATACCATTTGTAATGATCCCTTTCTAATAGAGGCACTTATACTGGAAATCTTGCATTCAAAGTGTTTCTCAAAGAGACATTAGATACGTTAAAGATCAAAAGTTTCTGTGATAATATCAAGGATGATATAAACATTTCATTCTTGTCAAAAGGTTACTCATTTCTTCCTTATGAATGATTCTTCTATATAATTTCAAAGTTCATTAGATAGATATTAAACGTCTATCAAGATACCAAAGATGATATCTCACTATGCCATTTATTATAGTAGAGCCATTATTACTTATAAGGCTCAATAGTTGCTGTGAGCATTATCATTAGATACCCGCATATAAAGCGTATAACTATATACATATATACATAATCACATATATAAATGTATAAACTATAATCATATATATATATATATATATATAAATAATTAAATCAATTAACATTATATATATTAAAAATCATATTAAACTCCTATATCTTTATTTTTTTATTTTGTTTTATCTATATATATATATAAATTAACAATCATATTAAATTCACCTAACACAGCCGGACCTCTGATTTCTGACTGTCAGATTGCTGATTGTAAAATTCAGAATATATCTACTTTTTCCTCTCTCCCAGCCACGTCTTTTTAAGCCAGCAGTCATGTATTATAAAGTTTATTATTTTTTCTTCTTCACCCGTTCCCCTCTTTTGGTCATGAGGATGATTTCTTAAATAACTACTAAAGAGACGTGACTTCTCCTGATCGCCGCAGTCCAGGGGTTTGACCGATGTCATTTGGTGCATCACTTGGTATGACGGCTGACCATTAGTGTTGGCTATAATATTATCTTTAAATGATCGCTGAGTTGGAGTCTTGGTTATTTAATAATATGATCAACAATTATGATTATAATATGGTTATCTGATAATTATGACTTATAATAATATTTTAGTTTGTATTCATTTTATTATCTATTTTATTATATTTTTATTGTTAAGTTTGTGTGCATTATATTTTAATACTAAGGTGCAATAATATATATTATATATATATATATGTATTTTGATATTTATTTTATTTGTATAATATTTTATTATAATAATAATGGTTTAAGATTATCAATTGCTTGTATTGTTGAATATTTTGTATTTTACATTTCATTCATAATTTATATTTTGAATATTATATTTTGTATATTTGATAATTCTCATATTTACCATTAATATTATATTTATAATTATAATATTTCCAATGGTAATTATAATTATACTTAAATCATAATTACTCATGTTTGGAATTTAACAATTATTTGTATATTATTTATTTATTTGTCTTCAGACGCTTGATAGTTTAGTGTTACAATTTTAGGGGACATGACAGAATTTAAGGATTCAATGAAGGGAGGGCTTAGAAGCAAGAGTTCTCAACTAAGGTGTAGAAGCAAGGGTATTCAACCAATTGAATTTTTGACTCAAGTTCCATATTCAATACTGGATTTTTCAAACGTAAGGGAAATTATTAATGAAAGGTTTGAGGGTCTATTAACACTGATTTCAAATTTAAACCTCTAAATTTTAAGTGGGGAATATTTAGACCATGTGGTGAGTAGAAGTGTGTATTTACAAAAGGTAAAGATAATGAAAATTTTGGAATTTCAAGAAAGCAAGAAAGAAGATAGTGATAACATAAAAGAAATGTTTGATGGTTTAGCTATAAATAAAATCGAAGCACCGCGAAGAGGGATAAGATAGTCCTACAATATTTAGTGAGACGTCACTAACTAAAAATAAATTAACGAAAGTTGTGCCTCCCAAAATGAAATGACACCTTGAAGTGGTGAACACCCACCTATGCCAAATAAGTCAAAAACAGTTGAAGAAGAGATAAGTGAATCCTTTCTTAGCCTAGAGAAAGCGTGAGCAAGAAAAGATTGTGTGGAAGACTTTGAAAAAATATTGGGCAATGAATATTTTGAGATTCAGTTGCCTAGAAATAATGACAAAAGAGAAATATTGGTGAAACAATAAAAGGATTGAACAAAATTTAAAAGACTTGAAGAAAAGCAAGAGAGAACCAAGAGAAAAAAATGAATTGAGATGAAGGATAAGCCCCAAATCACCAAACAACAAATCATAACCACCTTTTACTTTTGCAAAGATGGCCACAAATAGGACTAAGCTTCCAATGTTTAGTAAGGATACTAAGGATGCAAGATAGCATCCATTCATCTTGGAATCTCTTTGGAAAAAGGATGGCATTGATAATGACCAGACTTAGTTATATGAATTTGTAGAAACACTCAAAGACAAATCTTTAAAGTGGTATATCAAAGAATTTCCAAAGCATGCAATAAATTGGAAGAAATAAGTCATTATTGTTGACAACTTTCTATTCTTCAATTGTTGTGATTGAAAATGTGAGCAAAATGAGAGAAACGATACAATGAAAGAATGAGTCAATGAAAGAAAATGACCAACATTTTATAATTGTGGTTTAAAAGTTGGAGGACCTGTTAATAGAAAAACAAAGAATAGAATGATTCATGTCAAGATTAAGACCACATATTAGAGTTGTCCTAGATGGGAGAGTGTTCACTGTATACAAGGAAGCATAGAGTTAGCTACCATAATGGAATCCCAATCCTATGGGAGAGAAAATGACTCCTATGAAAATGAGGAAATAGAGAAATTGAAACTATTATTAGAAAAGCTGAAATTAATACAAGGAATTTTGGCTAAGGAGGAGAAGGATGAGACTTTTCCCTTAGTTAGAAGGACCAATATCCGGTGTACCTATTACAGTAAAGAGGGGTACTTGAGAAATGAATGTCCAATTATTAAGGTACAAAAAGAGCCATTGCACTAAGGGTAGAATTTGAAAAAGGCCTAGGAATAAAAAAATGTTTCTATAGTGGAATATGCCAACAACGGGACAAGCATGTAGCAAATGATTGCCCTGTATTATTGGAAGGATATGAACGATCAGTTATAGGAATGAATAAAGAAGAGGCCTCTTTATATAGAGGCATGGCCAGGGTACAAGGAACAATCACATCGTCACCAAATAGTTATCCAACACATGGTTACCAAGAACTACAACAAAAGAGAAATTGGAGACTAATCAATAACATAAATTGAGAAATACCCCAAATACAAAGTGAGGAGCCTACTACTAAATATAACAATTACTCTCAAGGATATGGCAAGGGAGGCTACCGCAACAACAATAGTGGTGGTTGTGGAAGAGAAAGAAGTCAAAGAACAACATGCTACTACTATGATAAAACAAAACATTAAGCAAATGAATGTAGAAAGAAGAAAGAAAAATCAATTTGTGGGTTTTGCAGTGATACTACACACAAAGCATTTAGTTGCCCCAAAGCCACACAATTTTACAAGAATGAAGGTACAACGAACAAAAAGTGAAGAATTGTCAAGTCCTAATGCATTATGTGGTGCTAAGGTGTTAATAAAAATACCAAAAAAAGGACAAAGTATCAAACGATATAAGAAAATTGATATTGAATTTAAATATGGAGTAGGGGAACCTTCTATCATAGAAGAAGAATTACACAATTGCTAGAAAGAGAATATGAGGAAAGGAACAACTCAAGAAGGAAGCTATTGAGAAATTTAGGAAGAAAGAGAACAAAGTTCCAATAGTTACACAATCGTTGAACATGATCTTTCAGCATGACATAGATGATCAAGTAATCTAAACACACTTCAATGAAATCATGTATGAAATCCTTGAATACATTGACCATGATCCTACTAAAGACTATAGGGGCATTCTTCAAGCCAAATGGCATTAGTGTGTGCATATATGACTTTGAAGTCCACTTTTGTTATTATGCACATAAAATCAACTTATACATGTCTCCTAGTCCCTATGGGGCATATGGGGGTTCCATCTACTAAAGTAATGTCATAGGGTGTTTCATGTAGTTGCAATTTGTTGAATACCTCTCATATTTCTTTAGGCTTAATGTTTATGTCTACTCCCACGTTACATTCCCTCTATCATGAACATGATTATGGCAATGAAATTATGGTCATTATGCTAATTGTGATTAACTGTTGTCATGAGAATGTGAAATTGGGAAAAGAATGTTTAATTATATGTTGTAACAACAAATGTGAATGAATTCCTTATATTTTCTTATACGTGTGAAAACGAATGTGAAGATATATATATATATATGATGGGAACAATCTAACCTTATTTCCTTTTTGCCAAGTGGATGCAGGATCATCAACGCCAGAGGGGAAAAGGAAATATCATTAGGGAGAGGACGTAGTTAACAAAGGATCAAAATTCTCATCATGCCATGAGTGGTGTAAGATATAGCTAATTTGGAAATTGTAACCTTGGTTGAATATCTCATTTAATTAATCAATTGGCAAAGCAAGTCAATTTAAATTGAGCTTAATCATATATCTCATAGTGTCATATATTTCATTTTGAGCACACCTTGGGAGGTATTCTCCTAAATTATTTAAGTTTAAAATTAAAATGGCAATCTCCTTAACTGACGAATGATATTATAATTTAAATTATTGAAAAGTTTATCTTTGGCGACAGTCTGGAGGGAAGCTAGCAACTTCCGCCACAATGCTATCGTTCTCTTTTGTGAATCGTTCAAGAAGAGTATGTTGGAGTTGCGCATGGAGGGAAGGCGAGGAGTCTCAACATTTGAGGAGATTTCTTTTTTGGACATTCTCTCTCTCTCTCTCTCTCGTTTTCTTCATTATTCAAGCAATCGCATTGTTTTGGGGAGGTTGGGCAATTCTTTCTATCATCATTCGCATCAGTGGAGTCTCTTTTCCAATATCCATCGAACTACAACTTTATTTTCATGATCTCTGCTAGTATCAAAATTCTCTATTTGTTCTCTCTCTTATTTCTCTTTTGGGAATACACTTCTTCCAAACGGCCTTCCTCTTGTTTGATCCTCATCCAAGTTCTGCCATTATCCTATTGCTTATCTCTTATTTTCCATTCTACCTATCCGTGCTCATATCAGGTGGATTCTAGTTGATAATCTAGTATTGTGTAATTTGTGAAAGAGCCTAGACTTGGAGTTTGAATCCTTCAATTTCAGGAAGGAGTGTGGGGCTTCATCAAGCTAAAGTTCAACTTAATTAGGCATGTAAGGGGACCTTTAAATTTGTTAAATACTTAGCTTCGTATTGAGCTAGTTCGCTTGATATTTCTCATGCGTTGGAAAGCGAACTTAATAATTCTCATCATAATGAAAATTCCTAAAATCATTTAATTCCCCTTTCTCTGAGCTAGCCCGAGGAAAGTTCTTCCCTCCCTCTATCCTGAAACTGAATGCCTTTTTGATCTTGTTGTGTGATATTCATGTGGATTGTGTCGAGCTTGAATGCATTTTTGATCTATCTCTTAAAATGCTCTGTGATCATATAGTCTTAGATAAGCCATTGGCTTCCCTTCACTCTACCTCTTAACTCTATATTGGGTCGAGCAAATTCTTTTCCTACCCGAGTTCTTTACTTGTAAAATCAATGCTAAGGGTCTACATGGTTCTTTCTCAAACAAGTTCTTCCTATTCCGCTATTTTTTTTGAATAAGCAGCTTGTTCTTCAAGAAGAGAAATAATAAAGAATCTAATCTCTATCTTAGATGCTTAAGAAAACAGCATAAAATAAGGAAAATGTTTTTAAACCAAATTATGAAAATATAAGCCATGAACCAAGAATTTTCATGTCGAGCAAGGGTGAGAGTGCTAACGGAACAAGAGTGCTAGTAATAATAAAATCCTTGGCCAAGGTACAATGCTAGATTGAGAATTTGTCAACTATCAAGTACCAGATATACCCCTAGTCAGAGTGATCTTTCAAGTTGGGAGTTACCCATAATGAAGGATTGATCAGGTGGTATAGGTCCTTAACACCAGGCTCAAAGGCATGTTGATATTACATGATTCTTTGTTGATTACCCTCGTGAAGGGTCGGGTTTCTTCAGTTGAAGAAACACGGGAGACCAGTAGGCCTTCGGTTGGACGGAAAAGCCCTTGATGATCTTTCTTTTTCCCTTGGCAACAAAAGAGTTCTAAGCAGCATTCCAGCAAGAAGCCTTCAAAATATATTTCTTGTAACTCTTTCTCCCTCTTAATTTCAGTTATACTTAAGCATGTTTATTTCATAGCTGCAATAAATGCTCTTACATTTTGAAAGCAAAGAAAAGTTAGTTATTGTTCTATTGTGTTTTCAGTTAAATAAAATTAGTTAGTTGATTCCTTTTTAGCTAAAACTGAAATTTAAAAAGTTAGTTGAGAAATTGAATATGATGTAATTGATTAAAATTGTTTATCTTTTCCGTTCTAAATGCTAAGAAAACTCTAGCATGAAAACTAGCTAGTTACACTTCAATTGAAACTAGCACTTAGTTTACATTTTTAAACTGTAGATCAGATTGAGTGTTACATCCCAAGTCTAGTAAGGGTTTTTGACAAATTTTCCATTCAGCTTTACATTTAGTAAGAGTGGTTGCTTCTTCCATTTTTCCTAAGTCTTTAGTAAGGATCTGATTTGAGGTCTCCTTTAGTCTATGCTCTTTTTATTCCAAAGTTTCGAGAAATGTTTAAACCTTTCAAGTAGATTTCATTCTTCTATTAAGTTAGTCATCTCCTTTCAATTTTAGGATTCTTTTTTTTTTTTTTAAATAGTCTCTTATTTTCTTCTTGTTTTTGTATTTTTTCAATTAACTCTAGATTTTCTCACTACTAAGTCATATTCTTTTTTATTTGGGTATCTTCCTTCCTCACTTTAATTCATTTCCTCCAATATTTGTTTCTTGTATTTGTATCTAAGAATGGTGTTTGAAAAATTTTGCAATCTTAGGATTGCATTAAATCTTAAAAAATGCATATTTGACACAACACTTGGTAATTTACCCAAGCATATAATCTATAAAAAAGCTATGATGGTAGATCCTCTCGAGATAGATATAATTCTAAATTTATGAAATGTCCCCTTCTAATTAATCTTTTGAGAATCAGAGGATTAGCCTATCACGTCGACCCTCATAGGCTAATGGTTCTAGATAAAGGGTCACTTGAATGGGCACTTGGTCGTGAATTTGCAGTGTTGATATCCGGAGTATGGTGACAGGGTGAATTTGTGCATTTGGTGTGATATTTGTGCTTAAAATTATGATCCACACCTTTAATTTCACCATTCTTGGTCTAGGGACCATGTGTCTTTAAAATGGAGGGGTCACTTTATATTTTTCAGTTACTATTCATTACTAAAGTGAAAAAAGTTATAACTTAAGTGAATAGTACTCACATTAATGAATAGTGATTTCAATGTAAAATTATAAAAACAAGAGGAGAAGTTCGACCCTCTCATGTTTTGAAATTATTTTGCTTGCTTGGCTTCTGAGTTTGGAGTTTGGGAGAGAGGGAAAACTAGGGTTTCCTAATTTCTGCAGTGGGTGAGCCTGGAGGGGGCTTGTTGTTCGTTTGTGAGCTGCTTGAGGGTGTGAAACACCACCTTAAAGTTGCTGATCTGAGTTTGGTTACTTCATTGGAGCCATATATTGCTGTTTGCAAGTTGTTAGAGCTATCTTTTGAAAAGGACTTTGCTGCCATTGACTCCATTTTCATCTACAAGGGAGCTGTTCACATTTTAGAAGGTTTTTGGAGCTCATTTTTGCATCTACAGCCAGCCGCCCTTTCATGAGGGTTTGAATCAGCATAAAGAAAAGAAATGCCTCCTTATAGTGGCTGCAATTACTTCAAAAAGGGGCGCCCTTACCCTAAGAAGCTTCCAATTAGTCTTTTGGTGGGAGAAGCTTGTCATTCGAAAGTTGTAAGCACTTATTTGGGGTTTGGTACTGTAGCAAGTTACTATTCACAGAGCTATAAGGCTGTAAGTTAAAGTTTAGTAGAAGATATATTTAGCTTAAAATCTGATGTAATCTATATGTTGTATGCCATCTATTATGTAATGAAGAAAGCAACTTTGGTTACTAAATTGAGTCATTATTCAAGTTAACTCAATAGATTAGTTTATTTATAGTTCCTATTGTATGTAAATGCTTGTTAGTATTGTTAGGATTACTAGCATCAAACACAAAAACACAAAAAAAATATATATATACCAAACTGAAACAAAAAAATCAGACCTACAAAATCACAGTGAAACCCAATCAAGAAAGGAGTGGAACACTACAATTTACCTCCTACAAAGAGTATCACAAGACTAAAACATTCCTAGAATACATTGGCCATCATTGCAAGTTCATCAAAAACTATGCAGCTATCTCTAGTCCTTTTAAAGAGCTATTGAAAAAGAGCAATAAGAAATTCAAACGGATAAATGAATGTAAGAAATCATTTGATATACTAAAGAACCAAATAGTAGAAGAACCAATTCTAATATTCCCGAATTGAATACAACCTTTTCATGTCCATTTAGATGCATTCAAAACCACAGTTGGTGTGGTATTAACACAACCAAGAGGTAGAAAGGACCACCTAGATGCATTCACCATTATAAAGCTTGCAATGATAGAGAAAAACTATACTACAATAGAGAGAGAAGCTCTAGCCATGGTGCATGCCCTAAATAAATTTAGACGTTACTTATTAGCAACACCATTTATTTTCTACATGGAACATGAACTACTAAAATACCTGAAGAATAGACAAATAATACATGGTCACATATGCCAATAGTCAATGTTATCTGATGAATTTGATTTCAAGAGCATAGTTACAGTAGGAAAAGCTACTCATGGACCAGACTATCTATCTAGAATAGAAAATGAAGGAGAATTGCTTGAGGATGGTTTTCCAGGTGCCCATCTATTCTGAATAACCACAATACTTGACAAACTACAAGACATTGGTAAATTGTTATCTATCAATACCTTTCCAAACAACTACATAAAAGAGGATAAGAGGAGACTTACTACAAAAGCTGTCACATACACTATTAACAATGGGCAATTGTATATTTTGGGAAAAGATAAAATCTAGTAATAAATCATGAAATGAAACCAATCTTGGAAGTAGTATATCAAGGTGTTTTAGGAGGGCACAATGTTGGGGAAGGAAAGGAACTACAAGGAAGGTTTTATTGGCCAGACTATGGTGACCTACCAACCACAAGAGACAAGATGCCATTGAAACCAATGTTGGCTATGGCACCATTCAAGAAATAAGCCATTTATTTTATAGGAGCAATTATTCCTCTTGTTGAAAGACTCATGCACGTTTTATCATAACCAATATTGAATACTAACAGCAGAAAAAATCATCTACAAAAATATCATTACAAGATTTGGTTGTCCATTGAATATTAAAAGTGTTCAAAGGAAACACTTTGTAAATCAAACAATTATGGGATTGTTGGGAACATTATAAGCCATAGCAAGACTGCACAATATCATCCCCAAGCAAATGGGGAAAGTGAATCACTTAACAAAATTTTGGGCAAAGCACTGAAAAGTCCTTGCAATGAGGATACATCAATCTAGGACCAAAAGATACCTTTGATACTCTGGACTTATCGCATATCTTACAAAAGATAGTCTTGTCCATTTCAATCGGTTTATGGATTTGATGTAGCACTACTAGTACAAGATATAATTCCAGAGCTAAGCAAGGCAATAGTTGTCTTCCTGTCACAAGAAGTGGGAGTACCTTGCTTGGCCTTCCCAACCCTCTACACTCCCCGATCAGCATTATCAAATCTTGTAGCAGTCCCTTCACAATGGTCAATGATGGCCCTAGTGACTTCACCATTCTAGTCCAGATATTGATACTTGATTATCTCCAGTTTTCCTTAGTATCTACCTTGTTACCCCTTCCTAGTTATATGTACTAGTTTCTTGACCACTCATGTGGGTGGTCCCTTGTTTCATTTTTCAATGCTTTTGTTCTTCCCCTTTGTGGGGTATTTCTAGGATTTTTTTCCTAGAACTTTCTATTCTAAACTGTTGTGCTCTTGAGTTTCATTGGAATACTTTTGGTCATCTGTGGACACTAATATATTTATTTCTTTCTTTCGAAAATGTCTTAAGAGGAAAATACCCATGTTTCCAATCTGGCAATTTAAGAGACCTCTTAAGAATTGACTAACATTGAAAACAGGCATCCAATATACTTTCAAAAACGGTAATACATCTGAAATATAGATTCAAATTGCTATAGATGTATGCAGTCATTCCAAGTGAACATGTTACCTACAAAAACATATTAACATAGAAAAAGCCCTCTCTACAACATACATTAACTTGTTCAATTAGAATTACAGAAATGCTCTTTTAGCTACACAATAATCTTATTATGAGAAAATATTTTCAATTGCTACACAAGAAAGACTTTCTCACCCTATGTTAATGTGCTGTAGAAGAGCAATTCAATTTTCATTGCCATATAGAAATTTTTGCTTGTCAAATTTCACACCAAATTCATCTTAATATGTAAAACATTTTGTTGATAAGATAGTACCTCAACATGAGCTGCTGAGCTCACTTCACTGACATATCGTAATAGATTCAACTCCAGATTTGATTTGATTACACGGCACTCTGTCAGAATAGGATGCAAAATTTCAAGGTTGGTCTTGAAATTTTTAAGTCCCTGCAGAAAAAAGGGTGAAAATACATATTAGTTACTTGTGGAGATATTGAAAGCAAGCTTTCCTACAGAATTTTCCATGATCTTTTAATGAATTTGAAAGTTATTGCTAAGTGTCTATCTGATTAATCACATAGATATTAATATCTGAATTGCTTTAGTTTCTCATGATAATTGCTCTATCATAATGAAATAAGTGATGAATGAATTCAGAGTGGAATATTTCAACAGAATACACAATTACAAAATGTGGATAATATACAACTGAATTTATTATGTATAGCTGATAAAAAAAAAAGCAATGTTACAGCTTGCAATATGTTGCTTTGGATGAACATTGATATGGAAAGTAATGTTAGAAGTATAAAGGTACAGTGTAGACCCTCTGTGCTCTGCTCTACTTTACTGGACCATCATCTGCCATACAAGATGTTTTATAGATACGCAAAGGATGAAAATGTAAAGATTAGCATTCCTCATATGAAGTTTTGTCTTACACAGCTCTGTAATGTCCCTGTTTTAGCTCGCCTCAGCATCTCATTGATTAGCCTATCATTTGACCCTTGTAGGCTAATAATGTTGGTTAGAGGGTCCAATGTGGCAGTTGTCAGATCCTCTGGTGGCACTTTTGTGGTGTTTTCTTCTCCGGAGTTTGGTATAATTCAAGATTCACCTTTGGGAGTTGGTTTGGGCTCAGTTTGCACACACTATTTATAGTAAGTCACCTCACTGTTAGATTCCAATGTTACTATTTTTGGAAAGGCACCTGGATGCACAGTGGATGCAGTGGTTGACCCCTTGGCACTAATGGAATCAAGAAAAATGATTTGTGAAGAAGTTATGTTATTTTTAATTATTATAAAAGGTAAGGTTTAATAATAATTAATTATTAAAAAGGTATGTGTTATAATGATATATTTTGACTTTATTAAAGTGGGGCCATTTAATGATAAATATTAAATTATAAAAGTGCATTGAAGTGGGCGCCCATTTAATGAGTTTTATAAAGTCAAAAACAAAAGCAAATATAATATATGTATTTAATGATTAAAAAGCACCTAGGGGGTCGTGCTTTTCCAAGAGGCATATAAAAGCTCTCAACAAAAGCAAATAGATTATTCCTTTTTAATAACGACACTTGTGCATTTTGAAAGCTTTGCTTTGGAAGAAGAGGAAACTAGGGTTTTTGAATTCTTTGGCATTGGAGACCATAGCTTCTACATTGTTTTAGCTTCCTGAAGGTGTGAGAGATCTCTAGAAGGTTGCACATAGAGGGGGCTGCAAATCAGTTATCACATTGAGCTTATTTGTTAAGTTTTTGAAGGGGTTTGAAGAGTTTCTTATTGAAAATCTGAAAGACATCATTGTTGTTTGTATTTATTAAAGAATATTCATTGTTGAGTTGTACAGTAGCAATTACCAGGCTATACTGTACTTATTCTGCCAGGCCGTAGAATCATTTGGAGGGAGGCATTTGAACATTAGGCTGAAACGCCTTAGTTTTGGGCACTACTTCTCTTCCATTAAGGGCAGCCAAGTCTGAGCTTTATGTTTGATGCATTTAATAGGTGGAGAAACCCTAATTTCATGCTTGGCATCTTGTTGGCATTTCAATTCGCACCTCTGGAATGCAGATTAGAAATGGACAACTATGCACAAATAAAATGCTCTTTGAATTAGGGGGGGAAGCTCCCTCTTTGCTGATGTTGCTTAAAGAAAGTAAACTAAAACTATTTTGCCAATCTTTTTGTTCAGCTAAGAGCACAAGGTTATAAAACTCAAGTGTCGTAGCTGAGATTTTCTCTTTCAGAAGTTCAACTACAACTAAGCCTACTCTAATGATGTTTCTAAATTCTCAAGTAAATGCAAAGCAAGAGAGTTAGAAATGGACAGGGAAGGATTCTTAGACATAAATACTTAAATAAACTTTCTCCCAACGCACATCTGCTTACTTTCAATGCAAGCTGAAATAGAGATTATATAAGCATAACACATAAAACAGAAATCTGAGCCATTATATCAAGGCAAAGTAGGTACAAGACTTTATTTCTCAAATCTCAAGAACAAAAGATTACACTTTTGGGACAGTAGGATTGTAGCAAAATAGGCATACAGCTTAGCGATCAACTAGAATACACTGACACAAGACACAATAACAGAACAATAACTTGCAACTAAAGAGGCATACAAGCTTGCTCTTACACTAAGTGAACTGAAACTAAGCAACAACAACTTGCAAGCAAAATAGGCTCAGCAATTTGTAATCACAAGCACGGTTAAAAATAAATGGGCAAGGCTACCCTTATTTATACACAAGCAGAGGAGTAGAGAACCCTAAAATCTCCTTGTTTTTACAACTAAGACTCGCCAACATGCAAGCTTTATTTCTAAAACTAAAACAAGATAACTATCTAACAACCTATAAAAGCATAAAAACAGGGAAAGTGCCAACTATTACATCTTGATTTCTTTCTCCTTCAAAGAATGGATAAGCATGAGCCAAGAATAGAAAGAAAGTGTGTGAGATAAGAATGGGAAGAAAGCTGGGAGAAAATTGTTGCTTTAAATCTCAACCACATCTGCCAAAAAGCTAGAAACTGTATCTCTATCAGGAGCATCAATACTATTTATAGAAAAAATTTGTTTTTCAAAGATCTCTTCACCTTTTGCAATTGAACTTAGGGAATCTTTCACATCTTCATCTTCTTTATGAGTCCTATTCTTGAAAAACATTGCTGCCCCAAAAGATGACTCACTAATTGATAACTTGGCAGCTCTGCAACTTTATGTTTCTGACACTTATCTTGATTTCCAATGGAAGGGTATTGTACAACTCTTTTCCAATACTTGTCCTTTTGCTCTTAACACACCCTTTAACATTCTTCAACTGAGATGATAATGTTTTCTATTCATGGTGGTATTGAAAAAGCACTTCTCAACATCATTCATTCAAATAATCATGATACAACACTTGTTTGGCTCTGACTTCCATAGGAAAACACTGCATCCTGAAAATTTTGAATTTTAACAGTAAACTCGCCTATGTTTAGACACCTTTTGCGCAAATGGCTGAAAATTCAAGGTTGTTTTCTCCTAAGAAAGCAGTTTTCTCAAAAAAAAAAAGTTGGGACCTAGGTTTTGTAGAGAACTTCATTTTAAGAAGACCTAGATCGTCTGTTTTGGAAAATACTGAAGGCTGGTCAAAAAAGTAGGAACCCTAAAATTTTAGGATTTTCATCAAAAAAGATGAGAGCTAGGTTTTGTGCAAAATCACGTTTTGGATGAACCCAGTTGATCAAATTTTGAAAATATTGAAGATTTATTGGACATGCATGGAAAAAGCAGGTTCTTGAAAGCTGAAAAAATTCTTCAAAGTTGTACACAATCAAGAACTGAGCTGGCCCAGATTGTTGGAAATTGAAAATATTGACCCCCTTCTTTTGAAAATCGATGCCTTGGAGAAATAAAGTATGAAAAAGCGAGCTCCTTTGTGTGTTGATCCAAAAAATATGAAGAAATGTGATAAAGCAACACATTTTGGCTCTCAAATCCTAAAAGGAATAAAATTTTATGTCTCCTCTCTTGCTCTTGGATGTCAACCTACAAAATGTGAATAATGAAATCCAAAGCCTTCTTAAATAAGTTGTGAGGATAAATAAAATGCTTTATTCTCTGCTTTAAAACTTTTGAAGCCAATCCTAAGTAGGTTCGTTGAACTTGGACATTTTTTATTGATGCATGATAAAAATTAAAAAATTTACTAAAGCATTCATCCTTTGGCACCCTTCTTGGCTTGGAGCGCATTTCCTCTCCAAATTTAGCCATTTTTTCACCTTTTTCAAGATTTTGCTTGATTTTGACCTCAGCTTGATCTTGATTTCTAGATGCTCAGTTGATGCTATAAACTAACTGAATGATCCATCGAGAGGAGCCTAAGTAAATCTAACGAGATCATCCTAGAGGCTGCTTTTGATAAAAACTTCATCTTGACCCTCAAAATGTTGGGCGCCCCTGGCTACTTGGGGCGCCCAAGCTTACCAATGTTGGCCATTTTTGACATTCTTCTACTTCTTCATTTTTTTGATCTTCTAATGATTTCGCGATTCCAGGAGCTAGACTAACCCAATGAACTGACTATCAAATTCACTAGATAGCTTGATGAATTTTGAGGGGGATCCTCTGGGAGTTGCATCTCCTAGAGTTGAATCTTGGGGGTCAAAAACTTGGGGGCCTCTAGCTAGTTGAGGCGCCCATCTCCTCCAAAGATAGAATTTATTGTGAGATTTTCAACTTTTCCTCTGACTTCTTCATTTTGCACAATTTTACCCCTCGATCAGACTACAATATCTGATGATTGATAACTCCAATGTGCATGTTGATGATTGGAGAGCTTGATCAAAACTGAAGAATACATGCTAGAGGCTATGACTACAAATTCTTTCATTTGATGACCCAAAAGCTTGCACGCCTATCTCCTCCTAGGGTGCCCAAGGTCTCCAACCTTAGCCACTTTTTGGCTCTTTTTCAACTTTCAAACTTGAAATCTCATGTTATTCCCTCCGTTCGATTTGAATTTGTCGGAAGCTAACAAGTCTGATGACCAAGCTTGGATATCCACTACGAAGCTCACAAGATTCTGAAGAAACAAGCAAGCCAGCTTCATTTTGGCCTGCTCATATTCAGAACCAGAAAATTCACATAGAACTCAGCAAGTCTTGTGAAACTAATATGAATTGAATTTACTGGTTATTATGTTTCTCTCATCTTTCCAAATTTACAAAATGCTTGTCATTATAATTTTACTGCAAATCTGTATCAGCATAAAGGCTTGGATGGCCTCTCTGTGGTTGACCCTAATCTGATGGATGTCTAGGAAAGCAGGTAAAGAGAAAGTGGGGAGATTTAAGGCTAGAGAAGGGTAATTCCTTGTGCTAGTCAGGAATAAATGGCCTCTAAAAGGTCTTGGACCTAGTATTTGTTCCTCCAACAAAAGCAATTAAAAATACATTTTGGCCTAACTCCACAAAACTTCACCAGTTGTAGTTATGCCTACTACCTATGGCTGACATGGATGTTGTACTGAAATGAAATATAAAGCTTACAAACTCAATTGTATTTCCATACTTGTATTTGGTATATCAATATGTGTGGTTTCAGCATGTGTTGAGAGCTACAAGATCTGAATGGATAGTGGTGCCATGGAAACCATTTCAGGAGCTTGATGCTACGGTTTGTTATGAGGCCTTGTGTGCACCACTAGTAATCTTCATGTGTCCATAGAGCTATGACATGGGTATAAAAGTATTGACAATTTGCAATAGGAAAAATGGCACTCAAATTGAAGGAGGTCTCCTTGTAAGGTTTGTCATGGACATTATTCTTTCCCTAAACAAGTGGTTTACAAGGCATGCCAGCTTATGGTTCCATTTCCCTTTTCTATATGAAGCTTTTTTGCAGAATTGTGGTTTAGGTTGGGAAGATCAGTTCTATAACATAAATCCTTCCTCTAGGAGTACATACAAGGCATTTTCATTAACAGGACCTTAAAACTCCAAGGGTCTCCAAAAACCAGTATTAGATTGCATGCCTGTGAAGTTAATTTACACTGGACACACTTCTATTGCAAAGATTTGCACTACTAAAAATGTTTGCATATTTCCCAATGCCAATTCTGATATGCTCAATAATAGATTCCATAGTCTTAAGAACAAAAATATTTTGGTAAATGATCAATACTCTTAACACATCCTTCCATAATTTGCATGCTTTCTTAACAATATATAATAGCTTTTCTAGACTCCAGATGGAGCCAATATAATCCGGTTGTAAGGACAGAGATCGCAACATCTCCATCTTTTTAATGCATTAACCTCTATATTTGTTTGAAGCATTTTGATATCTAAATGCAGTAAATCATCTTCATTTGTGGAATTCCAGTTACAAAGATTCCAAATGTTTCTTCTGTGAAAAAAAGAAAAGAAAATAGATTCAAACCTTGAACACAGATAGGGAGGCATAAAAAAATTATACTTGACACATTACATAGTTTCTTGGCTTGCCTTGGTTCTTAAAAACAATACGATCTATAATATGGTAGCATGAATTCTGTCCCATTGATTTTCTTGACCTTTGGGTCCCCTTCTTTTTCTAAATTTATGACTTACATTAAAACAGAAGTATATAGTGCAAGCAGATGCCAAATACATACAGGAAAGTTGATCTTCCAATCATCACCGATGGCATTAGTTCGAACCATATATAAACATGATAGACATATTAGGACCAACCTCAAAGTTCATCTGTCTTCAAAGCTGACAAATTAATATGTTACATAAAGATTTCATACTACAGATTATAAACCAGATCAATGTTACCATGGACCTGATCTGTGCCAAAAGGTATCTACAAGACTTCAGGTGCCAATCCCTACTTTTGAATCTTCCTTTCTGCATTTAAAATATCCATATGGACAAAGATAGCTATGTTGTAGTAATAAAATCCCCTTGGCTCCTCTATAGCCACAATACATAGAAAGAATTGATTTTCTGATATGTTTTTTGAGGCTTGAATGTATTGGCTTCTTGGAAATGCTTTCATTATTTATTATTAACAAGTTTCATATTTTATAAAAGTATGTTGGCTGTTACTGTTGCCCACACATCTAGCCACTCACACAAATCTACCAAAAGTCCAAAGTAAAATGGGGAGTGAAATTTACCTTTTGGCAGAAAATATATATGTTATAATTTTTGCCATTACTAAATTGTAAGAATTTAATTAATTATTTCAGAAAGTACTAAACATTGTGCACATTACAGAGGATATCTTCCTCACCATACATTATTTCTCACCTGGAGATTTATTTGATGATTAATCATTAAAGAGCAATGTCAATTGTTTACAAATTATATTATACACAAATCTTGATGCTTGCCAAAGCTGATCAAATAATGATAATTCTGCTATTTGGGCACATCCCACAGTTGCATATTTTACATAGTCCCATGATAAATTCTGCTTCAGTGCACCAGTAGTTTATCAACTTTAAACTTCACAACTAAATGATACTTTAAGGTTTTACCAACACAGGATTCAGAGAGTTTTCTTCAAAGAATATACATATTCAGGTAGTGTTTATAGTTTGACTGATCCTGAGGGTTAGAGATAAGAAGCAAAAAGAAAATCTGCATTCATCTCAACCCATGATACTGTGAAGAAACAGTGAAAAAAGAGGAGGAACTATGCAATGCAAGATAGTCAAAGTAAAAAACTGTACCCAAAAGAGTTAAAAAATAGCTGGTAAATCTTAAACGTATGTTTTTAGACTGTAAAGGGAATCAAGAATCCACCACTGAGTTTATTTTGTTTATTTTAAGCTGGTTGTTTATGGTGAACTGGCCTTTTTGAGAGCCTTAAACAATTTATGCACGTAAAATAAATGCTGGAAAATCTCTGCCCAATTTGCATCAATATAAATCATTAAAAAAAATTGACTATGGATCACCTCAAAAGTTGCAGGTTGTGAGAATTTGTTGCTGTCTGTGTTAAGACCGCGCAAGAGATATAGACGCACATTTTCATTCCCTGTGGCAAGAGACCTTAAAATGCTTTCCATCTCATCAGTATAATAAACTTCATCTACCTCATATTTTTCCTGAAAATATTGAATACACATCAAAAGAATAAATCTTAAGATACGAGTCCTGGAATAATTTCATATGAAGAATCGCTCCAAAGAAAATCTTATTAGAAAACTAACCAATACTACCACATACCTTCAAGTAGGTTAAGCTTGGTATTTTTCCCAACCAAATAGCATATTCTTCACTTAATCTTGGACGAAAGAGAAATGCCTTCTCAGTTGATATGTCCTTTCAACAAAACAAGCATAAATCAAAATCATCAATACTTTACATATTTCTTCCAAGAGAGTGGTCCTCTTATAGTTTCAAAAGATTGGTTTCAAGAGAATTAATTTGATGTTTGCACAGCATTAACCTTAAAAGTGTAAATAATTATGAGCTGTACATTATCACATTCAACTTCAATGAACTTCTACTGAAGCTAGTTCTTTATATGAAAAGAAACCAAATAGAGGAGTGTTATAATATTCTCACAGTTCCCAGCTTCAAATATGTTTTTAATTGTATGCCTTATTATGTCACAATCAGAATCAAAAGATGATACAACAAAGCATGAATTGCACACAAAACAATAGTTATATCACTTCAACATCTTACACAATGATTAAATCAAAATGCAATTGTCCAGATGCCTATCCTAGACCCACCCTTTCAAAAGGAAATGGTAAAGCTAGCATGCCCAGAAAAACTACTTTTTATTATCTATTCCAATTGAACGGCTAATGCGATACAATATAGGTTGAAAAACTTAAAAAAGTACTCACTATATATTGCAAAACATATTTTTAAGTTGACAAGACAAGGAAACTCTGGTTTACAGATTACAAGCAATATTTTATTATAAAATGTTGGTTTCAAAAGCAGAATTCCTATAATATATATATATATATATATATATATATATATATATATATATATATATATATGTTTTGAGAGAATGTATCCACCAAAGAGATGAGAGAATTCATTTCTCAACTAATGTTTCATGCCATCAAAACCTCTCATGGATGAACTTTTACAAGGAACACAGCTTCCATTGACTAAAACAATGAGAAGTTACAAATAACCATCACCAATAAGTGGCTTACTTCTTGCTTCCATATCCAACCTCCACTAGCACACTCAATAACTCTTTGATGTGTCACAAAGCCATCCAACTAAACTTGAGGAGAGGACACCGAATTTCAAAAGATCGATTTATGAAATTTTATTTTATGTTTGCACATCATTACCCCTAAAAGCGTAAGTATTCCTCAGATATACTTTATCACATTCTACATCAATGAACTGTTAAGGAAGACAATTTTGTTAAAAAGACAGAACATAAATGTAGGTGTGCCGTGTGATAATATTCTATCAATTTCCAGCAATGCATATTTTTTAAATACCACATTAAGGCACAATCAGAATCAAAAGAAGATACAACAAAGTGTGAATTATACACAATTATTTAATCCACAGGCAATTGTCCAGGTATCTAGCCTAGAATTCCCTTTCTGAACAACATAGTAACACTCGCATGACAAAACAAAATTTACTTGTTTAATTTCTATTCCAAATACACAGCCAAAATAATATGGTATAGATTAATAAAACTGGAAAAATGTTCAACCATATATCAAGAAACATATTTTAAAGTTCACTCAAGGGAATTCTAGTTTATAGAACACAAGTGATTTTTTGCAATAAAATATTGGCTTGAAAAGAAGAATTACAAAAAACAAAACAAAGCTATAAACATGTTTTGAGAGTATACATCCAACAAAGATGTGATAATTCATATTTTAACTCATGTTTGATGCCATCAAAATGTAATGTCCCCATTTTCATGAGTGTCACTATTCAGAGGATTTAGCCTATTCCTAACCAACATAGGCTAAGGAGCGTGGTTAGGGGGTCTTCTTCAGGTAATTACCTAGTTAGTTGTTGGCTTCTACTCATTGATTTTGGAATTAATTGAAGGTTTCTTATGATTTGTTGACTGTTGGATAACATATTGTGTTGGATATCATATTTGCACTTTATGAGTTATATTTTATATTATTATAATAAAGTGTAAATGTAATAAACTATTATATTTTTCTGGAAGCTTCTAGATTGTGGCTGACCTCTTGGTGAAAAAGAATAAATAGGTGAGGCCAGCCATTGTCTCATCATCTAGGAATTGTTATTTGATTTGAAGAACTTGTTTGGTGAAAGAGTTAGCTAGGGTTTCTACCATTTCTAGCCATTGGGAATGAAAACTCTCATTGGTTATGCAATTTTGAGGGTGTGAAATATTATCTGAATTATTTTAGTAAATTGGAGGAGTTATTTCAGACTTCTCATTGCATTGAATTGGTGGCCAAGGGCCAATTTTGTGGAGCTTTCTTAGAAGATCATTTGCACTTCATCTTGGCATCAATTTGGACATTCATTTGGCATTTTGGCATTGGAGGAGTGGTCTGATATTTTTTAGCAGCAATCTGGAAATAGTTTACAGTCATAGAAGGACGCCAAAGGAAGGTACGATTTTGCTTGTGGGAGCTCATTCATGCATTGATTTTCCTTCTTGCCTTGGGCGCACCTCTCCTAGGGTCATGGCGATGAGTTTTGTGTTTTGACGAGGCTTGAAATTGTTTGAGATAATTTTATATTCACCTTGCTGGCCAGAACAGGGATGACTTGCCTAGAGGGTCGATTTGGCTTGGAGATTGATCATTGAGCATTGCTATTGATTGCTTCATCATCTATCATCAAGGGCGCCATCAAACAATCAGGTTCCTCTATGATTTGTTCACAATATCATTGCATATAGCTTAGTTTGTATTGCAGTTGTAGGTGCACATCTATACCAGCATTGTCATATTTCGATAACATTGCAATGCAAAGAGTCTTGGCCATTATATATCAGCAATGTATTGAACAACATAATTCAAATGAGGAGGGATAAGTTGTTGGCCAATCATTGTTGTAGTGAAGCATATTTATGTCTTGCATATTCATCATATTAGTATGCATGCCAATTGTTTGACAAAATGTCAATTGGTTGTAAGTGATCATTTTGTTCATGGAATTCATGTGTTTGCATTTGAAAAGCCAAAAAGAAGTTGCATTCGCATCTAACTCATTGTTTAGACATCTTAGCATTGATTGTATACATTTAGAATTACATTTCACATCATTTGGTGCTTATATATCAAACTGAAATAGTTTAGACCAGCAAGCTTAAGTTTACATCAGAACTATTTGACAACATACCTTGAGTGCAAAATCTTCATTTTCACACCTATATCAGCAAGGGATATTATAGTGGTATCAGAGCCAAGTTTCCTACCATCTTGTCGGGTGAGTCATTGAAATTTAGAACAAAGGAATTATGGTTTTTGATACATCCACATGTGAATTGATGCAAAATTATGATTTGATGAGTGATCCTGAATTTAAAAGGGGATATCTAATAATGTTTGAAAAATATAAACGAAAGGATAAGGGGAAACCAGAGATCTCTATAGGTAAAATGTCTAGAAATCTTTACAATGAATTTGCAGTAGTTAGTGATCCACATATAACTGATCCTATGGAAATCAAAAATCAGATTTGCATAGAAAAAGATATGGACCACATGACACTTCATGATGACTCCAAGATTGAAGAAAAGTAGGTGATTGTTGAAAAAAAATCAGTTACTTTAGAGCAGCCACATAAAGAGATGGGTTCTTGTAATGCTTCATTAGGTGAGCCTAGCATTACTTGATCCTATCATGGTGAAAAATCAGATTGTGATTTGAAGGTCCAAGATATATCAATACATGTGGAAGTTGATCCTTTACTTAGT
The DNA here is from genome assembly GCA_007258455.2 of Sequoia sempervirens. Lineage (NCBI taxonomy): Eukaryota > Viridiplantae > Streptophyta > Pinopsida > Cupressales > Cupressaceae > Sequoia > Sequoia sempervirens. The sequence goes on from VDFB02271358.1 coordinate 858,093,703, forward strand.
GGAGCAGCCACTAGTCTTTTGACTACACATGATGAAGGAGACATTCTAAAATGGCATGATGTCATTATTGATTTGTTTGAGGACAGCAGCATTATGTCCCATCATTCTCATGAGATAGGAGCTTGTGATGATGAGAAAGCATATGATATGATATCAACCACTGATGGCAGCCATACACCAATTGATAGACATAAAAATATCAAGCATCAAAGGACTACTTTTGCATACTTTGGCATCGAAGAGATAAAAAGGTCTGAAAAGATGAATGAAGCATGGTTGCTAAAAGCCAAAGAGGCTAGATCAGTCGTTGCCAATGCAAGACAATATCTTCAAAATGTGAAAGAAAGGGTCAATCTTGTCAACATGGCAAGGAAAAAATGGATAGATCACATTAGAAGACTCCTCATTCAAGTGAAGGATGAATCTGAGAATGCACATTGTTCTAATGAGGATAATGAGGTTGATACAGATGGGATGAGTACATTGGTCAAGGATTGCAGTGAATCACATTTTGCACTTGGTTCTCCTGAGGTTAGTCCTATTGATGGATGTTTTATGACCACACCAACACAGAATAAATTTTCCACCGGTCACTCTATCCTCTCTTAATCGAAATCTCCTGCATGCTAAGATTGTGAAAGATCATGCATTCAACTCCAAGGTTCCTTCATGCAATGGACGTAGACTCAGTTGGTTTATGTGATTTGTTGATATTTCAAGAGGACTTACACAATTGTTCACTCGAGAGAAAGGGACTTTCAAGATTTGGAAGATTTACCATGCAATTTCCATTATACTCCTCATGTCCATGGATGCAACCCAATGAACCAATGGTTTGATGATGAATAAAAAATTGCAAATCTTTCTTTCAAAGGCTTTGGTTTTCCCTAATGCATGACCCTCCTCCATGCCCTCCATCCATGGGCAATATTGTTGTCTTCTCCATCACAAGAAGCGGGAGTTTCTTGACGTCAATGACTTGCCCTCCTTACTAATCTTCAAAATTCCCTCAAACACTTTTAGTGCACTCTTCTCCTAGGAAAGCCTACAAATATAATTGTTAACATTAGCCCCATTACATGGGTTTCCTATGCTCGTTCTCTTTGCAATGTGCCAAACCAACCTATAGTCATGATCCCCACTTCACCACCAGCTCTTTTCATTTTCGCCAAGTAATGTTAGGTGGGATATTATGAAGTTGTGTACCAATAGAGCAGCAGAGTATGAAGGCCCCCAAGCTGAATCTATCGAATATAGTGTGGATTCACTGACCTACCCTTTGGCAAAGCTTTTCAATGTAATTGTTTGTTCAGGCTTTCCTTACTCTTGGTCTCACCATATAATTCATCCTATTCATAAGTCTAGGGATCTCTCTAATCCTAGTAACTACAAGACTATCATGATTGGGCATACTTTTTCCAAACTTTATGCAACAGTATTAGACATGCAATTTTCTGAGTACTTAGAGAAAGGTAATTTTCATGCTCATGGGTAGGTCAACTTCAAGAGAGATTATCAGATTATTAACCACATCTTTACACTCTAGGCTATTATTGAGGAGGCTCATCATTGCTCTTCCATAGCCTTTTGTTGTTTCATAGACTTCAAGAAGGCCTTTGACTCAATTCTGAGTCACCTACTTTTCTAGCAGATGCATGATGTCAGAATTTTGAATTCTCATTACTATTACTCAGAGGCTTTGTGAGGCAGCTATTGGGAAGCTTTGTGCTTCTAACAATCTCTCCTACTTGGTCAAGTGTACCATTGGGGTCAAAATGTTTGTCCTTTCTCTCGAACCTTCTTTAGCATCTAAATTGATGAGATGGAGCAATTTCTTTGGCTACATACTCATATAGATGATGGTTGTAGTTTGCATGAGGTGGTTATTGCTATTTTACTTTTTGTTGATAATGTCTCCTCTCTCATTTTTCCAAATGGTTACAACCGCATTGATGACCTTGCTTGCTTTTGTGAACTCCACCAACTTCTGGTCAATTTTAGTAAAATTAAGGTCATGATTTTCAACATCTCTAAACATCTTTCCAAATTTCAATTCTTTTACAAGGCAGCTTTATATATCACATCCAATTACACATACTTGGGGATCAAATTTTCCAATCCCTCTTTTAGCATGAAGCCTATGTCACATTCATGCACTTGTAAGGGATATGCTTCTCTCTGTATATCTTGGAACATAATTGTTTCCAAATCCACTTCCAAGATATCCCTTCAAATATACACCTTTCTAGTACCATCATCAAGCCTATGATTTTGTATGGCTCTCAAGTTTGGGGGCCTACCTTTGGATCCTTTGATTGGGCCCATATCAAAAAGAGTCTAAATTCTCATGATGTAGCACATTATCAAGTGAAAGTGAATTGTTCCTCAGACATTGTCCAAGCTAAGTTTGTTGCCTAACCACTGTATCAAGACTATCTTTGGGCTTTACTTTCTACATAGACAAACTCAAATCCATGGGAGATTCCACTTTTGGTCAGAATCGATATTTGTATTTAGCGATTCATTCTTCTAAGAAGATTGCTTCATTGGGCCCAATTTGGTGCTATCATTGTTGGTACTCTAAGAAAAGCTCGCTCATTTCCATTGGCATCTCTATTGATAGACTACCTCCTTTCATGTACTCTTCGATACTCCTCTGCTCCTTCCTTCAAAGGAGACCATCACCAAAGCTGCTATAAGGGATGTCTACAAGTAGTACATCTTGGTCACCTAGGCATCCCCTCTTGTGCCACTCAGCCCAAAGCTTGCTTTTTACATTGAGCATTTCTTATAGGTAGAGGATGGTATTGTATTTTATGTCATTATCACTATCTCCAACATCATTGGTCACATGGCTTGAAGTTTCCCCTTGGACAAATGAGGATGTGTTCCACTAGATATGAGTCAAGACGGACTGCCATATCTTCTTCCCTAACTAGATTTGTCATCTTTGCTCCCTCAAGAGGTAGAGACTGAGAAGCATTTCATCTTTAGATGCCCTATTTACTACAAGATTGGGGGGAGATAAAACTACCTATACAAGGACTTAAGCAACCATCTCTCTACTTTCTTAAATTATCCAAACCAATAGTGTTTGGCCCTTAATCTTCAAGAGGCCATCACCCTTTCGCAAAGATCCTCCCATGAGGTTTCTCATGGTTCTAAAGCCCCCGATTTGATCACCTCCTTCTAGCACATTCAAGAGACTGACAATGCTAAACTATCTTTGGATACTACTACTTTTATGGACACAAATAGACCAATGAGACAACATCTCTCATAGCTTTTGCCTCGACATGTTCCTCCTCAACATCATGGTCATGTTTCTTCCCAATGGCATAGTTCAACTACTTCTCATTGACATAGATCTACTCTTCTCTAGCCAACCCCCAACCACAAGGGCAAATGCACATTACAAGATTTTTCACTAATAAACGGATTACTTCAACCTTGGATGTTAGATGTGATCCTAAGGGGAGTGCCCTGCTTGACCCTCCAAACCCTTAACACTCCCCAATGAGCATTATCAAATCTTGTATCGATCCCTTCACCATGATCAATGATGGAACCAATAACTTCACAAATTTATGACAAAACCTAGGCATTGAAACATTAATAAATAAATAAAAATAACAACATTTGTGAAGGGGCCGACCAAGATTAAAGAGTTAAACCACAGGTGAATGAATAAATGCCAACTCAAGAAATAGGGGATTAATCACCAACAATTAAATGAAAGAGGCCGACTCAAATTATTTAAGAGAGAAGGGTCAATTAAGAGTAGTTAAGGCAACGCCCAGCTTGACAAGGTGTGACTTTTGCTGAGGGCAATGTGTTTTATGAAGAGGCATGACTCCCAACAAAAAAGGGAGATATAAAAAGAGAGAACAAATGAGTGAGAAATGAAGGGGATCAAGCAGAAAAAAGAAAAGGGGAGTGGAAATCAGAATAATAAGTATATTAATAGAAATTTATTTAAAAGATAAATCTGAGTAATAGGTAGAATCTGTGTTCCTACCATTGTGACATTTACAAAAAATTAATAATCTTTGTGAATAATCTACACAATTATCTTTATTATATGTGATAAGAGATTCATATAACAATCTGTTTTGAATTTAAAGAAATGGATTGCAAATAGGGAGGCCGATCAACCTCTCAAGTTCACAAGATGTGACAGAAGACTGGCCTTAATGCTCTATTCAAGTACGCCACCCCAAGATGGAATGGAAGACCAACCTTCCATGTCTGTGGACCAGGGGGTGGAATGGAAGACCGGCCTTCCATGCCCTTGGGCTTGATCGAGGAGGACACCCAGCCTCCAAGGTTAATTGAGGGGTGGAAAGGTGACCCACCTTCCATGCTCTCGCAGTACAAGGGTGACCAACCTTGAGACTATGGTTTGCTATTGCTTTAATTAGAATTCGATGGGACTAATATACATGGATATCATGATGTTTACTAATGATTAGTAATATGTATATTATCATGGCTTATGATTTGATGTCAATTTCTAGCGACTAATATTGTGTGCAAGACCTAAACCATGATTTATCTTACAAAGGACAATTTAATTGGTAGTTTCAATATTCTTAAATATATTGCATCTCTTATTTTAATTGGAATTGTGGTTTTAGGGAAAAATAAAGAGATATTCCAACAAGGGACATTACATATGTGGACATTCATATAATTTGTTTCTTTCTTATCTTATTTGTGTAATCAGCAGTGACATGAAAGGGATTAAGAAGAGTAATTATCACTTTTGAACTAATAACTATATTCCTTTCCAGAAGTATGATTTGTGAATCTTGATTACATCCTTAAAGAATTTAGAGAATTCAGCACTTGATATCACAAGACTTTTGTGATTTATTTATGAATCTTTTGTTGATCTAAGGATCTTTGTTCTTCATATTGAAATATATTTGTTTCTCTACTTGTAGCACTCTTCATTATTTTCTTGGATTTGAGACTGGGTTGTACTTACTAGACTCTTTACCATACACAGCGTTGTACCCCAAATTAAAATTTTTGCTACACTTAGGCATTTTGAAGAAATAGTCAAAAGTCTTGTTAAAATTGTCTAAAAGGTCAAAATTGGGGTTTGCATGAGGGGCAAAAACATAAAATTTTCAAAATCTGACGATCTAGGTCTACTCAGAGCGACCGAGCCTACAAAACCTAAATCTCAATTTTTTGGCCCTAAATTTTAGGAAAATTGCTATTTTTTAGAAACTTTCTAAAAATAGAACTTTTTTGGGTTTTTTTGGGTTTCTTTTGAAATGGATGCTAGCAAAATTTTCTAAAAATAGAAAATTTGGCTATTAGGGTTCAAACTGATTTCAATTGGTCGAAAATACTTCCTCATCAGGCTAGTGCAATCAGAATCACAAAAGGATCAATTTTTCCCTAATGGGTCTATTCTACTTTTTCAAAAGCTTTTCCAAGAGCTCCAAGGCTATTAATGGAGGTCATTCAATTGCCTGGTGTTAGATTCAGAGTCTCAAGCACTGCTCAGATCGAGAAACTGCAACAAATGATCGAGGAGTGAAGAATGGAGAATGGAGGTCGAAGAATCTTGAAAACTAAGGAAAAATGGTTATGTTCGGAAGCTTTAGGCGCCCCAACTCAGTCTAGGCACCCAAACACTCATTCCTTAGAAAACTTTTCATCTCTAGCAAGCCAAGACAAGCACAACAAATGAAGGAGAAAGTTGAAAAATGCAAAATAAAAACTAAGTCTGCCAGCCATGGGCACCCTAGAAAGAGATAGGCGCCCAACTTTTTAGGAGGCCAGATGATGGAATTAAGGTTTGATGCTCTTAGACAATGTTGCTCAAAATCTTCTCAACTCTGGAGTGAGCCCAGCAATGCAGTCATCCGATCAATTAGTCATCCAGAATTGAAGATCAAACGGAGAGGTCTCAACCTAGAAGTAGAATGCAAATCATGAAATCATCAAAAAATAATCTAAGTCTGGGAACTCTGGGCACCCCAAGTGGCCAGGGGCACCTAGCCTTTTGGAAGATCTAATCCAGCAATTAGGGTTTGCTAATATGCTCATTGCCTTCAGGATTCTGCCAACTTTGCAGTGGATGTCTTCGTTAGATCAACAGACTTGTTAATCACTAGCAAATCCAGGTCAAACGGAAGATATAACATGAAGGTTCAAGTTTGAAGAATGCAAATCTTGTGAAAATGTTTGTTTGGTAATGGTGGACACCCCAAGAGGAGAAGCGCGCCCAAGCTTTTGAGGGCCTAAATGGGTGAATCTGTAGTCAAAGCCTCCAATATGACTTCTTTAGTCTTGATCAAGCTTTCCAACGGAACCATCAGCAAGTCCATCAAAATTGATAATCACCTAATATCTAAGGCGGAACAGAGGGAGAAACATGAGCAAAATGTTAGAAGTCCAAAGCAAAGGTGAAAATCTTAGAATAAAAACCAACTCTAGTGGAGGTGGGCGCCCCAAGTGGCCAGGGGTGCCCAAGCTTTTGACCCCCAAGATTCAGCTTTCAGGAAATTTCATTCCCAGGAGACCCCCCTATGATTCAGATAAACTACATAATGGAGCCATTAGCCAAAACATCAGACCTCCCGAACTCCCAAAATCATGAACTCATCAGAAGAACAGAAGAGAGTGACAAGTTGGGAAAAATATTCTAACTCTAGAAAGCTTAGGCGCCCCAGGTGATCATGGGCGCCCAAGAATTTGAGGCCTCAAATCAACATTTATGAAGATGTAGTATCCAGAAGACCCGCCTTAGAATCAATCAAGTTGTCCAGGGAATCTGATAGCCACTCGATTGGGTCAATCTAACTCTCAGAATATCAAGATCGTATGAAGGTTTGAAAGCAAGTATAAAATTTGAAAATCATGAAAAATGACCAACACTAGTGATCATGGGTGCCCCATGTAGCCAGAGACGCCCAGCTTTTTGAAAGGTCAAATAATGTTTTTACCCAAAGTTGCCTCCAGGATAATCTTCCCAAAATCAGTCAAGCTCAGCCATGGATCACTCCATCAGTTCATAGGATCCTCTAGGCATCCAAAAATCAAAGTCAAATGGAGGTCAAAATCAAGCAAAAAAAAAAGAAATTTCAAGAAAATTGGCTAAGTTTGGAGAGGAAAAGCACCCCAGGAGAAGATTGGCACCCAAGGCTCACTACCTTAGAAAATTTTCAAGGTTTTCATCACTCAGCATTCAAACAACGTCTACATTTGATGAACCTGCTCAGGATTGGCTTCAAGAAGTTTTAAAGCAAAAAGAGAGCAGATTTTCTCAAGCCTCAACTTATTTAAGACATCCTTGCCTTTCATTATTCACTTTTTGCAGGTTGGCATCCAGATCAAGAAGATTTTCTCTTTTCTTTCAATGAAGATTTGAAGACCCAAATGACATGCTTTTTCCGTGTTCTTCTGGTTTTGAGATCAATGAGCAAACAAGAACGCTTTTTTGTGCTCCAAACTTCTAGGGCGTTGCTTTTTCAAAACAATCACTTAGCATTTTCCATTTTGATCACATGGGTCTCTCCGTTTTTTCATCCTCTTCAACATTGAGAAACTTTTCCCTCTTCTAGAAACTACTTTTTGGCCCCTTTTTCAAGATGGATTTAGCTTTTTAAGTTTATGAGCATCTAGGTTCCCCGGCACATGATTTTCTATAAAACCCAGGTCCCAGCTTTTTCGAAGAAACTACTTTTTCAAGGCAGATCAACATTCTATTTTTAGCAGCACTCTAGCAAATGTGGACGAGATTTAAAGCAGTAGTCATCTAGAAGCTTTCTTCCAATTTTCTTTCTATTCTTGTCTCAATTCTTATCCACTCTTTGAAGAAAACAAAGAAAACAAAATTGTAATAGTTGGCATTTCCTGTTTTTATGCTTTTATAGGTTGTTAGATGTTTATCTTGTTTAGTTTTAGAAATAAAGTTTGCATGTTGGCAAGTCTTAGTTGTAAAAGCAAGGAGATTTTAGGGTTCCCTACTCCTCTGCTTGTGTATAAATAAGGACAGCCTTGCCCATTATTTTCAAAACCGTACTTGTGATAACAAATTGCTGAGCCTCTTTTGCCTACAAGTTGTTGTTGTTTAGTTGTTGTTCACTTTGTGTAAGAACAAGTTTGCAAGTCTCTTTTAGCTGCAAGTTCTTATTCAGTGCATGTGTCTTGTGTAATCTTTTGTTCCTAAGATTTGAGAAATAAAGTTTTGTGCCTACTTTGCCATGATATGATGTCTCAAATTTTTGTTTATTGCGTTATGCTTATATGATCTTAATTTCAGCTTGCATTGAAAGTAAGTAGATGTATGTTGAAAAAGAGTTTATTTAAGTATTTTGTCAAAGAATCAAACTTTGTCCATTTCTAATTCTCTTGCTCTGTGTTTACTTGAGAAATTAGAAACGTCATTAGAGTAGGCTAGTCGTAGTTGAAATTCTAAAGCAGAAAACCTCAGCTACGGCGCTTGAGTTTTATAACCTTGTGCTCTTAGTTGAACCAAAAAGATAGGAAAATTAGTTTTAATTTACTTTCTTGACAACATCAGCAAAGAGGGAGCTTCCCCTCCTAATTCGAAGAGCAGTTTGTCTGTGCATAGCTATCCATTTCTAATTCGCATTCCAGAGGTGTGACTTGCAACGCCAACACACAGCTCATGTATAACACAGTTATTTAAAAATGGAAGTTGCAGTATTCTGTTAGCTAAAACCTGTCATGAGGAGATCAAAACAGATTTGTTCCACAAAATTTCCATATGAAGCAATTCTCTAGGTAGGTATAACAGTGAGAAAAGGAGAAATAACAGTTCCGCTGAAATGTTAAGTACAGAAAAATGTTCACAACCAACTCATTTTGTCAAGTGAACACAATCTATTTAATAATATCCAGACAAAAATATGATTCAAATGAATATCTATTAAAGCCAGTATTTAAGAAACTCAGTAATAATATAAAATTTGAAATTTTGAATTGCAAAAATGGCTAACCATAACCCTACAGTCCACCTACAGATGATACCATCGAATGGGAATATAAACTTACAATGGCTCCAAAGAAACCTGGCTCTCTAACTCCAAATAAGTATGCAAAATAACTCTCTTGCCTGTAAAATAAGAAAACAGATATATTAAGAGTTGCCAAGTAATAATGTTTTATCATTACAAGTCAAAAATTACAAAACATATTTCCCCATGCAGTTCATGATAGGTTAAAATTTAAAAATTAACAACTATCGCTATATTGGATAATAACGATAACTATGAGGCCAAGGCTGCACAAAAACTAACTACATATAAATGATATAATTGCCTAGAATATGCACCCAACCACCTTTTTTGGTTGGACATAATATCTGATCATAAAGCAATTAGCATGTCTTCCAAGCAATGATGTCTTCATAGAGTACAAAATTAATCCCAAACATGAGTAAAGTACATCACATCATCCTTCACGTGAAACTTAGCAATATTTTACCCAAGTAGATCATGATAAATAAAAACTCAGCTATAAAACAATTCAAGAGAAGGTGATAGTTCACAAGACACCTGTAAAATACAGGCACACACAAAGTGTCAAATATATTTGGCATAATATCTCTAAACCTTAAAATTTCCTTCCACCTTATTAGGCACATGGGCACCAATGTTTCCTGGGATAAAAGAAAGCTTTTATGGGCCATGAAATAACACAAATTGAATACGCTACCATCTTCAGCTTTAATCTAGTAAGTTGAGGGTTGATCTCAAAGAGAAATAGCTAGCAAGACAGTTGTTTAGTGTTTAAGTTAGTGTCATCACATGTCCTTGCCTCTTATGAATGTTGTCAACCACAACCACAGATATGGTGACAATTGCTATGTTCCATGCTGTTTCTAGGATGGGGATGACAAGAAATCCAGTGACAAGAGGCCATTTCTTGGGGACAGCAGGAGGCAGCAGTACATTGAAATTGTAATTATAAATGGAGAAAAAATTAAATAACAAAATTCAAAAATATAGGAAAGTAGGAATTATAACAATTCATAAAAGAAGTATACCTGTACATAAAAAATAACATAATTAAGATTCAACTTTAGGCATAATTCATCAAGATTCAATGTTCATTCATTCAGGTATAGCAGCAATAAAAATTTCATTGTTTTCATTACAAATATATACAGACAAGACCCAAAGGCTACAAAACATCCAATCAGTGATGATAAATGATGATGTAGACTTCTTCCTCTTATTTCCTCCTGTCCTTTCTTCACAAATTGCACAATTTCAATGGGATTTAACTGCTACAAGTGCAATTAGAACTCTGATTACAAATGAAAGTGCCGTTTATTCAATGGAAATCATTAACACTTTCCTTTCTTTTATTTATTTTTGGTTAAAAAATAAATCCATTTTTTAAGTACTGTTAGCAGGGACAGCCAGATATCTCCCAGCATGTTTCATGTTCCTGACCCCATTTTGGGGATTTTTTTAAAATTTGAGAATGGCTAGGTGATGCTCCCTTGCTATCCCCAAGTACCCAAAATGGTACAAGGACAGGGATGCCCAGGTAATCCAACATCCCCACTGACGCTTGAAATCTACAGATGTCCGCCACCAGCATTAATTGTTCATCTTGCTCAAAACAGAGTCGAGCTTTGTTAATAACTAAGTTGATTATTGGTGCTAATGAAATATAGATGAATTTTGCCACTTCGCCGAAAGAGGATGTAGAGCACATAATACTTTCCTACTATAGAAAGTGGTCAACTTATTTGTGTTGGATTAGGAATGCCAATTGTAAAGTACCCAACTCAGGTGGCACGATATTTTTGAAATGGTAATTGATTGATCTTATTCGATATTAAACAAAGGAGAGGAATACTCATATAATAAATTATAGGATGATGTTTCTAAAAAGAAACAATCGTGAATTAAAACACTAAACTAAATGTTGCTAAAACTAAAGTAAACTAACAACTAAGATGACCATTAAATATTACAATAATACTTGAATACCCTCCCTTAATGGTCATTCTACTAACTACACCAAGTTTACCCCAAAATTTTACAAATTTACCTAGACTGAGGGACTTGGTGAGAATGTTTGTAGTCTGATCCTCAGTTGGAACATACTACAAGATCACGGATCCATCTTCAACAAGCTATCTGATGAAGTGACAATGAAGCTCAACATGCTTGGTTCGCTCATGGAAGACTAGATTTTTGGCATGCTTTAGCACCCCTTGATTGTCACAAAACAAGGGTGAAGACCCTGCTTGAGACATTTGCATGTCAACAAGTATCCTTCGTAGCCATACTGCCTCACATGTTGCGTTAACTGTTCCCCGATACTCTACTTATGTCGGGGAAAGAGCTACTGCCTACTGCTTCTTACAAGTCCATGTAACTGCACATGTACCAAGACTGAAAACATACCCAGAAGTGGACTTCTTATCATCAACTAAACCTACCCAATCTAAATCTGTAAAACCAGCCAGCCTAGGATCTTTGCATCTGTTGTATAGAATGCCAAATTCAAGTGTCCCTTTCACATATCTTAGCACTAGCTTCGTTGCAACCCAATGTTTTTCCTTAGGGGCAATCATGAAATCAAAAATGTAGCTCACAACAAAACTGAAATCAGGTCTAGTAGCAATAAGATAGATGAGGCTACCCACCAGTTGCCTGAACGCAGACTCATTCACCACTAGTGAGTCTAATTTGGCTGAAAGTTTCAACCCCTTCTCCATGGGAGTGGATGAGATTTGCAATCTTCCATCCTAAATTTCTCCAGCAAACTTCTGGCATACTTCGATTGAGAAATGAAGATATTGCCACCTTTCTGCAAGACTTCTACACCAAGACAATAGTGTATTAGACCCAAATCTATCATATCAAATGCCTAACACAAACTCAACTTGATCTACTCTAGCAAATGTAGCCCATTGCCAGTAATGATGATATCATCCACATAGATGACAAGAAGGATGATATCACTACCAGTGCTCTTAACATAAAAATTTGCATCTGAGGGACTCCTATGAAACCCCTATGCAACCAAGTACTTGTCAATCTTCAAGTACCATGCTCTGGGTGCCTGCTTTAGGCCATAAAGAGCCTTCAGCAATTTGCATACCTTGTGTTCTTTGCCTGCAACCTTGAAACTAGGAGGCTACATCATGTAGACCTCTTCCCCCAAATCTCCATTGAGGAAGGCACTCTTCACGTCAATTTGGTGTACCTTCCAGCCAAACTGTGCTGCCATGGCTAGGACAAGTCGGATGGTGCTCATCTTTGCTATGGGAGCAAAGGTCTACTCATAGTCAATACCTTCTCTCTGTGAGAACCCCTTAGCCACCAACCGATCCTTGTATTTATCGAGTGTTCCATCATCTTTGTATTTCACCTTGTAGACCCATTTGGAGACAATGGGTTTCTTCACTAGTTGAAGATCTAATAGAACCCATGTGTTGTTTTTCAAAAGACTATGATGCTCAGAATCCATAGCCTTTTCCCATTCAAGTTTACCCTTTGCCTCCGAATAATCCTCGGGCTCATAAACACTCTGAATGTTGGCCATAAGAGCAAAGTTTATTGTGTTCTTGCTCTTGCCTCTAGATGATCTACCCTCAACAAGCTCATCAACATGAACATCACCAATGAGCTTTGCCCACCACTTAGGACAAGGAGGAGATTCATCTTCTTCCAAATCAAGATGACCATCATCATGACTTGGGTTGCTTGGAATGAAGTCATCTAGATGCCGATCTAGATTATCTTGAGGGAAATCTACTAGAATGGCATCATGCCTTGGAGATTCCACAATCTCAAAATCATCATATTCCCTCCCTTCAGGTGTAGCCAATGGAAGCCTAACACCCAAATCCTTTGTCTTCAAAGGCTGATCATTAGAACTCTTGATGGGAGAAGAGAGCAAAAAGGGCTCACCTTCCTCATCAAACACATCCCTATTGAATGTCAAACAATCAGTGTCTACATCAATCAACCGATAGGCCTTATGATTGTCATAGTATCCTGTTAGCATCAACTTCTAGCTCTTAGAATCTAGCTTGGTCCTCTTTGCATCTAGAATCCAAACACACATAGTTGAACCAAAAACCCTGAGATGACTGATTCTTGGCTTCCTCCTAGACCATGTTTCCTTTGGGGTCATCTTCTTAATGGCCCGTGTAGGAGACCTATTAAGAAGGTATAATGCGATATACACTGCCTTAGCCCAAAATTTCTTGGGAACATTTATGTTCTCTAGCATATAGCAAGCCATTTCCGTAATGGTATGGTTCCTCCGCTCAACAACTATGTTTTGTTGAGGGGTAGCGGGTGTGGCAAGCTAACGCCTGATACTGTGTTTAGCACAGAAGTCGATGAATTGGTTTGGACAGAACCAATGTTCCACGGAGTTTCCTGAAGGCTTGAGGACGAGGCAATGAGGAGTCTAAGTTTGGGGATGGCGGGGGGATGGTGACGTGGGGGCAGTGTTGATATACATATGGTACTTGAATAAGTAGTTATAAAAAGATGTTTAAGAATAACATTTCAAATTAGACTTTGGAAAATTAGTAAAATTGCAAATACTAACATTTTAAATACTTGAATACTATTACTAAAAGACTAAAAGTAAATAAAATATTAAAATTTGACAAATGAAATTGTTGAATTTGAGATTTCTATTATATGAATATCGAAAATATGACATGTCACATCATAATATCATATCATAAAGATGATTACAATGAGTAGCATGATACATTGATATGAAAATAAGTAGAAAATGCAAAAATGTAGTGAAAGGAGGCCTCTAATCAGCCCCAAACTCCTCATCACTCGAACTACTGGAATCCTTGTGGTCAAGCTCTACCAAACTAACACCAACCAGCCCTACATCTGAAGCCGAAACTGAAGCATCCTAATCAATCTGTCCTGGCTTGTACAAAAGTGTTTTGTGGTCAATGAGACGCAAAGCACTATGTACAGCCACAAGCTTCTCTGCTTTCCTATAGGTAGGTTTGTTCCTCTTAAGAGAGTGGATGAAGCTATATGTAGACCGGTTCCTCTCAGCAGCTAAAGAACTAGAAACATGAGATAACAATCGGATGGCTAGAGTGGTAGTCAAAGATCCCAATCCATGGCAAGTCCACCACAAAATTGGGTCCTCCTACGCCATAGTTCACATATCCATCTTGGCCACATCTAAATAACCCCTAAGAGTGGCAAATTTGGTCCACTCAATGCGAATAGTGTTCGCATCTACAGCATCATACATCCTCTCAATGCACTTGAAGAACCCTACCTTCACCTCCGCATCCTGTATCAGTGTCACTCTACCAAGTCTAGTCAAGTAACACTTAGGATTAAGTGCATAGGCTGCCATGTGCAAGGGAGTGTTGACCTTCTCCCATCTCTTGTGAATGATTGGCTGAATGTGATCATGATAGAATGCTAATGTGGGGTCCCTCTCTCACACAATAGCCCTCATTTGATCAAGCGTAGAATCGATGCACTCATACACCTCTCCAAGGCTAGGTGCATCCACATCCCCATACCTGATAACATAGAAAACTGGTTTAATAATGGCAACAATATATTTTGCATCACCCCAGAACACATCACTCTTCACCATATCCTTCATCCTCCTCCCCTGCTCTGTCTTAGACTCAGCCCACCTATTCCAATATGTTGTCATAACCATGAGTTGCACTGCCTCTTGCAACTCAATCATTATCTCCAAGAGAATGAAATAGGAAGCAATCTTGTATCAATAGGTTTCAGGAACTCCTTAACGAAGGACCTGAAGAGTGCATGTGATGTGTGGTGGTTGCAAATAAACATCTGCACATCTCTTGCATCATTTACCACTGCTCTAATCCAATCAATCTTCCCCATGTCCTTGAGTGCATTGTTCATGGCATGCACACAACATGGAGTACACCAAATATGCCTATAAGCAACCTCAACAAGTCTCCTTGCAGCTTTGCACACATGTGCAACATCTGCCACTACTTGGACCACATTTTGTGGCCCAACCTCCTCAATAGCCACCTTGAGGACCTCAAATTGAAAATCAACATCTTTGTGATGCCTTAAACAATTAACTTCCTTAAGAAAATATGGGCCCTCAGTACATGTAACCATGATATTAATGAGTGGACGATGGCTAATGTCCATCCACCCATCCATGACTATGATGCATCCTGTCTTAACCTAACACTCCATCTTCTCCATCAACAAATTGATCTTGGAATAGTTCTTATCCAAGATTGTGGTCCTCAATTTCATCTCACTTGGTGGAACATATGATGGTCCTCCCCTTCCCACCACTGATATCATCTCCTTATAATAAGGAGATCAAGCAACGTGAAATGGGATGCCATTGGCAAGTTCTTCATCTATATCATCCTTGAGTTGCACATTAAGCAAATCTACTATGGCGTTACTTAGAGTTTGACTTTGCAATTTTTGTTTCCCCCTCCTCTCTCCTACATAGGTATTGGAAGAAGAACTGGTGTCCCTCCTACTCTTGTCTACAAAGTATGGTTGGATCTCTATGGCTAGCTCTATGGCTAACTATGTTGAAGATGTGTCCTATGAAGCAAAGTAGTAAGCATAGGTGTAGCTAGAGTTTAATCAGGAACACCCGATAACTTATTTATTTCAACTGTGTATTTGATGTTTTCCAGTTTTTCCAAAAATTCACATATCTCCACACCTTTTCCTCTAATGAAAAGGTGTGCATTAACTCTAGTGATGCTCCCAAACCACTCCTCACCACAAAAGTTGAACTTCCACCTCCTTGTGCCACCAAATGTTGCCCCTTGGCCTAGCATTTTTGTTGCAAATTGTTTGAGGGGGGATTTGTGATCAAAAGGACCATTAGCATACTTTGCCAATACTACAGAAGGGAACTCTAAAGTAATTGCTTCACTTGCCCTTGGAACTAGTTTGGGCTTCACGCTCAGCCCCATGGTCACTCCACTCACTCATGAGAATATCACTATGTGAATGAACCTCATCCTCACTCATGTCATGAGAGTTCATTGTCACACTGCAATAAACAAATAAATTCTATAAATGCCTAGTCTTAGCATAGTTTAACAAATTTGAAAGTAAAATTTTAAAACTTCATGTTGAATCTTGATGGAAAGATGAAAAAAAAAACAATGAGCCTTGAAATGAAAATATGAATATGCATTTGCACCCATGTCTATGAAATTATGATTAATTTTTTAATCATAATTTTAATTTTTTAATCATAATTTCATAGACATGGCTACAAATGCATATTCATGTGTTCATTCCAATTCCCATTGTAAGATTCAACATCAAACTACATTTTCAACATGAATCTAAAAACTTAGGGAAAAAAAATTGAAAAAACTTTAAAAAATAGTCATAAGAACCTACCTTGTGCTTGAAAAATAGAATGCTCCTCCTCTTCTTCTTCTTTCTCCTTCTCACCCCTCTTGCACTTGCAGCACCTCAAACTCACTCTTCTCACTAGTTTTCCTCTTCTTCACCTTGCTGTTGCAAAACATCAAATGGAATATGTGAACAAAAAAATGAACAATGAGAGTGTTTTATTTAGTTTAGAGGCTTTTAGATGGGTCCCACAAGCCTTTAGGGTTCGGCCCCAAGTTCAAATATCAATAAAATCAAAGAATTTTTTTTAAAAAGGCCTTTTGGGATGTTCCAACGTGGGGGATGCTTGGGCATCTCCAAGAAGCTCGAGGGATGATTGGGAGTCCCCAAGACGTCCAATCGTCCCCACCATTTCCTTGGAGTTTCCCAAGTCCCGACGACAGTGGGGGGACAGCGAGGGGATGTTTCTCAGTCATCCCGAAGTCTCCCAAAGTCTCTAAACGTCCAGGTCAAGGAGACGGCTAAAATTGGTGGGTGTTGGGGGGGGATGCGTCTCCGTGGAACACTAAACAAAACTCACCCCCATTATCTAACCTAAGAGTGATGATCGGGCATCCTAACTCTTTTCCAACTAATTCTTTTAACTTCTAAAATTCATTAAACATGTCTAACTTTGCCTTGAGGAAATACACCCACATTTTCCTACTGAAATCATCAACAAACAAGAGGAAATACTTGGCACCAATGACCAACACAGTATTCATTGGTCCACAAACATCCGCATGAACCAACTTTAGAACCTTGGATGCTCTCCAAGACTTTCCTTCTGAAAATGGAGTATGATGTTGCTTCCTTGCCTAACAAGCTCCACATACACCATGTGCTTGCTATTGAATCTCAATTCTACCAAATTCTCTCAAGCCAACTAAAAGAGGTAGGCTATGTTGAGATGCCCATACCCCTAATGCCAAAGAGTGTTGATGGAGGAACTCTTTATAGCCATTGCATGCTCTTGAGAATCTCCAGTATCAACCAAACGATACAAACCATGATCTTCGAGCCCAACTGCCACAATTTTCTTGGACTCCTTATCAACAATTTGGCACTTGTGTGAATTGAAGATGATGTCCAACTTTGGATAGTGTCACTTAATTCAACTCACCGAGAGTAGATTGAGCTCCATGCCTAGCACATAGTATACATTGAGAAATATTAAATTTCTCCCACCAGATGTGACCTAAACATTGCCCTTGCCAAAAATGGTATACTCTTCACCACCACCAAAGATGACAGGATCGGAGCAAGCCTTATACTCCGTGAGCCAATCCCTTCTATTTGTGAAATGCCAAGAGACTCCAGAATCAATGTACACAAAAATGATTTGACATGATTTGCAGGTCTTTTGGCCATCAATGCATAGGAGGTAGACTCCTACTTAGAATGCACAAATCCCAAGGCAACGAATTGGTCCCATGATTTTGTCCAAAAATCGAGAAAAAAAAATTGCAAAAATTTGAACACCCATTGGGTCTAAAACCCTAGGCATGAATTTCAAAAAAATCATAAAGAAACTAGGGCACATTTTTTTCAAAAAAATGGCTCACAAATTGCAAAAAAAATTGGCAAAAACCCTAGGATATTTCAGAGGTCAATTTTTATTGTAAGAAAACCCTAGGTTGCAGATTTTGCTTCAGACATTGCAATTAAAATCACGAAAAAGCACATGCCCAAAAAACCCTACAAAATACGTCCAATTGTGGCTTAAAAAACCCTCTATTAAGCAAAAAAATGAGGTAAAAAAACTACATCACATTTTTTTTTGTTTTAGTCACACGCCAAATACATGAACTCCTCGTGAAGTGCAGAAATTTGTGCCAAAAACCACTTCTAGAAGCAAAAAACAAAACAAACCTCTAGTGAGTTTCTGCAAAGGGTCACGAAAAATCTAGGAGCTCAAGAAACAAACTCGTGCAAAAAAAAAAAAAGCCCAAAAGAGTGAAAAAGATTGTGTGGAAATGAACAATCCAGACACGATTTGCACATAGTTCGTGATTCCAGTCGTGGATTTTTCCAAACGCATCCAAAAACAATTTCTAGGAAAAAAACACCAAAAGAAATGCACAAAGAAGGTCGCAATTTTTATTAGAAAAACCCGCGTTTTGCACTCGTAAAAAATCTGCAATTTGCACTGCAAATACCCTCGAGTTTTTGCTTGAAACCTTCCACAATTTTTCAAGAAACCCTAGGTCTCAAAAATCCGAAAAAAAACCACGATTTTTTATTAAAAAAATCGATCAAAAAGCTTCTAAAAAGTTTTCCAAAATTTCTTATAGGTAAAAACCACAAACTTTTATTGCCCAAAAAACAGCCTAAGCTTTGATACCATGAAATGGTAATTGATTGTTCTTATTTGATATTAAACAAAGGAGAGGAATACTCCTTATAACAAATTACAAGATGGTGTTTCTAAAAAGAAATAATCATGAACTAAAACACTAAACTGAACATTGCTAAAACTAACTAAAGTAAACAACAACTAAGATGACCATTAAATATTACAATAATACTTTAATAATTTTCACGATTTTTTAGTTTGACACATTGGCATTTTGTCAAATAGTTTGCTTACTAGCCGAGTTGTGTATTTCAATGGTTTTGGTGTTTGCAAGATCACCAATAATAAACTCGGAAATAGATAACATCCCATTTACATTGCTTTCAGTTTAAAGACTAAATCATTACATTCGCTGTGGCATTTAACTATAACATTAAGATTTCTGAAATATAAAATGAACAGCAAGTAAGCACACTCATAATTGTATAACTAAGATTACAGTTGCCATTACACCCAATTCACTTCAAGGAACATCAGCGATTATAAACTGTTCAAACTATTATATAAAATCATTCAAACTTGGACATGAAGTTTGCACACCAAATGGTTTGCTCCAGGTATTAGAAACTCAATGCTTTGAAAAAAATAGATACATTGAGCATACAAGTTATCATTTCCTTGATTCAGGCACTTCCAAACTACTACACACCCTCACGGCTCCTCCTTATCCTTCCAACATGGCTTCTTTGACTAAGCAGCAGCAATATAATGGGTTGTGCTACCATAAACTTCCTAACGTGTAATCTAGAAGAGGTCGCAGCTAGCAAAGGGAGTCAATGTTGTTTTGACCCCCACGATTTATCACCCAGGACTGACTCACATAGGTTACGTGAGTTGCTTGCTAATATGCTATCCTTTTGTCTTTAGCAATGACTTTCAAACTCTCAAAGACTCCTCAAAGTCCATGCCTCCTTCAATATGTAATGATTAAGGGGAATTTACCAAGCCTAGGCGGCTAAATGAATAACACAAGTTGTGATATCAT
Organism: Sequoia sempervirens; assembly: GCA_007258455.2. Taxonomy (NCBI): domain Eukaryota; kingdom Viridiplantae; phylum Streptophyta; class Pinopsida; order Cupressales; family Cupressaceae; genus Sequoia; species Sequoia sempervirens. Next base: position 858,113,435 of record VDFB02271358.1, read on the forward strand.
TCACTTTGTCCTCTATCCCACGTAGGCAAGAAAAGTCGAATCTTTTTGTCTTTATCTACAGCTTTATTCAATTTGTCTTTTCTACTCCATGTCACCTTAAGACCATCCAAAATGTCTTACACAATCATCTACAAAACCCATGACCTTCAATATGGGTGGTGTTTATGCTTCCAAGGTGGCAGAAGTAATATGGAGCGTTGCAATTAACCTTAGCAATGAAAGCTTCTTCAAAAACATGCCACAATATCCTTCAACTAATTTCCACAATAGCAAAATAGACATTAAAAGGGGTATTGAATGCTAAAGGTGAGGGTGGCGATTACACCAGGCAACCAGGCACCTCCCGTGTCTTATATTTAGGAGTTTCTCAGCCTCAATTAGTATTCCAATCCCCAAAATAACTTCAATGCCTCCTTTGTCTTTAGCCAGCTCTCATAATAAATGACCTACAATGCTTATTCAAAAGATATGGCAAATAAACCAGCAGACATGCAGCTTAATAAAATATCAAATAAATTCTTCAAACCCTAGGTAATCTAAAATATCATCTTTGAAGAAGACCAACGAAATTTCCCAAACCATCTTGAAGTCCAAATGTGAACTTTGTTTTGAATCTGCCCACAGGAAGATTTGGGTTTTCGTCCAAATCCCTAAACCTGAACTTGAAGGTTTCCATCCTTTCATTCCAAAAAGTTGAGCTCTCCTCAATTTCACAATTTCACCAAAATAATATTTTCTAAAATAATCAGAAATGAGCTCACACATGCTTTTTATAACACCTTTTTGGTTTTCCCACCAAAACCCATTAGCACATTATTATAAAGTGACTTTATTAAATTATCGTTTAAATATTCCCCAACATCACTTTATAACTCCATTTAATTTAATAATTTAATATTAATTTTATAATTGCACTTTTGCCAAGCAACATTAAATAATTAAATTTATTAATGTTTGTGAGGAGGGATGGAAATCGGGAAAATTACACCAATACATAACAAACTTGGTGAGGCAGATTTATGCATTTGTGGAACTATTAAAAAGATGAATTCGGCTACATTTCCAGTATTGTAAGGTTCTACCTTCATTTGTCAGCATGTTGAAATTAAGTTTGTTGCAAATCCTGTCACTAGTAGGTGTTCAATCACTACCTAACAAAGATCCAGCATAATGACCATTCTAAATGGTATTACTATTTTCAACCACAAATGGTAGGAAACATCGTTGACTTTTACTTTTGGTTCTAGTGGAGTTCAATTAGAATCATTGCCAATTGCTACTATCAGTTCAAAGATCATTTTTCAACTAGAAAGAGCTGCACTTATTAGAGACTTTAAGTTCCCACAGTTCATAGTTTTTTTTAAAAGAAAAGCTTTTGGATAAAAAGTGCAAAGAAAGATCCATGAGATGATTGATATTAGATCCAACTTTGTGACCCATCATCAAGATGGTTATGAATATAAATTGCAAATTGGCAGATTGGCATATCCTCACATAGAAACTCTATTGCAAGTAAAGTGAGCTGGACCTTACCAAAAATGAAAAGAAAATTATTAAAAAAAAGTAATTATTCCCCATATCTTGCCCTAATTAGCCCAACAAGAAACAGAAATTAAATTAATCAATTTAATAACTAATCAAACCCATTTTTAATACTTGGCCACCAAAACATTAATTAATAAGATATCCCCAAATTAGGGCGAATTTTCCCAAAGAAAAGATAAAGACAACTAGAAATTACATAAATGGGCCGGTACATTACATGATTGGGTTAGGTTCATTTCTAGGTACATGGATGATGGACCTTCAAGATTGACTTAAGCTTAGTCCATCTTGTTTGGGTGATTTCAATTTCTACTATCTCCCTATGTCAGTGCTTTCTAAAGTGGTCCTCATTTGCAATAATTTTTGCCTCTTCTATGCAAATGTGTTGTGTTGTAGACACCAAGTGCTCCACTAAAGCTGATTTGTTAGCCTTGTTCTAGTGTTCGATGTGTAGAATAATAATAATTTTTGTTTGAAAATATCTACCCATCTCTCCTATTTATGGTTGAGTACAAGAACAAGGGATAAGATGGACCCCAATATTCTATTTGGATTGACCATGTCATTTACTAACTTCAGAATTTTCTCTAGAGTGTTGTGAGAAGGAAAAGTTGCTTAACATTTCTTCTCAACACTTTAGCAATGTTATCTGATATCTCTCAAGAAATGGCAGGAAGGCTTTAGGTTAATTCTCCAAGTTCATAACCATATATTTTGAATCCCTTATTGTATTCTTACAAATCCAAGAACTTCATTTAATTTTCTAGTGATTCCTCTTTAAAACCTTAGTTAAATGCCTCTTGTTGAAAAAATTTAGATTGAAAAAATTCATCATCTAAATTTTTACATCTCCAGTGACAAGAGTTCACAAAACATTAGTTTTTGTGTGGAGTCCTAATGTGGAAACTCCTACTAATATCAGCTTGTGTGAGTTGCCTTGTAATCCTATAGAGCCAAAGAGCCATCATGTATGAGCTTTAACAAGCATCCAAAAATGGAAAGAAAACATGTCACAAATGAGTTTGGAAGGCTTCCAAGTTGTCTCCCATGTGGCAAACATAAATTAGTGATGTTGAAATACATGTTACACCAATTCAACTTCAGAGAGTATGTAATAAGAGATTTCTCCTTAAAATGTTTCATTTAGAGATTAGCAACTGCATGTGATATGTGTAATTCTCAATTTGTAGGTGTAAGGCTAGAGCAACCATTTCAATTTTCCAACACAAATTAGTTTCATCCACATATGTCTTCCACCAATTTGACTTGAATGTGTAAATAGTGGGGATTTTTTCTCCTCAGAAAGATTCAATAAAGAGATTAGTTACAATACGTTAAAAGTGTAAGCCTAGAAAAAATGTCAATGTGTTCCAAAAAATTACCAAAAAAGTTGGAAAAAAAATTGATCTCAAACACTATTCTATACCAACATAACAGTATCCTCATCCATGAATTCTTCTAAAACCTCAGTAGCCTCTATAGCCGTGATCTTTATATGCAAGGAGACCACATCAATTCCAACTAGAATAGAAGATGGCCTTAATGAAAATTATAATATGTGTAAAATCCCTAATGAGAGGGATCGTAACCACAATTGGCTTTAACTTCATGGCTATAAGGTAATGACATCATAAGTTGGGGACCCGATAGTGATAGTGTTGGAAAAATAGTCATTGATGTCCAAGGCATTTTGGTGGTGTCAGTGGCCCCAAAATAAAATTCACTCATGTTGGTCATACCCCTTGGAGTTTGGAAGATACATACATGAAAATAAAATTAATTTTTTATTTTACATGAGGCTGACCCTCCCCATGGTGCTGCTGCATGTTGGAGGATTTTGTAATTAAAAATAAATTAATTTTATTTTTGTGGGACAACCCCCCTAGAGGTACACCCAACCTTGGACAATAAAATAAAAATTCTTCTTGCGAGTGGGCCAGCCGCTTGGAGGAGTCGCCTCCCTTGGGTGAAGAGGTATGTGTGGACAAGCATAAATGAAGGTTTGAGAGAGAGGGAAAGGAAATCAATTTCAGTGATTATTATTCATATGAAGAGTATAAATAAATAGATATTTCAGCAGATTTACAAGAGATATGTGAGCAGATTTAACAGAGGTCTTTAGCATCAATTTTGTAAGAAGAAAAGAGAAATGAAAGCAAGATCATGGTGTTTCTATGAGCAGAAATATTGAAGACTATATTGCAGATTTATAAGTGATCGTATTGCAGATTTGTGAGCAATTGTTAAGCGCAGATTTGAGAGGAAGTTCCAAACAAATTACCATATTATTCATTTAGAGGTTGGAGCCTCCTAATTCAGGAGATGGAGAGGTCAATGCCTCTTATTAGAATAGATTAGCTTCTCTTGCTGGGTTGGTGCAAACTGGTGGGGGTTGGAGTCTCCAGTGGGTTGGTGCCTACGGAATTTGTTAGAAGAGTTATACAAGTAACATTTTTCCATGGTTTTCTCCTGTAAGGGTTTCCATGTAAAATCATGTGTTATTCCTTTGTTCTTAATTGCTAGATCTTGCATGTATGTTATTGCTATAAATAATTAAGTTTTTGAAAAGAAAAGTTTGATCTATACTAATTCTGCCCGTCCCCTCCCGCCCCCCGCCTCTTAGTATACGTGTGTGTTTCATCAAATGGCTATTCATGTCAATAGTGCTCTTGCTTTGTGAATCTTTGGAGAAACATCAATTTTCAAAGAAACTTTATTTTGTGTGAACCTCTTCTTTAAATCATCACAAATGGAGGGTCATTAATTGGCCTGTTTACCCTTCTTGTCAACTTACCTATTTGATTCCCTCTGAACTCCTATGAAGTTGTGATCATTCAAATGGTAGTTCCTTGTTTTTTAAAATAATGCTCTATCCATGACAACTATTGCATCAATATTGGCAATAGTAGCAACAATTGCCCCTAACTCACAATTAATTGTCACTTGTCTTGATTCCCATGTAATTGTTGTCAACCCTCTTTCTAATCTTGTGTCAAACAGTTGTGTCAAGTTTTGTTCAAGCCCAAGCATTCACCTAAAAAATTCAAGGTTTTTAACAAGGTGTCTTTTTTAATATATACCTAGGGGCACTCTCCTAGGTACACCACCTCTATAATGGGGAACCAATGTGTTCCATAATGGAGGACCAAGTAGTCCTATAATGAGGGACCAAGTAGTCCCAAGGAGGCCAAGGGGGTATCCATTTGGGGTACCAATGGTACAATGCCTTAGGCCTAGGAGAGATGGCATTTTCGGGGCACCTATTGTAATCTCACCCCTCCATCATGGTGAATCGGCACAAGAGGTCAAATCATAAAGAGAGGGAAATGGTTGGCAAGATGGGTCCTAAACACCCCATCGAGTCACATTCCCCCATAAGGATGCTAAAATGCTTTGTGATTGAATAAATGATTGACCATGAGTTTACTAATATTTAATTATGATAATCTGCTAATTAGTATTATTGTGGTAAATGATTATAATTGGCTAATCGATGTGATTGTGATAAAGGGTTTCTAAATTGTGTGCAGGGCTTCAATCAGGTGAAAGGTATTCTCTTACCCATTTGCTCATTTAAAAATTAAGGATTCAGGGCATTCCCAATTACGGGACATTACAAGTGGTATCAGAGCACGAGTTTACTAATATTTAATTATGATAATCTGCTAATTAGTATTATTGTGGTAAATGATTATAATTGGCTAATCGATGTGATTGTGATAAAGGGTTTCTAAATTGTGTGTAGGGCTTCAATCAGGTGAAAGATATTCTCTAACCCATTTGCTCATTTAAAAATTAAGGATTCAGGGCATTCCCAATTAGGGGACATTACAAGTGGTATCAAAGCATGTTCCTGCTAGCCTGCGGGACATACCTACTTTAACCACCACTCAATTAGAATTAACCCTTCAACCTTCTTCTAAGTAGGCCAATCATGCATTTTTATAGGCGTGTTCCTTCCATGTGTATACATTGTGACTTTGAGTATTCATGCGTATACCTTATGACTTTGTGAATTCATGTGTATACTTTGTGACCTACATGTATTTATGCGACTATGTGTATACCTTGCATATACTTTGTGACTTCAAGTGTATATTGTGACTTGCATGTAGTCATACGTATACATGTGCATTTTTATAGGTGTGTGCCTTCCATGTGTATACTTTGTGACTTTGAGCATTCACATGTATACCTTGTGACTTCGTGAATTCATGTGTATACTTTGTGACCTACATGTATTTATGCGACTATGTGTATACCTTGCATATACTTTGTGACTTCAAGTGTTTATTGTGACTTGCATGTACTCATATGTACTCATTTGTATACATGGGACTTATGTGTATTTATATGTATACTTCATGTACTATGTATAGTTGTGTGTATGCTTCATGCTTCCTATGTATACTTCATGTATTACGTGTACTCATGTGTATACTTGGTGACTTAAGAATACCTTGGGATGGTGGACGGACCCGCGGTGTAGTATGGGATGCACCAAATCCCCTTCCCAATTGTCAAACTATAAATTGAACCTTGTGGAGTTGAGGACAGACCCATGGTGTAGTATGGGATGCACCAAATCCTCTTCCCATTTGTCCAATGGTGCAAAAAACCAAAGGAAAGGATAGGACCTACAGTGTAGTGCACAATGCACCGATATTCTTTCTATCCGGGATGCATTACGAACATGTGTTAGTCAGCCATTGTGATTTGTTAGTTAGCCATTTTGATGTGTCAGTTAGCCATTGTGTATGTGATGAATGTTAGAGCTAGTCACTATGTATTTGTGATGTATGCTAAATATCATTACTGGGTATTTGTGATGTATGGTGGAGCTCGTCATTGTGTTTATGATTACTTTATGCTTAAAAATTATGAAAATGTTAAAAAAGTTGGCTGTCAAAATGCTTCTAGGGTTGGGAGGCACTAACAAATTAATTTATCTAAAACTGAATTATTATTAGTATCCAAATGCAATAATGAAGAGTTGTAACTATTGAAGTGAAAAGGTGTGACTCCCTCAAATTCGTGATATAAAAGGGAGAGAATTTTGTCCATACCATCATTTGAGGGATTCAATTAAAAATAGAACCTTAAGTAGTTTATTGTACCCCAAATTAAAAAATTTGCTACACTTAGGCATTTTGAAGAAATGGTCAAAAAGTCTTGTCAAAATTGTCAAAAATGCCCAAATTGGGGTTTGCATGTCTTGCATGAGGGTCAAAAACTCTAAATTTTCAAAATCTAACAATTTGGGTCTGCTCAGAGTGACCAAATCTCAGTTTTTTGACCCTAAATTTTAGGAAAATTTCTATTTTTAAAAACTTTCTAAAAATAGAACTCTTTTGGGTTTTTCTGGGTTTCTTTCAAAAATGATGCTAGAAATTTTTTCTAAAAATAGAAAGTTTGGCTTTCAGGGTTCAAACTGATTTTGATTGGCTTAAGTTACTTCCTCATTAGGCTAGTCCAATTGGAATCATAAAAAGATCAATTTTCCCCTAATGGGTTTAATTTGCTTTTTTAGAATTTTTTTCAAGAGCTCCAAGGTCATTAATGGAGGTTGCAAAACTGTCAGGTGTCAGATTCAAGGTCCCAAGCACTGAACAAAAGATGAGAAATAATGAACGTGCATGCAGAACGAAGAATGGAGAAGAGGAGTTGTGAAAGTTGGAAAATGCAAAATTTTGGCTAAGTCTGGAAACTTTAGGCAACCCAGCTTAGCCTAGGCACCTGGATGCTCGTGCCTTAGAAAAATTTTCATCTCAAGCAATCAAGGCAATGACGAACATGTGAAACAAGGAGAGAGTTGAAAATTGCAAAATAAAAAACTAAGTCTACCAGCCATGGGCGCCCCAAGAGGAGATAGGCACCTAGTTTTTCAGGTCAAATGATAGAATTAGGGTTTGTGCTCCCAGACAATGTTGCTCAGAATCTTCCTAGCTCCGCAATGAGTCCATCAGCACAGTCATTCGATCAATCAATCATCCGGAATTGAAGATCAAACGAAGAGATCTCAACCAAGAAGCAAAATGCAAATCATGAAATCATCAAAAAATATTCTAAGTCTGGAGAACTTGGGCGCCCTAAGAGAAGATAGGTGCCTAGGGTTTTAGAGGCCCAAATCCAGCAATTAGGGTTTGTAAATATGAACAATCTCTTTAGAATCCTTCCAACTTCCAAGTGAATATCATGATCATCAGATTCGTCAACCATTGGCAAACTCAAAATGAACAAAAGGCATAACATGAGGTCTCAAGCTTCAAAGTTGAAAACTGAAGAAAAATGACTAAGTCTAGCTGTGATGGGCGCCCCAGGAGGAGATAGGCGCCTAAGGATTTGGAGGTCTAAAACATCAAATTTGCAATTGCAGCCTCCAACATGTTATCTTTAGAATTGAACTGGCTCTCCAATGGAATCAACAAGTCCATCAAAGTCAGCAATCACCAGAAATCGAAGACAAAATAGAAGGATGAAATTGAGCAAAATGAAGAAGTCAAAGGAAAAGTTGAAAATCTCAAAATAAATTCTAATTCTGGAGGAGTTGGGCACCCCAGCTAGCCAAGGGCACCCAAGCTTTTGAACCCCTAGATTCAACTTTCAAGAAATATCATTCCCAAGAGACCCCCTTTAGAATCCTCTGAGCTATCCAGCAAGTCCAACCATTAGTTCGTCAAACATCCTAATCATCCAGAAATAAGAATTCATCAAAGGATCAGAAAGCAAGTGTAAAAGTTGAAAATCCAAAAAAAGACAGCCTGAAAGCCATTGGTGCCCCAGGTAGCCAGGGGCGCTGTTGTGACCTTTTCACACATCACCCCATTCAAGATGGGGACCCCCTAATTTTCGCCCCATTCTGGTCTTTTGGCTTGGGTTTTTCTCTCTCTCTCTTGCTCTGTCTCTTTTCTAATGTCCGCCTTTTCGAGGATTGCGCCTATCAGTGAATTTAAACGTGAAATTGACCAAATCTGAAAATTAGGGTTTCCTTCTTCCTGGTCAGTCCGAGGTCGAATAAAGTGAATAAATTGAAAATTGAGCTTAACACTGTTGTCAGCATGTTTCCAGCACGCTCCCAGCAAAGCTTCATCCGATTTTAAGGTACTTACTATTTTTAGTAAGTGTGAAATTATTTGTCAACATTTTTGAAATTCAGGATCACCGCATTGAGCGCATCGGGTTACTCACATGCAAAATTTGAACAAAAAGCAGGCAACTTACTATTTTTAGTAGTCGGGCTTCCGACCACAATTTCGGGCTCAGATCGAGTTTTTCTTTGCATGTTGGCATATTCATACGGGTTTTCAAGACCTTTAATGATATAACATGCAAAACGAGGCGACCACTTTCAGAATTCAGTTCCGAGGCTATTTTTAGGGTTTGCATGTCGGGGTTTCTTTTGCATGTCGGGTGATTCTGATGGGTTTTGAGAAAGCTTGATGGTGTGACATGCGAGGATACTCACTCGATAAGGAACTTGCTATTTTAGCGAGGTGTGTCCCGGCAGCCGCTTCCCAGCATTTGGAATCACAAGGCGATCGCAGTGCCACAGCGAGAGCAAACGAGTTCGTTTGATATGCATGCAGCACAATTAGGGTTTCTAGCTTCGGGACCCAAAAAGGGGCATAAAAGGTTAGAATTTTCAAAAACCAGTGTAAACCACCGCGATCGGCATCCTTCAGGCTATCTGGGTGAAATTTCAAGTCAAATGGAGCACTTACTATTTATAGTAAGTCTATTTGGAAACTGGCTAAAAATAGTAAATCAGCTGCATGCGTCAATGTTGGCAGTAAGGTCACGTGGTGAGGAGCACCTCATCCAAATTTCAAGTTGATCGGAGCAGTGGAGCTAACAAAAACAAGAGGTTACTATTTATAGTAAACCACCTTCAGAAACAGGCTAAAAATAGCAGGGTGACTAAAAATGGCAGTGTCAACAGAACAACGAGATGATAAGGATGCAGTGTGCAAAATTTCAAATCGTTCCGAGCTTCAGGGGTGCAAAATCAGAGGACTTACTAAAAATAGCAGGGCATGAAATACTGGCGAAAAACAATGAAAAAATTCTAAGTCTGGAACTTCGTCCAGTTGACATGGCAAAATGCGCCCAGTTGATGAGGAGGCAGGAAAACTTTTAAGTATGAAGCTCGTCCTTCTCACAGGCCAAAATGCGCCCAAACTGGAGAAAGTCAAACGAAGTCAACAATTTTTATCTTGCAGGCATGCCAAAATGCGCCCAACTTGAAGAGGGAAAAGGCTGAAAAATCGTCTAAGTCTGGATATCCACCACCACCTTCAAAATGCGCCTAAGTGTGGAGCTCGTCCTTCTCACAGGGTAAAATGCGCCCAAAGTTGTGAGTGGTCAAAGCAAAGTCAACAACTTCATCCTCTTCCCTAGGCAAAATGCGCCCAAAAGGCAATGAGGTCAAACAAGTCAACGCTTTTATCCTCCACCTGCATCAAAATGCGCTCAAGTAGGAAGAGGGTCAACAAGTCAAAGAAACTCGTCCTCCTCACCCTCCTAAATGCGCCCAAGTTGAGGTGTAAAAAGTGACTGAAGGTGGTAAATGAGGTAAGAGACACTCCAAAGCGTGGTAAAAGGTGGTGAATGCTAGGCGTTTTCCTTCATCTAGCCTCAAATGCGCCCAAGGTGGTGGGTATTGGAATAATTTCCTAAGACGTGGTGAGTGATATGTGTGAGGTGGTAGAAATAAATTGTTAAGGCATGATTTTTATTTTTTTTTAAATCTCCCCCCTCAAGTGTTATGCGCCTAGAGTGTGGAGTGAAGTGTGAAGTCAAAACAAACTTGCTAGGCGTTGAAAGTGCAATGTGTTGAAAATATTCCAAGGTGGTGGAAATAAAATACTAAGTGTGCTATGCGCCTTAAGTAAAGAAATAAAGTATAAGATGATTTTAAAATTTCTCTAAGGCGTTGGAATATTTTCCTAAGTATGGAATGAAATGCAAGCGGCAAGTGAGAATAAAATGTGCCAGGCGTGAATAAAAATTTTCTAAGTGAAGTTGATAAAATTTCCTCCACTGGCAAACAAATAAAATTTTCTAAGGCAAATTCTCAGAGTGCAGGATGATTAAAATATTTTCTAAGGCAAATATTTTCTCTCTTAGAAAATACGCCTAGAGCTCAAGGTGGTGAAATTTTTCGAAGCACCGACAAATTTTCTCACTGATAAAGTCAGAGGATGATGATAATACAGGATGAATTCAAACTTTTCAAGTTGGAGCAACACAGGATGATCACAGGCGAAGAATGAATTTAAAATGGTGAAAATAATATTTTTCTAAGGTTCAAAAATTCAAAAATTAAATGAACCCGTTCGTTGGGTACCCATGAATTCGAGACATTCTAGAGAAAATTTTCTTCTGGGTACTGAACGTTTGCGATGATAGATGGATTTCAAGTCTTCCGAACTTCGCCGACTCTTTTTCAGTGAAGAATTTAATCAGTGCTCAAATTGTGAATTTTCCTAAGGGAAAATTTAAAATTTTCTAAGGCAATTTGAATAAAATGTGTTTTCAGAATAAATTTCTCTGAATGATGAGTTCGGGATGAGTTGCCTAGATAATTTTGATTGAATTCTTCAGTGATGAGTTTTCCAGAGATGATGAAGAAGTTAAAGTTCGAATTCAAGTGACAGAGCTCCGGCTGGTGAATTAAAAGGATAGATTTTAAATTAAATTTTTCGAAAACAAATTCAAAGATGCCAGTCAAAGTCAAGCTTTCTAGAAGAGCAAGATTCCCGACGCCCAGAGACAAGTGTCAGAAATACCAGAGAGGGAAAATTCGAATTCTTGAAATGGAGTAGTGGAAGTTTAATGCACTGGCTAAAATTAACTTCTTCTAGAATTCGAATTTTGGCTATAAAATGAACAAGTTTCTCACTTGTTTTCACAGCTGAAGAAGTCGAATTTGCTCTAAGTGAGGCATTGCAGTAAATTGCTTGAGGAGTTCAAAGTTTTGGCTAAGTCTGGAGCTTGCTGAGATTGCTCAAATCTGCAGTTGAAGGGGACGCCTTGAGTTGCTGGAGAGGTGCCTTTGCTGAAGTCTAGAAGTGCGCACTTGCTGATTGCTAGAGTCTGATTTGCTGCTGAAGTTGCCAGAGTTAAGAGGTGCGCACTTGCTGGTTGGAGAAGAGAAGTTGCTGAAAGTTTGAAAGGTACGAGTGTGGCTGAAGCTTAATTCATTGCTGAAGTTGAAGTTGCCAGTTGAAAGGGACGCCTTGAAGTGAAGTGAATTGCTGAGAATTTTCGAAGTGTGAACTTGCTGATTGCTGATACGAAGTTATAGAAGTTCGAGTTGCTGATTGACATTGATTAAGAGTAGTGAGGCCACCGAAGTTTACTTAGAAGCCTTAAAGTTCAGGAGAAGAAGCTGAGGTTTGCAAACACGAGAGTTATTGCAGCTTCTAGAAGTCGACTGCAGCCCCTATGCAATGTATTATTTTATTTTTATAGATTAAATTGCTAATGAATGCTTGCTGTTTGCAAATGGCTGAGGCAAGGACGAATGGAAAGGACAATGGTGCATCCAGGCAAGCTGTGATTAAGAAGTTGAGTAAGACATTCATGCCGGAGTCAAAATTCATTTCAAAATTGGGCAAGTTGACAGACACCAACCTGGGCTCCGTCAACCTAGAGACCTTCAAGAACAGGATGTTTGGAATTGGAAGTCATCGGGCTTCAACCACTTCGCACAATATTGTTCGAAGTGGGTTATATGCAGCTGTTGGTTTTCCACCAGCCATCCAGTGCTCGGAGCTGATAATGGAGTGCGCCAATTACTATGAGAAGGAACACTGGTCGATCATGTCACCAGATGGCCAAGTGCTAGCCAATCTTACTCCGGCGGCCATTGGTGAAGCTTTCGGGATCCCGGTGCACAGGAACATGATTTATAAGTCCAGGGAGCGAGCGGAGCGGATGTATGCTTCTGCTTTTGAGCGATGCATGGAGACAATTAATGCTCACTGGATGACCACTCCCAAGCCTTCTCGTACAAAGTTGCCGAAGCAGATCATTGCAGATGACTTGAAGCAGGAATATTGTGACCTCATCATGATGCTGAGTCGGGTTGGAGGTTGTGCACAATCATTCATTTTTGAACCCTGGATGTTTTACTACATCAACCTGGTGCTAGAAGGGAAGGACTATATCAATTGGGCCGAGATGATAAGTGATAATCTACATGAGCAGCTCCTGAGCTTGAGGAGAACGAAGACATTTTACATGAGCTCCTACATTATCTATATGTTGGCATGGATGATGAAGTACAGGGGGATCTCTTACAAGGAACCTGTCGGATGTGGCTCTCATCAGTTCAAGATATATGATGCCTGTCCACAGTTGCACCTATCAAGCACAACCCACTACAAGCGTGTCAACGATTCTTTCACCATGTATATCACGAGGCTGCTTCAGGAGCAATTACAACATAGAATCTCGAGGGAGGCCCAAGAATTGATTGAAAGGTATGGGTGTTGGTTTATACAGTTTCTGAGATTTTCTTACATTAGGCTGCAAGGTTTCTCATCATACCCATATAGGCTGCCTAAGTACCCAACCGATAAGATTTTAATGCTAGAAATATCTAGGCAACTGCTTGCCTTTGATAAAATTCAAAAGAAGAAGAAGAAGGGAGGGGTAGAATTCCCTATTGTCATGGGCAACTCGGATGAGGTGTGTCCCTCAATACAGGCAGCTAGGGAAGCTGAAAGTGAACTTCAGTTTTATCATTTTTCATATCATACTAGCCGACAGCACTACGATCCACACCATAACATCAAGTGGGTACTGTCAGAGGAGTTTAAGCATAAGGCCACCATAACGGATTATTGGGCTGATGCAGTAGATGAGATTGAAGTGAGGAAAAGGATGTTTTCTCGATTGCCTATTACTCTGATTAGGGAGTGTGAAGTTGTGCCGGTTCCAGACCAAGTGAACGAAGATATGGATGTTGTTCATCCAGACTATGCAGCAGTTAGAGATACTCCACTTCCACCTCCTGATTGGTCAAAGCCTGAGATTGCTGATTTGGACACCCTTTCTATCCCTGTCCTGACTTTCACTAGAGCATGGGTTGATAGGCGAGTAAACAGGTTGAAGGGTAGGTCAATTGCCTTGACTTACAATATGATGGGAGATCACAGGACACCCACCACTGGCAGAAAGAAGCAGATTACATGAGGTCCAGAGCCCAGGAAGAAAGAACTAGTTCGACAGGAGCCTACTCAGCCAGAGCCTCCACGAGTCACAGTTGCATCACCCTTGGAGACACGTTCTCCAAGTATACAAGAGGTCTCTTTATTTGCTGATCAGAGGAATGCATTGAATTAGGTGCAAGTGGTACAGAATGATATTCAGCCTCCACGGAGAGAGTCGGTTGGCCAAAGCGTCAACGCACCTGCTAGGGTTGATCAGCAGGAGGATGAGGGGACTATTACTGACCCTCAGTTTCAGCAGGAGTTAGAGGCGGCTATGAACGTTGATGATGATATAGTTTCAGGTGATACTCAGCCACTTGAGGACGATGAGCCTCGCCAGAATGATATAGAAGTTGAGCAGGTTAGAGAAGTCGAGGCACAGGAGCAGCAGCCCTTCAATATACAGTATGATGTGCCCGATTGGCTTAAAGATAGAATGAGAAGAAGCCCTAGCGAGGAGATTGATCCAGCAGTTGAGATGGAAGAATTTTTGAACAAGATCAATGCACCTCCACAAAAGAAGAAGGCGAGAAAATTTTCGAAGATCTCCACTGAAGAGGATGGTTCCCGTACTCTTCATGTAGCCGTTCCACGAGTTGAGTGTGACCGAAATGAAGCAGTACCTGAGAATTATGTGGTCACAACTTTGGATTTGGGACGCCCTACTGGTGCGCAGATTGTAGAGGAGTGTGATAACTCCTTCCTTGCCCTCAAAGACAGATTATTCAAGAAAGAAGGGAAGTATAAGAAGCTGAAAAGAGAACACAAGGCCTTAGTTGGATATGTACAGCAGTTATCTCGTTCTCAAGGGCAGGATATACCGGTGATAGAACCTCCAGCAGATGTACCTAGAGAGTCAATCAGTGGATTGATGGAGTTGGGAAGGATGGCACAGGAGGCAGATAAATGGGTCACAGGGGTACGTGCTGAAACAGAGAAGTTTATGGAGGACCTTGCTTTTGCTTTTCAGCAGGCCTCTAGCATTTCGACACGGGTGGATGCGGTGGATCATGCTTGGGGAGATGCCCCTATCTATCAGAGTAAGGTTATTCAGCGTCTTGAGGTATTGAGGCATGTGCCATTGCGATTGCTGATTGATGGAGGTGTCATTCAGGAGAATGACAGATATGATTTCTCTAGGTGGTATTCTTCAGCTATCACAGGGCGTGGTTTCTTCGATGCGGCACAAGCAGATTCAGCCAGGATACATAAAGCTATGGCCAATATCATAGATGGAGTTCAGAATACTTTTGAGGCCATATTTGCTAGGCGGCTGAATCTGAGGAGGTGAACGTTGATAATTTGAGGGGTTTGTTGGTGCCTTTCTTTGAGATGTTAAGACCTTTGTACAGATGATTTCGAGAATACTTCTACTTTCTCCACTTGATCCAGAACACGCAGGACTCCTTGATTGCTTGGAGAAAATCTTGTACGAGGCATGAGCATTCAGTCACAGTATAGAGTTTCAGATTGTGTTCCATTTCAGTCAGGAAGTTGAGGCTGCTTTGCAGATTCTGGAGTTGGCAGTCAGAGAGAAGGCAAGTGGGAACGCACTACTGGACGAGGATCTTCTAGAAGACTGAATATGGGCATTTATTACATTTACTATTTATGGGAGTGAGTGGGAATCTTTGATTCATTTAATGTACCACTCCCTATTCTGGCAGTTTTTAGGGTTAGGGCTGAGGTGGCACGATTTTGGCCACTCTATTGATTGTAACCCTAGCCGTCTTTTGGGACTTGGCTAGCTATATAAAGGGGGAGTCCCCCTCATTTGTAATTCATTAGAACAGGAGATTAGATCAGAGTCAGAATTGAGATAGAGCTAGAGTTAGAAAGTAGAGCATTGTAGACATTTTACATAGTGGAGAAGAAAGAAAGTTTTCCCTTTGAAAACTTTTGTGGAGATTGTTGTGTAATACTTTTCATGATAATAGATCTTTTCATTGATGGTGGAATTCGTCTTGTCATGAATAGCTAGCAAGGTCTCTTCTTCCTTTCGGATCCAAGTAGCTTAATTTCATGCAATTAGTTTACTTTGATGTGTGGTATTTTGTTGAGGTAGCTTCTTTCATTCCATACCACTAGCGGCTTGTTGATGATAAGTTCGCCTTGCGTGGTCAGCTGGACATTATCTTGAGTTTACTTCGGTTGTGATTTGTATGCTTATATGCGTCGTTGTGATGGTGTATGTATGCTAAATCATAATTTGAACATCTTTTGTTATCTCTTTGAAGATTGCACCAATTTTACTGAGGCTGTCCGACGTGAGGCTAGGTGAAATTTGGTTGAAGTCTACTAAAACAAAGCTCCACATATCCTGCATTTAGAGTAGATGTACAAGTTTCTTAGGCCTTATACTCTTTACTTTCTGCATATTTCCGATTAGTTTTTAGGAAAACGAACCACATTGCCAAATCATACGTACAAGAATCCCCTTCAAATCATATACCAGCTGCTAACTGCTAGAACTCTGAATAATTGTGTAAGTCCCCTCGTAAGAACACAGCAATACACATCAACCAAACTGGGTCTATTCGCACTTAAGGAACCTTGGAGTTGAACGTGTGATCTATCTCGCAATCTTAGCACACGGAATACTTTGATCAAGAGAGAACAGAGTAGCCCCAAACTATTTTTGTTCTGCTGTTTGGCGCGGTCACAAAAACCACGTCAACAGGCGCCCATACTTTTGAGGCCCTAAAATCAATTTCCAGAAGAGATCATCTCTAGAAGACCCTCCTCAGAATTCATCAAGCTATTCAACAAATCTGACAGTCAGTCAATCGGGTCAGTCTAGCTCCCAAAATCACGAATTCATCAAAAGATCAAGAAAACATGAAGAAATGAAAAATGTGAAGAAATGGTTAACACTAGAATGATGGGTGCCCCAGGAGGAGATAGGCGCCCATGATTTTAGGGGTCAAGCATGTTTTTATCAAAAGTTTCCTCTAGGATAATCTCATTAGATTCAATCAAGCTCCACGATGGATCCTTCAACCAGATCACAACATCAACCTAGCCTTTGGAAATCGAGATCAAACTGTTACACCCCGATTGTATAGCTACTATTGCATAGGGGAAATAATTGTAATGATTGAATCATTGAGATGAATAAAACATGTTCTTGTTATCAATATGAATGTGTTCCATTTAATGATTGTCTCATTTGATTGTTACTTCTAATGATGTAATCCTAGATGAATGTTGCATGAAAGTTGTTGAATAATGTTTATTCAAACTTTTGAGATGTTTCATGTATACTGTTTTGTTGTGAACATATGAATCCCATTATCGTGTCATGGAATGCAGGTGTGTGAACCATTCCTCCAAGCAGAGGAGAAATATCACTTGAGAGAGGATCTTGGTCGAGTAAACAGTAATGAGAACCATCTAAGCATACACACATGTCATTATAGGTTGGAGGAACCAAGTCAGTTATGATGGTCTTGATAAGTCATCCATAGGCTTTAGGAGTCTTGTTTACTTCTTTGTGCTTTGAGAGTGATGTTTATTTGTTTATCTGACTTATTGTATTACGGTCATTGCAAGGATAATGTGAATGGATATAAGTGAATAGGTTGAGTGGGTAAGTATACACATGTATATAGTATATACACGTATCCATATGTATAATACTATAAACATATCGATACAGATGTATGATTGGCAGATGGATATGGTCATATGTATGTGTCGATGTGGTATACATACACATACGTGTACACTGAGATATATACGAGTATATACATGTATATATATACACACACTACCTATTATCTATGGATAAATAATATTATTATAATATTTGCCTTGAAATTTGCATATACACATGTATACACATATACATAGATATATTTATTGAAAGTATGTTGACTAGCTCGCAATATATTTATTCAATGAATAAATATGTATATATATATATATATATTTAAGTCTTACCAAAACATATATATATATATATATATATATGTAAATATATTTAAATTATAATAGTTAAATATATATATATGGTAAAGTAAATAACTATAATATAAATATATAAATATATAATTAAATATATATATAGTTTAATAATATAATAAATCTCTTAAAATGGATAAAAGATTATATCACTTGGAGTGAATATTAAAGTCTAAACTATGGAAAATGAATGAATATCTCTCAGCCGATTATTTATTACCAACTATGAATTGGGCTTTTCTCATTTTGATAAATTTAAATCATGGAAAAATTGGAAAATCAAAATATTTCCCTATCACTTGAAATACTAATGTTTAAACTATTGGAAACCAAAATATTTGCTTTCAAACTATTGAAAAGCTAAATATGTGAAAAATGAATGACGCTAGAAATACACGCGCCTAAGAAGTGCGCTTTGCTTGGCAGAACAAATCAACACAGCAAAGAAATAGGGGCAATGCAGCCTGAGAAGGGATAAGGTGTTTTATGAATAGCCATGACCACTTCCAATCTGATGAATCATTTCACAGTTGGCGCCATTTCTGGTAATATACCTGTAGATGTCGATTTCTTCATTTTAATCATGTGCAAATTGAATTATTCTTCAACCTGTTGGCAAATTTTGAGGTCGAATCACCTCTTGAGATGTTGAGTATGTGAATAGAAATCCGCCACTTATCATTTGAAATATTCTAAAATACAATCCTGGCAACTTACATGACTGGAGAAGTGGAAGTCGATGGGTTTTTGGCTCTATGTATATACGCCAATACATTTTTCATATTACACTTGCAAAAATCCGAATTTCTATCATTCTCTGAGTTTGTTCCACCATTTCCTTATTTTGAAATCATATACATTTTTAAGTGATAAAAACAAAGGAAATACCAGTATATTTATTATCACATTCTAAATTTATCCCAATATAGCTGAATATTCATCATTTGAGAGTCTATTTCTATGTGAGATTTCTATCAACATTGAGGGTTTTGTTAACAGGACTGGGATTGCGTCATTTGAAGGAAAGCTCGCAAACAGGCATGAAACATTCTTCATCTTTCAATTTTGAATTCTAATTGAAATATATTTGTTTTCTTCTGTTTGTTGTATGTGCAAGGATTGAAGGTTATTTCTTGAATGCAAATAGTTTATAGGGAAAATGAGCTATTATGAGAAAAGTTTGTTTAATTATGCATTAGAAGTGAATTTATGTGAAGGAATTTATGAGAAGGTATAAGATGCATATTAGTGTGAAAATTGCATATTTTGTATGGTCTCCGTATAAGGAGAATATGACTGTAATAGTTACCATTTACTAGGATCGAAATGAGGACGGGATTCAAGTATATTCAATCAACTTAAAGTTATTAAGTTAACTGAGGTAAACTTGAGAGACTCCTAGGATAAAGATTTCCAGTATAGGAGGAATTAAGTGATTTACTTGTTATGCTGGTTCATTTCTAAGTTGATAGATTGTTGTAGGTAGTCTGAGGTGACTGAATACCCATTGAAGGACATAGCCTATGCGTAGTGTAAGATAGTCTTAAGTCAAATCGGCCCTAAATAGTGTTTATGATAGATGACCTTCATTCAAAGTATTGAATGAGAATACTTTGGCCAAAGTAGTGAAATGTACGACTTCCACATAGATGTGAGTTAGTTGAGACTACACTGTCAGTTCATTGTGATCCTTTATACTAGTTCGAGATTGTGGAATAGCAAGGTTCTAGTTGTGTAGGACATAGCACTATGCTCAGTTGGCAATCGTTAAAGGATACCCCACCAATCTCTTCTTTCGAAGGGACGGCCATCTATCGAACGATAGGTGTGCGAGGGACCGCATTATAAGTCTATGGTTGGTAGAAAAGCGCTCAAGTGATGTTTCTCCTCCACAGCAAGCGGCCGATACACCAAGATTTGAAAGGAATGGAACCAGGGCCGTCTTACTACTATTTGTTCAAAAGCTCTCGAGCTATGTATGTAATTGTTCTACTTTTGTACTCTGATTTATATTTGCAATGAAAATGGAATTCATGTGGAAATATACTGTAACTTGTATGCATTTATCAATGAAGAAAGGAAAGATTTTATTGTAATGCCTTTGTTACTTGTTACCTGCATATGTTTGGAGTAAAATTGAAAAAAAAAAAATTTACACAAGGGATAGGTTGTTACACAAACTAGGGTCAAAACTCAAGCAAAAGTTGGAATTTCATGAAAAGTGGCTAAGTCTGGAGAGGAAAAGTGCTCTAGGCTAAGAAGGGTGTCTAAGACTAAATGCCTTTAGAAAAAAATTTCAAAGTTTTCATCATTCAACATTAGAAAACATCCAAGTTCAATGCACCTACTCAGGATAGGCTTCGAAAACTTTAAGGCAAACAGAAAGCAAATTTTCTCAAACCTCAACTTATTTAAGACATATTTGCCTTCCATTCATTCACTTTTTGCAGGTTGGCGTCAAGTGCAAGAAGATTTTCCCTTTTCTCTCAACGAAGATTTGAAGACCCAAACGACATGCTTTTTCGGTGTTATTCGTGGTTCCAAGATCAGTGAGCAAGGAGGAATGCTTTTTCAAGCTCCAAACTTCTAGGGCATTGCTTTTTCAAAACAACCACTCAGCTTTTTCCATTTCTGATCACATGGGTCTCTCCCTTTTTCATCCTCTTGAACATTGGGAAATTTTTCTTCTAGAAATTGCTTTTTGCCCGTTTTTTCAGGATGGATTTAGCTTTTTCAATTTCTGAGCATCTGGGTTTCTCCGAAACGTGATTTTTTACAAAACCTAGGTCCCAGCTTTTTTGGAGAAATTGTTTTTTCAAAGCAAATCAGCATTCTATTTTCAGCAGCACTTTCCACTTAAAATTAAGAAACAATCAGTTTTTTGGTGGATGTGGACGAGATTTAAAGCAGCAGTCATCTAGAAGCTTTCTCCATGCATTCTTTCTATTCTTATCTCAATTCTTATCCACTCTTTGAAGAAGAGAAAGAAAACAAGTTGGCATTTCCTATTTCTATACTTTCATAGGTGGTTAGATGTTTATCTTGCTTCATTTTAGAAATAAAGCTTTCATGTTAGCAAGTCTTGGTTGTAAAAGCAAGGAGATTTTAGGGTTCCCTACTCCTCTGCTTGCATATAAATAAGGGCAGCCTTGCCCATTTTTTTGGAACCGTGATTGTGATAGCAAATTGCAAGCCTGTAATGCTGCAAGTTGTTATTTAGTGTCAGTCCGCTTTGTGTAAGAGCAAGTTTGCAAGCCTCTTTAGCTGCAAGTTCTTGTTCAATGCATGTGTCTTGTGTTAATGTATTATGGTTTGATGGCTAAACTGTAAGCCTATTTTGCTACAATCCTGCTGTCCCAGAAGTGCAATCTTTTGTTCTTGAAATTTGAGGAAATAAAGGCTTGTGCCTGCTTTGCTGCCTTGATATAAAGTCTCAGATTTTCATTTATTGTGCTATGCTTATATGATCTCCATTTTAGCTTGCATTGAAAGTAAGTAGATGTATGTTGGAAGATGAGTTTATCTAAGTATTTTGTCAGAAGATCCTTCCTTGTCCATTTCTAACTCTCTTGTTTTGTGTTTACTTGAGAAGTTAGAAACGTCATTAGAGTAGGCTTAATCGTAGTTGAGTTTCTAAAACAGAAAATCTTAGCTACGACACTTGAGTTTTATAACCTTGTGCTCTTAGGTAAACAAAAAGATAGGAAAATTAGTTTTAATTTACTTTCTTAAGCAACATCAACAAAGAGGGAGCTTCCCCTCCTAATTCGAAGAGCAATTTATTTGTGTATAGCTATCCATTTCTAATCCGCATTCCAAAGGTGCGAATTGAAACGCCAACATAGTTTTGCAAGAGACTTAAATTAGTTTCTCCAAGATAGTGAAGATATGTGAAAATCTAAGTTGTCGATTCCGGTTAACCAGTTCGGCTAAATTTTTTGGGGGGTGGGTTCAGTTTGCTTTGGGTTCATTAGTACAAAAAACATGTATATATATGCAGCCTAAAAGCATGAATTAGGATTAGAATATCATATAACATCATATAAACAACAAAACCACCATAAACTCGAATGTCATTCAAAACATGCATGATAAATATTCATCGTTGAAACTTGAATTGTGGTAGCTTGATATACAAAGTCTATTGATGCCAAAGTTCAATTTGTATGATTTTGAAAAAAGAAGCCAACTGAGTAGAGTTATCAGCATTCTTCAAAAATCATAACAATTTGTTTAGTACACTAGCCATTTTGATGTCTTCTTGTTGTCTCAAACATTATTTTGATTTACTTGTGCAAAAGGAAAAGTCTTTTGCCTAATCTGTATGCAGCCATGCTTTTGACATTGTCAAAAAGAGCAAAACTTCCCTAATTATGCAAAGGCATGGCCAAGCAGCTCTAACACTCTACGTGAGAGAAGAGAGATGTTGGAGAGTACACCAAGTCAATGAGAACAGTAGTGTAATGTGTTTTAGTTTGTAGTATTCCTCTAGTTCTCTACAGATGTGTGATAAATTCTCATTTCAATGATGCAGAACAATTTTTGAAAAAAGAAAGTTGTGTCACAATCCGCTTTCAATCCAACAAGCAAAAATGAAAGCTCAGCCTCTTGGAATGAAAATGCTTGTTTGCAAAACAAATGAATAAAAATGAGGTAGTTAAGGTGTTTAGAGTGATTTAGAGGTCACTTTTAGGGTTCCCTTGGGCATGGGTCAAATTCAAACTCCATAAAACATTAAAATAATGCTCAAAAAAACATTTTTTGGATGCCTAGGCACGCAGGCTCTGTCTTGGTTCACCTGGGTTCTATCTAGGTTCTACTTGGGTTATCTTGGGTTCTGCCCGGGTTCTCTTGGGTTCTGCCCAGGTGAACCAAACCCAAAAATGAAGGATCCTAGCCGAACCCACAGGCAAACTATACCAAGATCCAAACTAGGAGCAAACCTGGACCTGAACCAAGGGTTCCAAAGGCGAACCCGGTAACATAGGTGAAAATGTGAAAAGTTGTGACCCTTCAAACATGAAAGACTATGACTCCCTCAACAATAAAATATAAGAATGGAGAATCACCTCCATGCAAAGAAACCATCAACAAGAAATGAATCTAACAATCAACTTGGAAGTAAAGTATTGTTGTCAAAGGCAATCATGAAGAGTGGTGAATCCTTCAAGAAATGAATGAGGGATGAATGAATTCATTGACATTCAATAAGCAATCAAAACCCACCAAGAAATCAAACAATACTTTTCCAAGATATGAAAATGGGGATATGTCAAATAGGAATGATAACTTTCAATTAATTTGGGAGGCTGGAACACGAATTGGAATATAGGGTAAACCTATAAATTTAAGTCCTATTGCTTGCTAGGAATGCTAAACTATTATACATCTTTTTGGTTGACTTGATCAATCCCATTAACTTGTACTTAAGTAGTAATTACTTATGGGAATGATAGATGTTTGACTAAAACACCATAAGCTCCTTGGTAGAAACAAACTTGCCTCAAACTTTGTTTCAATGTTTACACAAAATGATTCAATTCATTCAAAACACCTAGATCTTTTACACAAATACAAAAGTGATTTGACACAAAGGAGTAATATCTTGATAATCACTCAATCCATCATGATTTTAGATTTCAACAATGGGAAATAAAGAATTTGTATCCTTAAGGTAATGAAATCAAAGAAAACTTGTCTTAAGTAACAAATCTTGCCAATTTCCAAAAATCTTGGTTTTGTTGTTGGGAAATAACAATACATAAGACAATAAATTGCCCTCATACCATAGAGGATGGTATTAACCTTATCAGTAGTAAATCAAGGCAAAGAATACTACTAGTTACTCTCCAAGGACATAGGGTTGGATATAACCAAAACAATCATGACTAACAATAGAGTTTTCAGCTATAAATACATCAATGTATCACAACAAAAGCTAATTACATCTCAAGAAGGAGCAATACAAATCTACAAGGCTGATTAGGGATCTTGGTAACTTCAGGAGCATTCTAGATCACTTAAGGACAAGCAATTTTGGGAAGAGCGGACTGTCATGTCACTGAAATAGAACACTAAAATATAAAAATAACTAAGCATTTAAAATAAATAATAAAATACATATTAAAAATACAAATACAAATACAAATATTAATAATTTAATTAAAATTATAATAATAATATAAACATTAATAAAATATAAATTAAAAAACTAATATAAAATAAATGAAACATATTACAGCAAGCTGTGATTGGGATTATAAGGGGAGGCAACGTTTCACAAAGGCTGTGATCCCCTTTATAAGGAGAGCAGCAATTATTTTTTAGTAGAGGATATATAAGACTTTAAGCAACAAATACCTGGAAGGGAGGAATATTACTTCATGAGTGAGGAAATATTTATATTTAAGACTGCAATTAATTGTGAGGAGGTAAAGACTATAAAGGGATGCATCCCTTGTAGGTGATGCAAATGAAATAAAGGAATGTGTCCCTTGCTAAATAAATAGATATAAAAGAAAAAGGAATTAGCATTCAAAAATAAAGAAGGATCTACACTTAGAAAGGCAACAGATGGAATGGGGAATAAAATAAATAAGGAAGTCTATAATATATTTCTGAGTGCAACAACAGACATAATAAGGAGATAAAAGGAATTTTTTTTGAGTATGAGGATGAAATATCCCACCCTAATCTGAGATATTTACTAACTGATTTATGCTCTTTCTATTTGTTTTGGTTTTGTATTTTTTGAACAAACTGCCAAATAATGCATAAAATTGCATAACAAAGAAATGTTGAAGCAAAAATATATTATTATATCAAATTAATTAATGCCATGAAATTACATTGAAAACATTCATACCCAGATGACAATTTCTGATCTTGAAATATCTGAAAAACCCTAAAGGATGATCTCTAGGAAACTGATGAAGCTCTGTGATAACCTCTGAAGTAAGATTATCTCTCAAAACACCCTTGGGTGATCTTCCACACCTGTAGATATCTCTCTCTTTGAGGGTTTCGTCCTCAAGAAAGCCTAAATCTTCAAACTACCAGCAAACCCTTGTTGAAGCTCTTCTCCAAATTTCACCAAACAAGAATAATAATCTAGAATTGATAAAATGAACCTCAAATGCCCTTTTATAATCTTCAATTTGCATTTGACTTCATCTCATTTAATTTACTTTAATTTCACTTTTTTTTCCCTCCTTTTCGGTACACAACTTTGTAATATCAGTACACTTTAATATTCACTTATATCTCCCCTTTAAAATAACACTTTAACATTTATTATAAAGTATACTTTAAAAGCATTAAAATCCCCTTTTTAATTAAGTCCTTATGGATAACCCCCAGTGGCCCAAAATGGTTATGGAGGAGATTCTAGTCCGAAGAAAGAAAACTTGGATGAAACAGAACATCAAGTGGTTGAACAAGTGGAACATCCAATTACATGAGTGTCCTAGCACCAACAGTGAAATAAAAATCTATGAGAAGGAAAAATTCAGAACTGCCATGTGGTCAAATCAGATCGGACGAAGAAAAGCATATTACATCAAAGAGTTTAACCCAGCTAAGGAACATGGTGAAAAACCATATTTAGGTGCAACTACTAAGGGAAAGCAAGGCTGTTAATTGCTCAATTGAGAACGGGGTCCCACCATCTTAGATGTGAGACTAGTAGGTGGAAGACACCTAAGGAAACTTGGGAAGAAAGAAGGTGCTTATTTTGTAATAAGGGAGTGGTGGAAACGGAGTGGCACTTCGTCATGGAATGCACAGCGTACGAAAAATATCTATGATCAGTACTCAAGTATTTCAGATGTGGACAATATGCAACAGTTATTTGAGGAGGATAAGATAAATCAGATGGCCAGCCTCCTAGTCAAAATTAATAGCAGGAGATCTGATCTGGAGAAGAGTTTGGAGACAAACTAAGTTGTTGGTCTCGGTCCCATATACTGTTTAGTCTCG
The DNA here is from genome assembly GCA_007258455.2 of Sequoia sempervirens. NCBI lineage: Eukaryota > Viridiplantae > Streptophyta > Pinopsida > Cupressales > Cupressaceae > Sequoia > Sequoia sempervirens. The sequence continues at coordinate 858,139,138 of VDFB02271358.1, forward strand.
TGGACATCATTAAAATCTTTCATTTCATTTCATTATGTCTCCCTTTAAATTGGCACTTAAGTCTATATCATAAACTACACATTTAAATCACTTATATCCTTTTAATATAAAGTCCCCTTATAATATATTTTAATAGCACACTTTATTATTTGGCGTTATTAATATTAAATGCACAAGACCAAATTAGCGCATATAACTCCAGGATATAATTATGTCACCATGCCAGATATAGACACTCTGCCAACTGACCATACCAATGAGTAACTATAAATAGTAAGTATGCATCAAAGCTCCTAAATGGCCTCCGGAAGGATGCACCACAAATAAACTGGGATGAAGAGCTAGAGAATAATGAAATAAGCACCGAAGGGTGTGTTGTCGAACCAAAGACTACCCTCAAAAGGGTCCCCTCAACACTTTGTTAGCCTACGGTGACCAGGTAGTAGACTAACCGCTATGCCTAACCACTGCCTAGGAAAAGGGGACATTACAGAGGAAAGTAACAACAGTCATATAAATATAAGGAGAGATAAAACAGAGATATAATATGGAGATTTAAAGATAAAATATGCAGATCTAAAGAGATATATACAGATCTAAAAGAGGCAGATGCAAATTTAAAAGAGATATTAAAGGAAGGATTTATTTCTAATTAAAAGAGTAGATATCAAGAAGAAATATATGTGAATCGGAAGAGGTCTCAATGAGAGATATATGAGGACCAAAAATAAATCCATAAGGGAGGTAAGTTTAATATAATTAAATATACATACATATAAATATATAAGTTCATATAATATGATGATTGGAAGATTGGAATCAATTATATATATATATATATATCATGATGCTTGTAGCAATTATTAATAGTCATTATTCGATTGAAACTAATCTGTTTGTTTCTCTTTAAGCAATATCTTCTGAATATTGAGAACAGATCGATTAGAGAGCAAGTTGACTCAGTCTGAAAATCAATAACATCTAAATGTTAAGCCAGCGATCATCTGATCAAATAAGAGGAATAGAGGTTTGCATCTTCTAAGTCAGAAATAATGAGTTAATTAATATTTATGCAGCAGTCTGATTTCCTGAATTGGTGGTATGAGATCTAATTTACAGTTATATGGTGCAGCATAATTTAAAATAAGTGATTGGGTTTTACTAATGATACATTGCTGCTATGACTGCCTCCTTCTATCAATAAATATAATTAATCTTTGTCATATATCTTAATGCTTTAGCCATGATAGAGGAGGCCAAGATTACAAGAGGGGAACAATGATGGGGCACTCTCCTAGGTACTCCACCTCTATAATGGGGAACCAATGTGTTCCATAATAGAGGACCAAGTAGTCCTATAAGGGGGAACCAATGTGTTCCATAATGGAGGACCAAGTAGTCCTATAATGGGGGACCAAGTAGTCCCAAGGAGGCCAAGGGGGTATCCATTTGGGGTAGGAATGGTACAACGCCTTGGACCTTGGAGAGATGGCTTTTTTGGGGCACCTATTGTAATCTTACCCCTCCATCATGGTGAATTAGCACAAGAGGTCAAATCATAGAGAGAGGGAAAAGGTTGGCAAGATGGGTCCTAGGCAACCCATCAAGTCACATTCTCCCATAAGGATGCTAAAATGCTTTTTGATTGAATTAATGATTGACCATGAGTTTACTAATATTTAATTATGATAATCTGCTAATTAGTATTATTGTGGTAAATGATTATAATCAGCTAATCAATGTGATTGTGATAAATGGTGTCTAAATTGTGTGCAGGGCTTCAATCAAGTGAAAGGTATTCTCTAACCCATTTGCTCATTTAAAAATTAAGGATTTAGGGAAAATTTAGGGCATTCCCAATTAGGGGACATTACACCAACATTCTTCATAAAAAAGCATTTTGCATTCTTTAGCATTGTTCATTTGATCATGCATGGGTCTTCTGAAAAATAAAACCTGAGTCTAAATAAATTTATTCAAGTCAATCATCTTAATGCAAAACTACATCTTCCACATAGCCATGCATCTTAATGATTAATGGAAATGAAAGTTGGGTCCAAATTCTCGTTATAGTAACAGGAAGTTATTATAGTTTACTATTTACCAATACAAACCATTCCTAAGCTATTATCTATTGCAAGTTTGTCTAATCGTTGTCGTACTCATTTTGAGCCTGTATGTTGCATACTCCCTTTTATGCATTTTTGTATACCATACCTTAGATTCGTAGGGACAGACATTAAGAACTGCATTTTTGTAAGTAAATTGGCATTCCCAGAGCAAACAAAAGTGAATTAACTTCCTCTAAATTTATATTATTTTTCTTAACCCAATCAAATTTTTAAAATGATGAATTTTCTATTTGCTTTTATTGTGTAAAAGCTTTATTTCTATCTAATATGGGAAAGTTAGGAATCCTTGCCTGTCATGCCCCTTCCCTAGCTGGGTCGGCCAACAAGTGATAAAAAGATGTTTTCCAACACCATATCAATTAATATTTTAATAAAATAAAATAATAATAAATAAATAAAATTTAATAAAGTGAAATTTAAACTTGAATCTAAGAGCCACTTTTAGGGGCCTTAGCGCCTTGTTAATAGGTATATAATTTTGTTCATATGCTCCAGCTAGAGAATTGCCAAGAATTTTGCGAATGTTTTCTTGAAGTTGCATTTGCCAAGACGAAAACCCTAGCAGGTCCTCAAGTATAGGGTTTTGATTCTAGCTAGTCCAAATCACTATTTGTTGATGCCAATTCTTAGCAATCTGAGTTGTGCTTGAAGGGAGGGTTGCACCAAGATAGCTATAGCTAGTATAACCCTAGCGAGCTCCCACTACAGATTTGTTAATGGTGAAAACTATGAGTGCTGCAAACCTGATTTGAGGCTAGGTGAATCCACAAGATTCATCAATTTCCACCCCCATTGATCAGTAAGTTCTATACCAAGGATCAGATCACTACTCATACATTGTTGATGGGGCTGAAGGACATTATATCGCTTCATACATTTTGGATGAGAAGTTACAAGATGACAGATACAAAGTGGTTGATGAGCTCATTCTCTATAAGGATTGAGTGTATCTTGTACCACAATCAAGGATAAAGGAGAAAATTTTGAGGGCATGCCATAACACACCACTTGCTGGTCATCTAATGTACTACAAGACATACAAGCAAGTAAAGGAGTGTTTTTCATGGAAAGAGCTCAAAGGTGATGTGCTGATACATGTTAGGGAGTGTTTGGTTTGTCAACAAAGCAAAAGAAAAACATGTATTTCCAACTAGCTTGTTGTAGCCACTACCCGTTCCAATTCAAAAATGGGAGAGCATCTCTATGAATTTCATCACAATACTCCTAAAAGTGCAAGGTAAGGATTGTATCTATGTGGTTATTGATAGACTCACTAAATTTGCTCATTTTCATGCTATAACTTCATAATACAAGGCCCCACAAGTGGCTGATCAGTTCTTTAGATATGTTTTTAGACTTCATGGGCTGCCCAAGAACATTGTAAGTGACAAGGACAACAAATTCATCAGCTTGTTTTGGCAATAACATTTTTCATTGGCAAGCATGGAATTGACCCCAAGCACTAGCTATCATCCTCAAACTGATTGGCAAACACAGATTGTGAGAAAATGGATAGAAGGTTACTTGAGGAACTATGTTATAGGGCAGCACGCAACATGAGTTAAGTGGCTCCACCTTGAGGAGTATTGCTACAACTCTACTCATCACATGTCTATAATATTGACCTCTTTCAAGGCCCTCTATGGTTATGATGTTATTTCTTTCATGGATTTGATTCTCATGAATAGTAGAGCTCTTGGGGCTAGAGATTTGGTTCAGCAAAGCATAGATATCATGAATGTACTCAAAGAGAACCTAAAGTAGTCCCAAAATCAGCAAAAAATGTATATTGATTGCCACTAATTTGAAAGGGTTTTTGAGATGAAAGACATGGTATTCTTGAGGTTACAGCCCTATAGAAAATCTTCTCTCAAGGGTAGTGGTATGCAAAAGCTTAAGCCAAGGTTTTATGGACCATATAAGATCATATAGAAGATTGGCAAGGTTGCATATGAGCTAGAACTTCCAAAAAATATAGGATGCCCAATCCAGATTAGGGCAGAAATATATTTTCTTTACTTAGCAAAACGAAAAAACTTCAATATGCTATGCACAGTCTCAAGCCAATAATACTAAGAGATAAAGGTATTAATCACACAAATACAAAACACACTATAAGATGCCCAGTCCAAAGACCACACAAAGAGTTATGAAACTGGAATTGCTAATTCAGATCTAAAGACAAGATTCGAGTGATCAAGAGACACAGCATAAAGATCTCTAAGATACAACAATTATTGATTTAGGAAATCACCAATAGAGTGATTCACCAATAATGGCACATAGCATAATGCAAACTGTTTAATTCCCGAATGTTGATTACGACAACTAAGTCGACACACAAGGATATTGAATCGTTAATTCACATTCACTAGGCTAGCGACAGTGTTGCCACGGGATATACCCTAATGCAATTCATCCCTTAGCAAGATTGCAGATGATCATTGGTAGTCTTCATAATGATGGTGCCCAAACTTGCACAGCGGTTCAGATAGCTTGTCGAATGGAATGCTGGAGGCAACGGATTCATGGAGTGTTCATATCGGATGTGACTAAAGAACGCCCGACTCAACAATAGGAACAAATGAGAGTTCGCAGGTAGTTCCTAGGCTTGCTTGTTGTATCAAATCTTCATAGATGATGACAATGGAATTGATGAATTCGTGATTAGCTTCCACTACCTCAGACAAGGAGTAGATGGACACCGAATCTCAGAGTAGCTCGCATGAGTGAAGGCGTGGCCAGAGCAAAGCTCGGCCACGAATCGATTAATCGCTACTCTCTTAGCTCCTGTCCCTGTACGCAAACAAAGAATCAAATATTGGACTATGCGGATGAACTAGAGGAACTCATGAATTGCAAGCAGAGGTTTGCATCTCTACCTAGAGCAATTCGGTAGGGGTTTTCGTCCGCGACTGAATCCACAACCAAAGTCCAAATTCATGATGCCAAAAACCAACAAATGCTTGCAATAAAATACTAATCAAGGATGCCTTCTCAAATAGAGTTGGCCAAAGGAATATTTAAATTTAAATGTTATTAGTAATAATTTAAATTTATATTATTTAATATTATTTTTAAGTATTTAATTATTATTTAATATTATCTATTATTAAATATTAATTGCAAACTAGTGTTTAAAAATACTTTGTAGTTCCCTCCAAAACTCATTTTGAATTATCTAGGTTCATGACAGTCCTCCCTGCTTAGATGTTGCTTTCCCCCAACCAACTTTGATTTTGGGTGCTCAAGAGTCGTTGCATCTACCCCCTCCTCCATGTCATCTTTCGAAACAACCTCAATATAGTAGATGTGTCCTTTCCCTATACACCTGTGACCTCGTACCCAAGGTTCCTTACAAGTGAAGCATAACCTTTTCCTTCAAAGCTCATTCTTAGACATGTCTATCTCACTAGACCTTGGTGGTGGATTCATTAATTGAGGAGTAATCCCATGAGGTGGCTTCTTTGGCTTCCTTGTTGATGCACTCTTGAGCATAAGTTTATTCTTCATGGTAGAATCCTCAAAGCTTAAGGCTCTTTGAATGGCCTCCTCCAAAGATGTCGGCTCTAGAGCTTCACTAAACCACAGAAGGACTCTGATAGCCCCTCAATGAACAAGAACATGAGTCTTTGATTTGAAATCTCCAAAACCATAACAACAAGCTTTTGAAATTCTACAACATAATCATCCACTGTCCCCTATTGCCTAAGTCGTGTCAAATCCCTGAAGTATACCTCTGGATCCTTTCTATCAAATCTTTCTATGAGCTTTTGTGTGAAATCGGCATATGTGGTGACAAGATTAAACCCTTGTGTTACGATGCCATGATGCCACCACTCATGTACTATTTCCTCCAAATGCATAATGGCAAACTTGACTACCTCATCTTTGAGCATTAGGCTAAGTGAAAAGTATGTATCAAGCTTCAGTACCCATGCTTGTGTTGTCACCTTTCCCAAACCATCAAAAGTTGGGAGAGTCAACTTGCTTACCCTATGTTGCAGATCTCTATTGGAATAATATGTTGATTGTCCTTTTGATCCATTCCTTGCATTGTGAAACTAAATGAATGGAATTTGACTTCTCGCATCTAGATCAATCTATGCATAGGTATCTATGCTAGCATTGACATCACCTTCGACAAGTTTCTACTCTTTTCCTCCATTGGTTGTTCCATTCTTGGGTAGGATTGATAGTTGTGTGGGTCGGGCAGCCCTATTGTTCTAAATCTCAAGTTCATTCTAATTTGAGCAACTACTTTCTAGATCATGATTTAGCATAGATCTGAAAACGTTGGTCATGGTATTCATGGTTCGCATCAACATGCTCATCATTTGTGATGTTTTCTCTTGTTGCTTGGCCATTTGCTCTTGCATTTGAGCCATTTTCCTCAAGAAAGTCTCCCATTGCTCATCCCTATCAGCCATCTTCTTACCTTTGCCTCCTAATCTAGATGACTTAGCTTCAACCTTTTTCCTTTCCCTTTCAATAGTTCGTTGATCCCTTTGACTCAAATGCATTACATTCCCCCAAGCTGGCAGGAATGAGGCTCTAATACCACTGTAAGATGCCCAGTCCAGATTAGGGCAGAAATATATTTTCTTTACTCAGCAAAACGAAAACTTCAATATGCTACGCACAGTCTCAAGCTAGTAATACTGAGAGATAAAGGTATTAATCACACAAATACTAAACACACTATAAGATGCCCAGTCCAAAGACCACACAAAGAGTTATGAAACAAGAGTTGCTAATTCAGATTTGAAGACGAGATTCGAGTGATCAAGAGACATAGCATAAAGATCTCTAAGATACTGCGATTATTGATTTAGGAAATCACCAATAGAGAGATTCACAAGTAATGGCACACAGCATAATGGAAATTGTTTAATTCCTAAATGTTGATTACTACAGCCAAGTCGACACACAAGGATAGTGAATCATTAATTCACATTCACCAGGCTGGTGACAGTGCTGCCATAGGATATACCGTAACACAATTCATCCCTCACAAGATCACGGATGATCATTGGTAGTCTTCAAGAATCAAAATGATGGCGCCCAAACTTGCACAGTGGTTCAGATAGCCTGTTGAATGGAATGTTGAAGGCAATGGATTCACAGAGTGTTCATATCAGATGCGACTAAAGAACGCCCGACTCGACAATAGGAACAGATGAGAGTTTGTGGGTAGTTCCTAGGCCTAGTCGTTGTATCAAATCTTCACAGATGACGACAATGGAATTGATGAATTTGTGATTAGCTTCCACTGGCTCAAACAAGGAGTAGACGGACACCGAATCCTAGAGCAACTTGTGTGAGTGAAGGTATGGCTAGAGCAAAGCTCAACCACAAATCAATTTATCGCTATTCCCTTAGCTCCCACTCCTATACGCAAACAAAGAATCAGATACTGGAGTTTGCAGATGAACTAGAGGAACTCACGAATTGCAAGCAAAGGTTTGCGTCTCTACTTGGAGTGATTTGACAGGGGTTTTCATCCCTGGCTGAATCCACAACCAAATTCCAAGTTCATGATGCCAAAAACCAACAAATGCTTGCAATTAAATACTAATCAAGGATGCCTTCTCAAATTGAGTCATTCAAAGGAATATTTAAATTTAAATGTTATTAATAATAGTTTAAACTTATATTATTAATATTATTTTTAAATATTTAATTATTATTTGATATTATTTATTATTAAATATTAATTGTAGAGTAGTGTTTAAAAACACTTTCGTAGTTCCTTCCAAAACTCATTTTGAATTATCTAGGGTCATGACAGAAAATATTATAATTCATAATATTTGTCATGTGTCATGCCTTAAGAAGACCCTTGGACAGCGGGTTATTTCTTGATTTTGGAGCTCGAAGCCATCATTGATGTGAGGGAAAAGAAATTGAGAAACATGATTATTTCAGAATATTTGGTGAAATGGAGGAATCTTCCACTAGAGGACCATATATGGGAAGGGATGGAGATTTTTTGGCACCTAAGTTTGAAATTGTGAGGAAGGGAGGACTGTCATGCCTCTTCCCCAGCTGGGTCCGCCCGCAAGTGATAAAAAGGTGTTTTTAAAATTTTAAACACCATATCAATTAATATATATTTTAATAAAATAAACTAACAAAATAAATAAAAATTTAATAAAGTGAAATTTTAATTTGAATAATGGCGCCACTTTTTGGGGCCCTAGCACCTTGCTAACAAGTAAATAATTTTGTTAAAATGCTGGGCACCATCAGGATGGAGAATTGACAAGAATTTTGGGAATGTTCTCCAGAGGTTATACTTGCCAGGATGAAAACCCTAGCAGGTCCTCAAGTTCAGGGTTGGGATTCCAGGTTTAGCTAGTCCAGATCGCTGTCTGCTGATGCCAATCCTTGGCAATCTGAGTTGTGCTTGAAGAGAGGGCTGCACCAAGATAACCATCACAAGTATAACCCTAGCAAGCCCCTACTGCAGATCTGCTGATGGTGAAAACTCTGAGTGCTGCAGACCTGATTTGAGGCTAGGAAAATCTGCAAGACTCGTCAATTTTCACCCACATTAATCAGCGAGTTCTATACCAGGGAGTTCATACATTGTAAATAGGGCCGAAGGCCATTATATCGCTTCACAAGGGAGTATCAGAGGCAGTAACACCACTTCTAGCCATTGAGGTAGATCCGACTCCATTCCACAAGCAAACCCTCAGATCTGGGACAAGCCTAGGCATTATCAGGGACAGTGCCAGGGAGACCCACGCCAAACCCTACACACATATCAGGCAGGAAGCGCCAACAGATGGACGAAAATTCAAAAATTCCAAAGCTGTCAAACGCTACACTTCTCCTACAAGCTGCATTCAAACTCCAATCTGACCAGCCCTTTTGCTCTATACAGGACTACACCGTGGAAAGGAAGCATCCAGATCAGAAATTAAGATTGGGGCTGTAAGTGACATCTTTCTGTAAACCCTAGTTATCAGACAGACCTACTGCAGTGTAAAAGTGGGTCATTTCTGACCTTGTAGTTCAGTTGGTTAATGATAAATGCAGCAGTGTTATGCAATTACTGTTCATTAGTGCCTATGATCTGATCTGGTTTATAGTCTGTAAAGTTGAAATTTAACCCTATTCTGTCTGTGCAAAGGTTATGTTTCCAAGAAATCTGAGTAATTCAGTAGATTCAATCATAACTGTGTGTAACTAGACAGCTAGGGGTTATTACATTGTCTCAAATAATTGAGAAGACTAGTTTTCTGTAGTGTAGTGTTAGAACTATTTGTAAGGGTTTTTCTTCAGTTTTTGTACATACATGCATATGAGAGTTTTATATAGTTCTTTGCAGACATTTAATATTTCTGGTTTATATTCCTGACAATAAACTTATAATCTATAGTTTTATCCAAGTGTTGAACTATTGGTACTTAAATTGTTGAATCCCTTGAAGATAAGCTATGTTGCTAGTTAGTTGGAAGTATAATTTTTTTCGTTGGCATTTATAATGCAAGTGTATGCATTAGAGAGTTTCCTATTGTTCTTTTCAAACATCATTTAAAGCTTTTGTAGTTTATCTGGTAAATGATGTTGCTATTAATTTTGAACTGTGACAATACATTTATCAAATTATAATCCGTAGTCTCATCAAAGTTCGTCCATTGTTGAAATATTGAACATTAGCTATTTTTAAATTTTACTATTTTTTGATATCCTATGATAACATGTAAATCAGGCTTCCATGTAGCCATCAACCATAGATACCAAGTTCAGAGATCCAGTTACATGCCGAAGGGTAATTCAATCTTTTGGATGGAAAGTCCAGTTCAAACATACATACATACATATATAAAATCAGAGCAGTCGGATGGCACATGGTTTTGTTAAAAAAAAAAATTTAAAAACTTTTGAAAAAGAAGAAAAAGTACTTAAAAAGTGCCAGGATAGATTCAGAATTTCAGACTGATTCGGTATGACTAAAAAATGCAGGTCTGAGATGGTTTGGGCCGGACACTGCAGGACTACTGTAATTATGCTCTTGAACGTTCGAACATAGATCAATTTCAGTCTATTGCAAGCATCGGGTGAGTTGGATGTAAAAAACTGAAAATAAATGAAGCTTGTGATCTTGTATACCACTAGGGTGAGGTCTCAAAATGGTAGAACCTCATTTTATCCTTGAAAATTAGGAGAGTTGATCTATTTTGGTGTATGCTCCCAAATTACACTTTTGGTCCCACAATATCCATAACAGAAAAATAGAATGTTCTGACAAATTTGGAAACTCACACTTCAGATCACCCATCATTAAATTTAAGATGAATGATGAGTTCTTCCTTTCTTTCAAGTATGTATAGTGTAGCCTGTAAACATACCTAAATAGAATAGCATGATCTGTACAGTACCGAGTTTGCTCCTCACCCCCCTACAAATCATTTGAAACGAAATAAATACATAATTTGACTTCCATATGGTGCAGATTTTGAGAGAAAAAATAACGAAACAAACCAAGTAACAGTCATAGCTTGGGATTTAAACATATATTTTAGATTAGGCCTCTGATAATTTGGTCTGATTTCAATAACTATGTGAATGAGAAGCCCTGTAAAACCCTAACTTGCAGATAAAGCACATTTCTAGACGTCAAAAAAGAACATGTATATCAAATAGTAATAAAAGCTTGTGAGATTCAAAGAATGGAAATCGAATCAGGCCCGCGATAATTTGGTCCGATTCTAATCAAGTCTAATTTTCGGGTAGGCGAAGGAGCATCTAAACCGTTCATTTGATTATTCGAAAAAAGTGAACGATTCTATAGAAACTTCACTTAATTATTAGGAAAAAGTGAATGATCTTGTTAAAAAACCGTCATGCAATTATTAAAAAAAAAGCTGAAGGGCACTGTAAAACCCTCATTTGATTAGTAAATATAAGTTTAAGATAAACTACCTGCAACAAGACGACGCCATTGACAGGGAGACCTTCAGATTGAAGATGTAGCCGCATGGCGTTCACTAGTTTTGATCGATTTTGCCTGTGAAGTTCCATTGGAACTTCGGGTGGATTGTGCGGACCCATGGGTGGCTTGTTTGTTTCACAGGATTATTTTCTGTTATTCTCTGTAGTTATAGTTGGTCAAAAGCTTTCGAGGAATTACAGTTAAAAAATATATATGATTCTCGCTGATCATAGAGTAATATATTCGCTGGTTTAAACTAGTGTGGTTAAGATAATTAAAATTAATAATAGTATAATGAAATTTTACGATGTCTCATATATGAGAGATGAAATTGTTGTATAGTTTTCAAAATTTTGTTTGTAAATGATATTGAAAAGTTAAAATGAAACGGTATAATTGAATAAAAGTTAAAATTATGTTGCAATGTTAATCAATTTAATTATTATATGTGTATATGAATGTATTTGACTTTAAGTGATTAAAAATAAAATAGAATTTACATAAATATAATTTTTTTTGGATCAAGAAATAAGAAATATTTATTATTCTTTATTAAAAAAAAAAATTCTTATTATTAATTTTTAAAATATTTTACGAATTCTCATGAGACCTTATTTTTACATCTTTAAATTAATAGATGTAAATTGTTTTGGATATAAGAAAAAAATTGGTATTTTATTTTCATCTTTAATATAAATTTTGTAACTCTCCCGTTTATGGGGTTCAATCAATTGATTAGGTTTCTAACCCTAGAGCCAATGTTGATGCCACCCAATCAAGGTTGAATCAAAGTTAACTTCAATGGTGCCTCTCACAATAATCCATGCTTATAGAGAGTAGGATGTGTAATAAGGGATCAAGAGGGCAAAATATTGACATTGGCCGCCAAAAAACTTCCAAAAGGAACCAACACTAATGTTGAGTTTCAAGCAACACTTTTAGGATTGATAATTTGCAAGAAATTTAACTTCAAAAAAGTTCATCTAAAAGGGGACTCACATATTACAATTAATGCCATCCATAAGGAAGACACGTCGAATTGAAAATTGAAGAAATGGATAACACCAATTTAGGAGGCACTAAGCCAGCTAGATAATTTATGCATATCTTATGTATTCAAATAAGGGAATGGCATGGCAGATTGAGTTTAAAATTGGGCGATTGATATGGAAAACAATGAAATAATCTTGGACTTGACGAAAGTTTGGCACAACTTACTATGTGAAGCGAATATGGTTGAAGAGTTAAATTCATGATTAATAATAATAATAATAATAATATTTTATAGTCCACGATACCCGGCAATCTGTTTTTGGGTCTACAGACAGCCTACAGCAATATGGGACTCCTCGTACTCCCAATATTGAGGGAGGCACCTAACTCGTGCTCCACAATACGAGGTGTACATACCTTACCCCCTGCAGGATTTGAACTTGTGACCTCTCTTTCAAGAGTACAAGTTCTCCACCATTAGGCCAACTCAGGCTGTACAAGTGGAAGTAAATTAATGGGAATTAAATTGCAAAGCAAACGAAGGGAGAAGTAAATTAATGGGAATTTAAGGATCGTGTGGAAGTGTACACCAACATTAAATTTCATAATGGCATCTTTGGGTTATATGCACTCGATACAGATGAATTTCCTTCATTCATGCCCCCTTGCAAGATGAACACTACCATTTGCTTGAGAGCCTAAAAAACAGTCAAATAGCTTTCCTTGGGGACATTACTAGGCGAAGGTTGATGGAGGTCTTCAAAACCAAAGCTGGGATAGCCCTACATGCTATATGACTGGTTATGGGTGATACATATATCAATATGGTCAAGAGATACTGCATGAACATAGACATCATGTCGATGTTTATGGCTATGCTACTAAACATGAGGGAGGAGACCACAAACATCCAGAGAATGATAATGGCTCTAATTTGGCCTCGATGGCATTATGGGATGCGAGATTTCAAGTGTTGTGTGTGGTTGTAGATCTCAGCTTGCAGCCACATGGAAGAGTATGGCCATGAGTTAGCCGACCCTTTAATGGCCCTTGGAGTCTGTTTGTGATTTCGGAGGTTGGAATGAATGTCAAGCTTAGACACCACCAAGCCACATGTGGTATGGGATTTCTTAAGGCTACCATAGAATTCAAGATGGTCGTAGAAGTGGACTAGCCTAATCATTTGCCCTGCTAAACCCCCCAAACAAGATGTGGACGAGGATCATGAAGGATAAAATATCACCAGTAAGATGTTTTATATTTAGGTGTATATAAGTAGATAAGATAGTGACAATACTCTATTAAGATGCAGCACGAAGGATAGTAGAGATAATTTCTCTGCAATTTTGTAATGTCTATGACAATAGTGGTAGTTTTGTTGTTATATAACAACACATGAATGTAATGGCTCCTACATGGTACCATATGATACTATAAATTTTAGAATCTATATAATGATAACCTTTTGCTCCCCTTTGTTACATTTATCAATCAAAAGATATATATTTTTAATTATATAATAAAAAAAATGTTTCTAATATAACTTTAAAACATTGCATTCCATTCAAACTAAAATTGGCTCCAATTTAATCAATAAAAAATTATATTCCTTAATGTTGGCCCACATCCCTTTAAATACAAAATAATCTCCAATTTAATCAATAAAAAATTATATTCCATAATGTTGGCCCACATCCCTTTAAATACAAAATAATATCATTGTAAACTGGGACAAAAAAAACATGAAAATTATTATTAACTATTTTACAACCAAAATTAATAGAGTTAAAAAAGATTCCAACAACAGTACGATTGTAATTATGAATCTAATAGCTTACATGATAATTAGCCGATAGGCTTTTATTGTGAACTTGCAGTCTCCAGGGCAACGGAAAACCTGTCTCACACGCCTGCATACCACCTGACACACCTGGTTTGACGGTTTGGGTTCCCATTTTACCGGATATGCATTGTGCAAACTACTTTGAAGAAACTCAGGACACGGCAATCAAACTCCACTGTTTAATGAATGCTAGAGCACTATGATTGCGGGCTATGAACAGGGGATTTGATTAATGCCAGTGCTTCATTAATGGCTGTAGAAATCTAAACCTCCTCCAGCTGTCGATCTGCTCTGCCGGTGCTTCATTAATGGCTCTATAAATCTATACTCTTCCAACTGTCGATCTGCTCTGCCAGTGCTTCATTAATGGCTTTAGAAATCTATACTCTTCCAGCTGTCTAGAAATCTGAAGAGATGTTGGTCGCAGCTGGAGAAAGAGCTTGAACACACGGAAAACCTGTCTCACGCTTTCAAACTGCTGCTCAGTTGCCGTTAAACTACGGTGGTTTTCAGTGAACATGCAAAATCAAATCAAGTTTCGCATCAAATCTTACACCTGTGAAATCAGTATCAAATCTACAGCGATTAAAAATCATATCAAATCTCGAAAGCGTTGAAATCAGATACAATGTTTTTAGATCTGATTTTCGTTCACTGTGAATAGATTGAACATGGTCCAGGGAGTTTTATTTACTTTTGGTATCTGTTAGCTGCTCTCCATTTCTAAGAGCACGTCAATGATGTCCTTAGTAGCAGGCTGCTTCTCATGCTCCTCCTGCAACTTCCTCCAGTCGGTCGAAGGAATTGTGTAGCTTTTCCATGCGCCGCTTTACACCTTGCAAGTCCATCCAGTCTAAGTAAGGAACGAACTCCATCCAGTCTAAGGGTTTCGAAAGAATGTTCTTGTTGTACATTGCAGTAGTTGGTGAGATTTTTTGAGGGGGTTTATGTTTTGCAGGGGTTGATAGCATTTATGCTTAGCTAAGATTGGAGAATTTATGATGGGGCGTATGTGAATCAGAGCGCGATTTGCAAGGGCTTCAAGGGTTTGACGTGCTTTTCAAATGGTAAGAAATTGTGAGAGGACAATTTTTCATGGGTTAGCATGGATTTGTTTAAATTGTGAGGAAGGGTTTTGAGTGTTGTTTGTATTTTGCAGGGTTAATGGCGTTAATTTGTGCTCGAGACTGGAGAAGTTACGAAGGGCTTTGGGGGCCTGTGGTATTAGGTTGAATTCGTTTGGTTGATTGGGGATGGATTTGTTTGTTTTCTTTGGTAAGAGTTTCTTTTATTTGGGTTTCTATACTCGCGCGGAAATTCTCTGGTTACTGTGCTGTTGTGTGGAGGACAAAGAAATATGTATTTTCCCTTTCTGAAACATATCAGAGGGAAGTCTCTTTATTTTTAAAGGTTACACTTTATAGTAAATTGTTCTATTTTTGTGTATAAATCAGTAAGGGTGCAAATTTTGTTTCTGCTGCAAGTGGATTGCTTGACTGTACACTTCAACATTGGGTGAAAATAACATTGTTGTGGGCAACTTACAAATTTTCTCAATTTTTAGACATTTTGGAATGATTATATCTATACATTTAAAAGCTGGTTTTGATTTCAATTTGGTGTGTGATGAAACAAATGAAATTTTTCATTTGGGCGGCAAGTAAATGAGTTCAGAAACATATTCTCCGTGTGGAAAAGCAGAATCTGGAAATGGGTATCAAGGAGAGGAATTTCTTTCGGATTCAATAATTGTAATGAATGTGGGAGAAAATATATTGCAGGCAATTGCATGTTAAATGCTTCTCTAAGCAGCAGAGTTAGCTCTGAAGCTTTCATTGAGTATCTTTTGGAAGTTTGATTGGGATATTTTGGTAATTCCCAAAGCGAGATAAATGGATTACAGGTGGAGGTAAATTTCCCTGAGGATAAGTAGTTTCTCAAAATCAGATACCAATTACATTATAATTGCACAAGCTACTGCCTTATCACTATATCTGCACGAGGTAGTGTTCTCTGTAAATAGTTTTCAGAATATTATATATGTATTATGATTTACATCTTACTAACCTCTAAACAACGTTTGCTAAATGTAGGGCTTCTGCAACGGTTCATCTGTGCAAAGTTGTATTTTACTAGCTCAGTGCTTCAGATTTTTTGTTTGACATCCGACAAACAGTGTTTGATAGATAATATCATTCTTGTCTTCAGTGTGTGTCCATGAATATAATTTGAAGCTCTGTACATTTATGAGCTATTGTGAATTTCTAATTTTACACATGGTTTTGTTTTATGTGTTGTGGAAGTGGGATGAACTGTCTAAGTCACTGATCCTTTTAAAAACTGATTGTCTTGTTATATTATTTGTATCTTCTTTTTTCACATTTTCTCATAATTTATAACACCAACACTTTGATTATAGTAATTAGTCCCTGCCTATTGATAGGAGCAGACTAATGTTTTCGTTGTGCTTTGTTCACTATTAATGCCTTTGTGGGGAGTCGTGAAAACTGCTTAACCTATGATCCGAAAATAATTTCTTATCAAACTGTAATTTCAACAGTTTATTTCAAATTTTCTATTGGCAGTTCATATTTTTTGCCAGAGGGTTTGCCTTTTTACTATTACAAATTTATCAAAAATATATTGTGACGGATAAAAAACGAGAATAGATTGTGCTCGGAAAGTTTTAAGGTAATGTTTTTATGAATCATGTCCATATTAAATTTGCATAGGAGCTAATGTCTTTCTAATGTTTCCTTTGTTTTTTGCAGGGATGGCACATGGACTGTAGCTGGTTGCGCGGCATTCTACAAAGAGGTTCACGTGCCTTGTCCATGCTTCCACATTTTGGTTTCATGCATACCAGGGCAGTTGCATTGATAACAAGACAAAAATCTTCGTTCTGGTTTAGTTCTGCAGAAAGCTCCATCAGGGTTAGTTCCAAGAACATGATGTCTTCTGAGCTTGTTCAGTGCCTTGCTATCGCAGGTGCAACTGGAACGTTTGGTGCTTGTGTCCATTGTGCAGGATGGGATCTCCATTTCTGTAGCTCGGCAGGGCCTGTCTCCATTTTGGCTTTGGAGGATTCATTGATGCCTACTAAAGTTTGGCTTATTTACCATAATCTGGATGAGGTTTGGATAGCAGGCTTCTCGTTTTGCAGCAACTTGAAAACCCTTAGGCTTCAAGGTTGTAGGAGGATTGACTCTAATCCTGGTCCGGTTGAGCATTTGGGTTATTTCCCTGCACTTGGTCATCAGACTCATCACGCCTTTGTTGTCCTGCGTCGTCGCCGCGCCCCTCAACCGGCCCCCTCTACCACCCTCGCCCTGTGCATTTTTTTAACAGATCTAAAAGAACCTCCTTTGAGGACACTGCTACTCGAGCCCACACCCCTTCTTCCCTGCGCCACTCCTACCCTATCCCGCACGGCCTGCTCAAACCTCATATCAAATTCTTGTCAGCTGCTTTTTTTATTAAAGGCGTTATTTTTTTTATTTTAGGCATTAAATTTGCTTCATGTTCACCTTTTAATCTTCAAACCCCTTGCTTGTGTGATTTCTTTTATATATTTAGTACTGAAGAGTATTAGAATCTCGTTTTCATGTTCCTTCAGACACTTTTTCATTGAGCAATTGCTTTGTTAATTATAAATTTATAGTCTTAGGACGTATGTTGCTTTGGACGAACATCAATGAACCTTATTGAGCATAGAATTTCGTTTTCTTGTAAATCATTTATGTTCTTTGACATCCATGAATAAATGAATTCTAGCTGTGCTTTGTATTAATAATGTTTTGATTTTGCATATGGTTATCACATTTGAATGAATATTTTCTTGTTTTCTTTCCTTTCTATTTGATAGCGAAAACAGAGGACCAGATTATCCTATTATGTATTTCCGTGAGCATAGTCTTAGTGTATTGGCATGTCGATATATGGATGAAGTTATAATTGGTGTGCTATATGAGGTCACTAAAGATATGATTCGTGTTGCTTATCCATTCATTCTTGATTCTGATACATCAATTTAAACTTTTATAGCTGTTTTTGAAGCAATAATCATCATCATTATTTGAATGTTCAGGGGTATGCCTCAATGGATTGTGGAAACTCGTATTTCACTTTGGCCATTGCCAGGACAACGCCACAAGGCTCAATAGCCATGTCCAAGAGTAGGCTTCATCCTCAGCAGTTCATCACATTTTGCATACATGCCTAACAGAACAGTTGCCCTTAACAAATTCTGATATTAATGCACTTTCAACTATAATCTCCTTTCTATCATGTTTTGACGAATCTCCATACCCTATTCTAAATCTACCATTTTGGTACAGGCAGGGAGGATGCTGTTAAAGGTTGTGGATTTTGCATTTACACCTGCCAATTGCATTTACTGAAGTTTCTAAAGCTTTTTCATGTGTTCTTGCCTCCAGAAAAGGCTTAGTTTTTCATGTGTTCTTGCCTTCAAAAAAACGGATACAATGTACAACGAACACCCAGTATGAGATACATTCATCAGCACCTTGAGAAAATACATTTTTTCTATTCATACTTATTAAAAATGATGGTGAACTGAATCTTTTTCCTTTTTCTTTTTCAGGTGGGCTCCTATATTGGCAAAAATGGAACAACATGCATTTTCTGTGAAGCGTCTCATTTCTCCTTATGGTTTACTCTGATTATTTGTCTGCTGCTGACAAATGGGTATTAATATTTTTCATTTTTCTTTTTTCTTTCTTCGTTACATCCTTCAGTAGTAGTTTACTGTTTTCCTATGTATTTTCTGTGTAGACTGCATAGTTTTGACAAATTCCAAATTGTCTGTAAGGGATTAATTTATTCACAGCTCAATTGGAAAATCCTGAATGCTCTATTTTCCCTTCCTGCAGCTGTATTTGAGAGTATGTAAATGAATGTCAAAGCTTCATAGGCGAAAGTTTTCCCAAAATGGGGAAAGAGGTATTACATTTCTTATATTACTTACATGCAACATTTGTTGTCTCAAAAGTATCCAGGTAATAATTTTTTGTAAATTGCGAAGACTTGGGACCATTTAGGACTTTTTTCATTACTGTTTTGGTTTTGAATGTAAATATTGGGATATGGGAAACTTGACATATTGCTCTGAACTCACTTTTCTTGACACCCATTAGATGTTCAATTTTTATGACTGAGATTTGTAAATTTTGATTCCTTAGAAACCCAAGCCATGTTTGGAAAAAAGCTATAATTTTTGGGGTTTTGTGTTTGCGCTTGTATTTTAAAAATTTAGTAACGAACAAAGAAATATTGTATGGTTTCCAAAATGTCTTATCGTGATTAAAAGATATCCTCATTCAATCAGAAAGGAAGGTTGATTGAAAGGAAGGTGGTATCAGTAGTTTCAAATCTCAATTTGCAATATAATATTACTTTCATTATAACTAGTACCTTCATTATTTAATTTCGAATTTTCTTCAAGATACTACCACCGTATAACAAAACATTATTATCTTTACCCAATCTCTAATTATCTATAACGATATAATAATATGTTGCTAAGGAAAATGTATAAATTACACATTTATACAAATATAATATTAAGATACTACCACCGTATAACAAAACATTATTATCTTTACCCAATCTCTAATTATCTATAACGATATAATAATATGTTGCTAAGGAAAATGTATAAATTACACATTTATACAAATATAATATTAAGGTATAAATTTACCTGCTCAATGCGTATTCTTGCAGCTGATAAGAATAATAAATAATCAAATAAATAAAATATTATGCGTATTCTTGCAGCCGACAAGAATAACAAATAAATAAATGAATAAATATTGTGATGGATAGTTCCATGTTGGAGAGGTAAGGGTGAATTGAGCAAATAGGAAAGTTAGGTTTAGGGTTTCTTTAGACGCCGCAACAAATTAAATATTAATTTTTCTTCCCCCCTCTACATTTTAAAATGGATGCCAAAACTATTGTAGACTCGTAAAACATGACTCAGGCTTCAGGGAGAAGACTAGTAGCGTCAATGCACCAGCTTGAGTGTAAAGTGGGGAATATGTATATATATATATCGGTAGTGTATAATGTCCATTATAATGTGGGAAAAATTAAAATTGTATTCAAGTTTATTAATATTAATTCAATATTATGGATCAGTGTTGATGGTGGTTGCAATAATAATAATAATAATACTACATGTTATTAACTTTATACAGTGAGTAATGAAACTAAATACATTATTATGAATTTTTTTTTAAAAAATTACTTTAATAGGGTAATGTCAATTTTGTGTAAAAAAAAAAAAGGTTAAAATCAAAAGAAAGATTAATAATAAAGTAAATAGTAGTATTAGTTATAATATTAACAAATTACACAATTAAATGCAATTGTTATTTGTAGTGATTTTACATGTTTAGTAATTTTGAACGAAAAGTAGTTTAAATAATTTTCTCAGTTTTCTTACTTAATCAACTTTATAGTAAATAAGAAAGAATACAAACAATGTTTTATTAACCATGTGAGTTAAAATGAGAGTAATTTAAAAGGTTTATTCAATTTTATTTCTTCTTACCTTATTAACCTTTTGGTAAATAATATAAATGATGTTTTATTAAGTGAAATGAAAAAGCGCAATGTGGGTATTAATATTTGGAATAATAGTAATATTGTATTTAAGTGACAATCTAAATATTTAGAGGGGCTTATTTTATTTGAATAATGATGTTGGTGTTATAAGGTAACCATAATCATTAAATGAAAAGATGATACTAGTATAGTATTGGGACACAATTAATGAATGATAATATTATTTTAACAATACCACCATGTTAGTTTAACATCGTTTATGAATAATTGAGGGGTAATTCACAATGATATTAATAGGGTGTAATCCAATTTCTAACAAAGAGGTCTTTATGTTAATCAAAGAGGTCTTATGGTCATTGGTTAAAACTCTTTTTTGTATTGACTCTTCTCTGACACTTTTTAAAGAGGAATTTCTGGATGCACATAAAACCAACATCATCGATAATAAAAATCCTTATAAGATCTTTTAAGTCCCTACATCTACTAAGTAATTAATTAAGAAATTTTGGAGTTTCAATTCATTGGCACACTTTTATTCCATTGTTTTGTTGTATGCTAAATGCCTTAACATATTTGTACGTGGATGTCTTTTGTTGAGAACTTTTGTACTAGCATTCATTTAAGAAATCAATGCTAGTGTTTCTCCCTACTAGCTCCAACTTCCCCTCAACCGTACATTGTTTGTTGAGAACTTTCGTACTAGCATTCATTTAAGAAATCAATGCTAGTGTTTCTCCCTACTAGCTTCAACTTCCCCTCAACCGTACATTGTTTATTTTTTTGATTTGCTCCCATTGAATAAATGTAATATCCAAATCAATATATTGTTGCACTAATGCATAAAATCCTTGAAATCACTGCTTGGCTACTCTTAATATTCAATGTTATTGATGAAATTAGTTTCTTTTTTTTGTAGTTGTAAGCTATTTAATTCCATTTTTCCATGTTCCAAAAGCAATCTATCTAGTAATGAGTTAGAAGCTTTACTTGTTGGGATCTTGGGATCTATGCCCCTTTTTGCTATAATAAACACACTTAATGGAATACCAAGATAATTTTAAATTTTATCTTTAATTACCTATCGGCGTATCCCTTGAACCTCTTATAGGTGCAAGTGCTAGTTAATAAGATTGTTTGAACAACTATTATCCAATAGAATGACAAATAAAGTAAATTTGATATTTTAAAATAAATTTAAGAAAAAATATACATTATAAAAATTGGTCAAACTATTTTAATTTTGCTCTCTCGTTAGTTTACTTGTTACCAACTAATAAAACTTAATGGATACATTAATATTCCTTCCTTTGGGAGGAACTAAGATTATTAAATAAATGTTCAATGGTTATAATATGTGAATTTTTTTGATAAGCAAGCCCAAAATAAACATATCCCTCCCATAATTAATAAATTGACTAAGTTTTTTTATGGAAGATATCAAACTAGCATACATATATTAAATATTAATATATATAAAATACATCGAGAGTTATCCTTCTCAAGGCACCTATTATTTATTTTTGTCTTAACAAATAGTTTGGTCATCCATAGTTGTATTAGAATCCTTGACACTTATCCCACATAAGATATTACCCATTCTTCCCCAATTGAACAGATACAGAACTAAGAAGACACTTAAACAAATTGAAATATTTGTTCATTTCCAGCACATATTATGAATAGTAATAGCAATATTATTCATGCTCGGAATTGCAGAATACAATCCCTTATTTCCAGAGTTATAAAGTTTACAAAATAAACTCATAAAATACATAAGTCAATGCAAATCGTTGAAAATATAGCATGGCTAATTAATTATTAGCTTTACACCTTTTCCATTTCATCATAGTGACTTTTTAATTTCTAAAACCAAGGCTTGTATTTGGCTCAACAATTTGTAGCCAAATCAGGTGAGATTTATTTATGGATCACTAAGTTATCCATTTGTGAACCTATGAATAACATGAGTGAAGATTATAGGAAATTTAGGTAATAATGTAATATAGTAAAACTATGTAGCCAATTTTAACTTCTTAGTAATGTCAACAACATATTTCCCTTGGTCGAATACCTGATCTAGCTCCAGTTTAGTTGGTTAACATGAACCATCTCCTGCATAAGTTTCAGCGCCATAGGTAGAACCACCTTTCACTTCATTTATTTCAAACATATCAAGTCCATAAGTATACCCCAAAGGGACAAAAATGACCCCATGATGAGCCAACTATGTAACAACTATGTAATGGTTGTTAAACTGTCACTATTACAAGCAAAGAAGAGACATATGTTTACAACATTAATATTTTTCCATATAAATCAAGATATCAAAGAAATTATATATGTTGATGGTTTTGCACTGTCAAATTTTAATAGGGAACAAAGCAAAAATTTCAGGTAAGAGTTATTATCATCATGGAATTCTTGTGAAATACAATGTAAGGGTGTGGAGTATCAACCGATTTTCAGCAAAGACATAGTTTTCTTATGGGAAAATAAATACAAATCGTCCATACATGAACATTTAAAAGCCCAATATGCATTCAAATGGAATTTGCTTTCCCTTGGATTCCAAATTTGTGCAATGAAATCATTATGTCATGTTTTAATTGATTATATTTATTTTTTTAGCTTTTGTAGCAGTAGTATGTATTTGGAATGGGATAATAAAATCTACATTCATGTTTACCAATCTTTTCTTCTCAAGTGTATTGTCAAAAGCCATTACCTATAAATTGTAACTAAAAACACCTAATATAGTAATAAATATTGATCCTAACTTGTTCCCTTTGAAAAGTACAATTGCAAGGAGTATAAGAAAGAGGCCATCAAAATATCCCCACAATGTAAAACCAAGAAGTATGTGTGATCTTGAATGGATTCTAAAATAAATAATTTCAAACCTTTGTTACCAAATCTTACAACACACACTGAGATGAGAAAATAAATAATGAGAAAAGATCATGTTTTCAAGATTTAATTTGTATTTCATGTTAATTGTGGTTTTGCATGGCCCTTGTTTAAAAACCAATTTTGCACACAATATCCAAAGAAAATTCTGGGATATTTCAAGAGGGTGCATGCACAGAAAACAAACTTCAAAAGAAAACTAAAATCAGATATAATGCTTTGTATTGTTGCTCACTCTTTAAAAAAATGGCACAATGTAAATTCTACATCTACCCTGTCAGACAAAAAAAAACTATTAGTAGTTGAATGCTAAGCAACAATGAGATGCAAGCTATCATGTTTCTCTTTGCCTTGAAGATAATATCCCAAAACATGATATAAAACTTAATGGATACATTAATATTCCTTCCTTTAGGAGGAACTAAGATTATTATAAATGTTCAATGGTTATAATATGTGAATTATCTCTATAAGCAAGCCCAAAATAAACATATCCCTCCCATAATCAATAAATTGATTAAGTTTTTCTTTATGGAAGATATCAAATAAGGCATAAAGGTTCTACCAAGGGGTAAAGTGCAAGACATGGGTGAATTTCAAGTTGAATTTTTTAAGTAGGGAGTGGAGATCCTTGCACCACATATCAAAATATTTTTCAATAGTGTCACCCAAGATATCTTTCTGATGTAGGAGCATCTTAGACAAATGATCTATCTACATCACCCAAAAAGATTTACAGTTTAATTTTCAATGTTGATTTGTTTTGATTTGTTTTGATTCTCATGACAAAGAAATTCAATGAGAAAATCTCAAGTCATGGAGTTTTGAATATCTCAACTTATCATCAAAGGAGGAGGATCATGTCATATTGATACAAGGACATATCATAAAGTAATGGTTTGCATATTGATGGTTGTAAAATTTCCCATTTATTTATATGAATTCAAAGTAAAAGACAATAGTTTTAGAAGTTTGAAATGCAATAAAGAATTTATTGAAATAAAATACAAGGGAGAAATTTTAAGAGCAGCAATAATAAGAGATACGGGTGCTTGAAGGGAGAGATTCCAACAGTAAGAAATTAAAAGCAGATTTAAAACGCCACGCAGATGCAAGAATTTGAAAGGTCGGCATTAAAGATTGGAATTTCAAACTAATAATAATGGAACATGAATAGGCAGGAGGGGTCGAGGAGAACTGGCACCATATCAGATGAAGTATAAATAAAATGTAGATGTATATGTGGAAGCACACGGCAAAGAGAAAGAAGACTAACTTTGTGCAGCCAAGAGAGAGCTAAATTCGTAATGAATGACAGATATTGCTAAGCTCGCACCACAAAGGAAAAGAGGTTGTAGGTATAAGAAGCTACTAGGAAGATGAAACTCGTAATGAAAGACTGAAGCAACAATGTGGATATTTGGTGAGGGAAAAAATACGAAGAGTCTGAAGTACTTCGATTGGACGTCCATTCAAGGAAGGTACGTAGAGGTTACATCAGTGTGGGAGATAATATAACAACAGAATTCTCATGTGGGAATGTGAAAATATGTACCTACGAATGAGAGAACATGTGTATTGAAAGGTTGATAGGGCAGCACTGATTGAAGCATGAGAGGTGGATAATAAACATAAAGCAATATCAAATGGCCATGCCATAAAAGATGTGGACAATGGTTGAAAAGAGAAAGAGTGAATCGAGTAGAGGAAAGTAAGAAATATGGTGAATGAAATGTCGAAAGGTAGCATGTGGGAATTCAATCTGAGAGAGGAGAGTGGATCGAATGAAGAGAAATGGGCACAAAGGGCAGAAATTGGTGGCATACAACATGTAAGGGGGAATTGGAGATGAGTCGACCTGTGTGTGGGGGAAAGTCGAAATGTTGGACAGAACTGAGGGCGATGGTGTTGCCCAAGAAATTGTAATGTATTTTCTGTGGAAACTAAATAAATCATTATATTAGATTTGTTTTTGAATTTGATTGAAAAGTTGTTCAGTTGTAAATTGATTTTAAATCGGCACATGGCGACTTTAAATTTAATCATCTATGACGTCTATTGTAATCTAGGTTTTGTGAAATTGGTTGAGAAATCAAATTTGTGAGGTTTCATCTTTATCAAATGGTATCAAAGCTAAAGGTTTTGAGTGTGTGAATAGACCACCAATTGTGAGGCAGTTTGTACCAGGACCTGCGGGTGGAGAGGGAAGTGAGAAGAGGTTCTGAGTGCACAAGACAATCATTGAACGTGAGGCAGCTTGTGATAGGATTTATGATAGAGGAAGCATGATTGAGGAGCTCAAAAGTATCATTGTAGGTATGCAAAGTCTCAAGCAATTGAGAGCTAGAGCATGCAAGAAATTTGTTGTGGAAGTGGCAGATTATAGTAGACAATGTGGGATCTTCGTAAGGATAGAGGTATGATTGCAAGTTGTGCAGTGTGAAGAGGTTGTAAGGGTTGAGTTGTAGTGGGGACATGTCATAAGGAAGGCATGGAGAGAAGACGAGAACATATTTGGTAGAGGAGGTTGGGCTATCAGCAATGGATTTTGTTGTAGATTGTTTGCAATATTGAAGGGTGATTCTATCACCCAACTCCACCTTTGTGAGCCCATGCTCACAAATTTCTTAACAAATGTGTCTAATGTAGGAATTTTCCAAGCGAACAAGCTATCTGCATCACCCAAAAAGGCTTGTTGTTTAATTTCTAGTTTTGGTTTGTTTTGGTTCTCATGACAAAGACATTCAATGAGAAAATATCAAGTCACAAAGTTTTGAAGAGCTTAGTTTATCATCAAAGAAGGATGTTACAAGGTTCACCGTGTTGCCATATCAAAAAGTAATGGTTTGCACATTGATGGTTGTGAAATTCCCCATTGATTCTTATGACTTCAAAATAAAAGAAAATTAGTTCTAAAAGTTTGAAATGTAATAGAGAATATGTATTGAAATAAAATACAAGGGAGAGATTTTAAGAGCAATAGTAATAAGAGATCTATAGATTCGCTTGAAGGGAGAGATTCCAAGCAATAAAAAATTAAAAGTAGATTTAAAATGCCATGCAAATGCGAGAATATGAAAGGTCGATATTAAAGATTGGAATTTCAAACTAACAACAATGGAACATGAATAGGCAGGGGGGTCGAGGAGAACTAGTGCCATATCAAATGGAATATAAATAAATTGTAGATGTATATGTGGAAGCACATGGTAGAGAGAAAGAATACTATTTTTGTGCAACCAAGAGAGTTGAATTCGTAATGGATGATAGATATTGCTAAGCCCGTGTCATAGAGGAAAAGAAGTCATAAGTCTATAAGAAGTTGTCATGAAGATGAAACTCGCAATGAAATACTGAAGCGACAATGTGGAGATTTGGTGAGGGAAAAAAAATGAATCTGTCTAAAGTACTGAAATTGGATGATAGTTCAAGGAAGCCGCATAGAGGCTAGAAGAGTGTGGGAGATAATATAACAGCATACTTCTCATGGGAATGTGAAAATATGTGCCTACAAATGAGAGAATGTGTGTATTGAAATGCTAATACGACAACGCTGACTGAAGCATGAGATGTGTATAATAAGCATGAGGCAATATCAAATGTCCATGCCATGAAAGATATGGATAGTGGTTGAAAAGAGAAAGAGTGAATCGAATAGAGGAAAGAAAGAAAGATGGTGGTGAATAGAATGTAGAAAGGTGTCACATCCCATCTTGTTATTACTGATTTACTTTTATCTTCAAGGGTAAATAGGTTGGTAAATGCAATCATGAGTTTGATATGCTTGCTAAAGAATAGAATACTAAAATAGGTATTATGTGAAAGTATTGATAAATGTTTAATATGGCTTTAAAAGAGTAAATATGTTTACATTGATTGCTATATGAATATGCTTCAGTTTATGACATGCATATAGATTTATTGTGAACGTCTAATTGTCGTTGCAAATGTGTTCAGCTAGTTGTAGGGACAGGTTCAATCCTCTAGGTGGAGGGGAAGTATCACTCAAGAGAAGATCTTGGTTGGGTAACCAGCAACTTAACCTATATGACCTTACACACACTCATAGTAGAATGGTTGTGTCTAGACATAGTGTGGGGAATGGTAAGTCATCCTTAGTATGATGTGTTGCAAAGTAGTAAGGGTTGTGATTATTGTTGAATACATGCTTATATGTTTGGAACTTGTGAGTCCTTCCTCATATTACTATGCTTGATTGATGAGTGGAATACACGTTGAATGTATATATGTATGCATATGCATGTCAACGATGGATCATATGCATGGAGGAGCATGTACATGAGAGTACATAGGTAGATGTACCTATGCACGATTATGACCGGGTTGCCTATTAGTATAATGATATCGTAGGGACAATGAGACATGAATGTGTATAAGTGTATATACACCACACATATATTCCCTATCAACATGATGGCAATTGTGTATGTGCTTGATTGTAAGGTTGAATGAGTGTTTGAGATATATGCCTATATGCATATGTATGCACATGTGAATATATGCGTATGTTGGATATAATGGGATGTCCATACGAGTATGTCAACACATGTGTAATTATGCATATACATGTATAGATGTTAATATAGTGTTATATGAGGACATAATCATATGGTCATAGTCATTCATGTATCAAGTGGACTATTTGATCATCGTGTTGCTATGGAATTTATATATATGTGTGTGAGTGTGTGTGTGTGTATATATATATACATATACATATTTACATGTAAGCATTAATGCTTATATTGAGGTGTATATTATATATTATATACATCATGTATATATAGGTACTACATATATATAATATATAGTGTGCTTTTATATATAAGGCCGGTTCATTTAATAAATGAAGACCAATTATTATAAATGTATAGCACATGATATAGTACAATATATATGTATATATCATTTTGAATATAGTATTATTGTGAATATATCACTTAGTCATGATTGTTCGATTATCAAATGGATTATTGCTTTATTGCTTTCAATATGAATATATATGTGTCTCGATATATATCTATATATATATGCATACACACATGAGCATTAATGCTTATATAAAGGAGTGTGTATATATATAATATATATATTTATTATTATGTGAGTGTTTAATCATTTATATTCATTTGTATATCAAATATACAATTAATTAATTGACATGGTGTAAATATATATTTAAATATATATATGTGATACGTTGAGGGAAATTTATATATATGAACATAGGCCGATATGTGTTTAGGATATGCAAAGTATTTAGAAGCTAAATAATACATATATAAAGGTTGAACCATATGTAAAATATGGCACAACAATTAAGGTCGATATGGAATTAAACCATAGTCAACGCTTATGGAAATGAATACATACTACATTAGTTGTGATTTACTCCAAGCTAAGAATACTTATTTCTACAAACTAAAGCATTGTGAATGCATGATTAAAGGAAAAGTAAAACAACAAGGCACATGCCAAGTCAAAACACCCTTATTCCTATTATTATGAGGCAACTCATCTTTCCTCTATTGCTTAGGAAAGCTAAGACTTAGTCAAGATAATGAAGGTCAATTTTATGAGAATATAACGCTATTTTTGGCATCGCATTGCTTATAAAGTGGAATGCATTATCCAAAGGATAGTAGACAATGAAAATAGGAAACATTGAATCTGCTATTTAGAGTATTAAAAGCACATGAATGTAGCACGTGGAAAGAGTCTTAGTGAGTTGAGCAAGAACTATCATAGGGTGTGGCAATAGAAGGTGTTAAGTGCAACATCTTCTTAAGTAGTAGAAACCAATTAAAATTCTAACTTACCCTATGTTTTAAATAGTAACCATAACAAATGGAAGCACATGTTGAATGGTGGTGCCAAGCAATGGAATTTACATAAGTGTAGAAGTCTATTTTAAATACAAGTTGATTGTCACCATTTGATCATGTGCAAATTGAAAAGTCTTAACTTGTTTCCAAAACATAGAAGTCGAGTTGTAGCTTCTTATGTTGAGTAAACTCTTTGATTGCTACCACTTTTTTTCCAAGTTAGGTGAGTTGACTAGCATGAAGATTGTTGTCATTTTGCATACTTTTTATGTAGGCTGCAATGTCTCCTTTTTTTCGTATAAATAGAGAGGCATGTTCTCTCATTTGGATGCATTTTATTCTGTTAATCTAATCTACAATAATTTGTAATTACATTTTGTCACATTTTGTAAGAGCCTTTAGTGTTTTGTGAGGAGCTACATTGTTTGAGTTATACTTGAGAGAAGCATATTTATCAACTTGTGAGAAAATATTATTGCGGTAATGCTTGTGAGGTCAAAGTGAAGCTAGTAAGATATTGTTGGAAAGTTGTCCATCAAATCAGTCAATTGGATAAGTGTATTACAGGAATGAAGATAAATATTCCTTTATTTGCCTTTATTTATGAAAGATTGATTCTTTAGTGCTCTATTTGATCTATTGAGATTACTTGCATTAAGGAAATATAGCATTTTTTTGATTTAAGGAAAATACAAGTTTATGTTGTTCTGTGAAGTGCTTGTAATAACTCCATAATAAGAGGGATTGTTTGTCATAGGTATTATTATACTAGATATGATTAAAAAAGGGTAGCTTAAGAGTTACCCATAGCTATTAAAGTTATTTGATTATACTAGATAGCTAGTGGGTTTCTCCTAGGATTGTTTGTTCATTGAAGGGAGGGAACTTGTACATATACTTTGCGAGTAGAAATAACCTAAAGTTTGTGGGAAAAGGGATAGGCTATTTCCAGGTTTAAAGATTAGGTACCATCAAAGGAATTTTCTATGCATAGATTATAGTGGCCTTAAGTCAAATTGAGCTGAGTAGTGTGAATGAATAGGATGGCTAACACTCGAAGTACTAAGTGAGAACACTTTGGCCAAAGTAGTGTGATTGGGCCTTTGGCTCCACTACCAATTCATCGTGTCCCTGTAGTGCATACTAGTTCAATATTTCCGTACTCATCGGGAAGACGATTGTATGATTAGGTTCTAGTTTATAGGACACAATACTAAGCTCGGAGTGGTTGTCGTACAAGGTTACTACACCAACATCTTCGTCGAAGGGTAGGGCCATCTATCATTGATAGATGTGCGAGGGACTACATATGGGTCCATGGTTGGTGGAAAATCACTTGAGTTCAATGCATCTCCTCCTCAACAGGAAACATAAGACCAAGATTTGAAAGGTGGATCCTAGACCATCTATATCTATTATTATGAAGCTCAGAGGGGCTATGTTTGTATCATGTACCCATTTATAAGGAAGGATGTAATAAAAAATGATTAACTTGATTTCATTCAATATGACATCCATGTTTTGGAAAGATTTGTGAAATTACATTGAAATGCAATGGAAGTTTGGAAATAGTATTATTTCAAATGTGCATGTAATTTACATTATGGAAATAAAAAAAATTATTGCTATGATGTGACATCATGGTTTATGCACTTGAGGTGAAAACATTAGAAATTTTACTGAGTAAAACACTGCTCAGTTGTTACACGTGGTATCAAAGCTATCAAGTTCAACTTTGGAACCTATGAGCTCATTACTCAAACAATGCATAAACCTTATCAGAAGATAATGGTTGAAAAGTTCTTATGCCAAGATGGCAAGTGGAAAGAACAAAAGGAAGATGGGATTCTTAGAAACTTTTTTAAGTTTGGGACTAGATAAGAATCATCCCTAGAGTTGGAAACTCCTAAACCAACAACTTATTATGTTATTCCCTTGGATTGAAGATTGTGCAATTGGGATATGTGGGAAGGTTAGGAAGGATAAACAATATGTACCTTCACCCTACTAAAAAGTTAGTTAGAATCTGAGGGATAGAGAGGGTTGAAATAATCTCATTAATACAAACCTATAGTTGGAAAAAGTCAAGGATTATTGGATTTAGTAAGAATAAGTTACAAATCTATGAGTATGCATTGTTGGCATAAATTAGATTGAAGTAGAAAGTCAACGAAGGAGGTATCTAAGAGGTTGGAGAACTCTTGACTTGAATCTAATTTTTGAGCAAGGCTAAGATCTTGCAAGAAAGGAGATAGTACCTGGAATAAGAGAAAAGATCAAAATGGTCAAAAAAGAGTAATCAATGAAGCGAGCATGGTTCCACCAACCGAAATTGACGAGACAAATTTGGAGTTCTTATTAAATGAGAAAAAGAAACCAAACAACCTTGGTATCTCTAAAGATTATGAGAGAATAAGTTACCAAGAATTGGGACAAAGTCACTTGAAAAGGTGATTGTGAGAGAGAAACCTAAAAAGGTAAATCAGATTGGCCTAACAAAGTTTTGGATAGTACATAGATTGGTTGGAGTATAAATTGAACTCGCCAACATATCAACATAAATCAACATATGTTTAGAGGTTCCAAAAGGAAATAGGATACAGTGTAACACTATGTGTCAAAAAGTTATTGAAATAGTAAGGAAAAATGCTTTAAGTTGAAAGGTACATCAACAAAAGAGGCTTTGTGGGTATGGATATTCCTCCACAAAAAGGACATTGGAAAGAGAATTGGAATATGAGAGTGCCTCCTAAATTGGAAAAGTTGTTGATTATTCATTAAATCTCTTTATTGACGATTTAATTATTAAATCTATGATGTTAGAGATCAATGATGAATCTAATTTTGGAAAAAGTATATTCAAGGTGTAGACACATAAAAAAGACCTAGGCCTACAAGCTCTATTTTTCCACCTTTTCTTCCTAACATAATTAAGGCATTTTAATTATGTCCTTGGTCAAATTTTGTCTATTAATTAAATAATTCATAATTATTTAATTAATTTATGTCATTTTTATTCCTCTCGATTATTAAAAAGATAAATTTTATTTATTTATTTAATACGTCACTAATTGACTAAGATCTTCTTATAATTAAATAAATTTCTTAATTTATTTAATTATCCTTGTCCATTATGTCTTCTTGATTATTAAATAAATAAATAAATTTTATTTATTTATTTAATATGTCGCTAATTTTGAAACTCTTCTCATAATTAAATAGATTCTTTAATTTATTTAATTATTGGTCACCTTCTCTAATTAAATAATTATTTTAATTATTTAATTGTCTCAATTGATATTTCCCTCCTTTTAGTAATTGATTTTTAATTCAAAATAGTATGTTTTCTCTAAAAATCAAATTAATTTCTATTATTAATTGTTTTTCTAGCCACCTCTTTTTATGTGCCAGTCTTATCGCTTGCCACATGCATTGTCCACCCTTGATTTGATTTTATAAAAATCAATCTTGTCCATTCATTTTTAATTTTTCCTAATGTTTCCCTAACCCTAATTGTCAGTTGTCAAATTGAATCTTGTCCATTGATTCTAGGGCACTTGTCAATCTTCAATCTTGGCCATTCACTCAAAATTGCATTTTCTATAAAATGACAATTTTGGTCTCATTTTGTCACCTCATGCTATCTAGATCTCTTGCACTCTTGTCATATTCTTGCAATCTTGTCATTATTGTCATCTTGTCATAGGCATACTAGCATTTCATTTGGCATAATTTAGACATAATTTCATGCTTACTAGTTGCATATTAGCATAGTATTTGCATATTATCATCTCAAATCCTTCAACATTTGCTTAGGGCTTGTCATTGTCATT
The DNA here is from genome assembly GCA_007258455.2 of Sequoia sempervirens. Classification (NCBI taxonomy): domain Eukaryota; kingdom Viridiplantae; phylum Streptophyta; class Pinopsida; order Cupressales; family Cupressaceae; genus Sequoia; species Sequoia sempervirens. The sequence continues at coordinate 858,172,230 of VDFB02271358.1, forward strand.
AGTTTTCTCATCATAATTCTAAGGGAAACATCATATTTGCAGCAAGTTGAGGTATAATGGAGGCCAGCTATGGAGATTGAAGACATTTAGTGAGATCTTTCATTTTGTTTTCATGTTTCTCCTTTGCACTTCATTATTACTTTGGGTTTTTATGTTTATGCATTTGATTTGCTAACCCTAAGATAATTTCCATTAGTTACACAAGGTGTGCCATGGAGGCAAGAAAAAGGCAATAGAAAGCCAACAATAAGAAATGATAAATCATTTCAAGAAAGAAAATGTTGCTAGGACCTTTGAGTTGATCGAATGTGATAAACACTAAGGGGGGAAGGAAGAGAGTGGATTGACTTAGATTAAGTACCCCATCCAACAAAAATCATGAAAATATTTTTCGATTTGGAAGAACTTTTGACTCCTTCATAAGTTATGATGTCAATTGAGTCATATATTTCATGACCACAAGGATAAGGTATTGGAATTCTAAGAGAAAAATAGTGGAAAGGTCAAGGATTGTGACCTATTATCACACCATACCTTATATATTTGATTGTGAAATCAATTGCTATTATCATTGATGCCTTAGGGAAGGATAGGCATATAATTTGATCATGAAAGGGAAGAACATTACCTATGGGATTGGCAAGGGAAGATCTAGATTACTCATGATTTGGAAGGTAGTGTCTCTATACTCCTATATACCCTTTATGGAGATTTAGATAATGATGTTATTTCTATACATAGATAGTAATACTATATGTATATTGTGAAATGTATCCACTTCGTGAAGCGACTTGATATTGTAGATTAATATGCTAAGGGATCCTTGGGAATGATAGGGTTAGCATTGTAAAAGTAAAGGTATGAAAGATATGATGCGATGTAATGTGAACCACATGATTTATCTTTACTAGAATGATCACTTGATCATACTTTATACTTGAATGAAACCCTAGGGTTAGAATAACCTATTTGGGATGAGAAGTTCATTTGATTAAAGAGTGAAACCTTAGGTTAAGATTTACCTACTGGGTAGGGATATGTACTTGACTACTCATTGATACTTATGAGTTGGGATTAACTTAATTGGTTGGGTTGTACATCTGGTCTTGATTAAAACATATAGGGTTAGAGTAACCTATATAATCAGACTAGTCATTGGTTAGTGACTTTACCCTAAGATTAGGGTATACAGAGGTTGAGACTCACCTATGTGATTAAGTGAATCACTTGAGATAATGAGAAACATTTGTGCTTGGTAATTAGATATGTAATTAAATTTGATATCTTCTAGGAACCAATATGATTGAATGTGGATTATTACTTGAAATTAGTACTAATTCTTATAGGGAAAGTTAGATTGAGTTGAAAGATGGATTGCATATTTGGAAACTATCCAAGGACAAAAGAAATCCAAGGTATGGATGTCCTAAGATAAAGGAGAGTTATCTCCACAAAACGCCTCACCATTATTACCTGGGAAATTGAATGTGGCATGAGACCACAAAATAGGTTTTCATTTTGTCAAAGAATAGACTTATTATGGGATATAAAAGAACCCATGTACCCAAAATTTTGGGAGATTAAGGAATGAAACGGGGAAAATTATGTCAGAGTTAGGACATTGGAGTGACAGTTATTTTTCAAATGAGGAACCACTGTAATTTGGAAAAATATGGGGTAAGATGCAGTAAGGTAGCAAGTTATTGTCCATGTATCAAGAAATGAGGACAAGATATCATCATCGACAAGACATGTATACTCTCTTGAGATCCAGAGGGGGAGTGGTAGAACACAAGATAGTTTAATCTGTCTATGTCAGTGGAACTAACATAATATTGTGGTGGACAAACTCACCAAGATAACCAATGTTGGTTGGAAAATTGATTTATGGGATTTCAGTCCCAAATAATAAATTGTGTGAAGTAGTTGCTTAGTATTCCTAAGAAGGCTGTCTCAGTTGTGAACAAGCAAATAATGATAGGGCTGAGTAAACCATGATCATACTATGAGACATTCAATTAAATGAATGCACAATATATTATTATAGCTGGATAAGAAAAAGTGGTAAAACAAATCTTGAATGATTTGAAGAATACTTATAAAATTCTACTATAAGGTTTGATCCATTATATGGAAAGGAAGGTTGGAAACTCTATTAGGCTAATAAATGGGGTTAACCTTAGATCAGATAGATTTTCAAAAGAAATAGATAATCGAAATGATCAAAAAAACTTCGTTGATACAAAGTTTGAAATATGAAGCAGTATTGTTATGTTATGAATTGGCAGGTGTCCAAGAGCAATGATATGTTCAAGTTGGACAAGTAGTCAAGATCATTACTATTATGATTAAGAAAAATGGATGTGTAAGTGATGGAAAAACTCAGCCTCTGGGTTGTCTGAAAGTGTAAATACCAAAGGGAAGGATGGGACCTTCTATTTCTATTTGGATTATACTAAGGATAAATTCATGCGCCAATGAGAATGTGTTTTCCAGTCACTGTGGTATAGGTGTCAAGTGTTATTCACATATCATTATACTTGGGATGTACATGTGAGATATTGATAATATAACACATAAGCTCTTTGAGAGAGTAAGTATGTGTGAGGAGCACAAGTTTCCCCTATGTGTTAACAAGGGCATCAATGCAAGGTCCAGGAAGGACAAGATTGTAAGGAGTGGTGGTGTTATGAGGGAGGATTATTTAATAAATCTTACATGATTTAAAAAGGGTAACCTTTATTTTTGACCTTATGTATATGTTAAAGTAATTTAATCATTAGGGTTGATGATTCATAAGGAGGAAAGTATGTCACACCACATCTTGTTATTACTAATTTACTTTTACCTTCATGGGTAAATAAGTTTGTAAATACAATCATGAGTTTGATATTCTTGCTAAAGAATGGAATACTGAAATAGGTATTATGTGAAAGTATTGATAAATTCTTAATATGGCTTTAAAATAGTAAATATGTTTACATTGACTACTATATGAATATTCTTAAGTTTATGATGCATATGGATTTATTGTGAATGTCTAACTGTCATTGCAAATGTGTTGAGCTAGTTGTAGGGACATGTTTAACCCTCCAGGTGGAGGGGAAGTATCACTTAGGAGAACATCTTGGTTGGGTAACCAGTAACATAACCTATCTGAGCTTACACACACTCGTAGTAGAATGGTTGAGTCTAGACATAGTGTTGGGGAATGGTAAGTCATCCTTAGTATGATGTGTTGCATTAGTAAGGGTTGTGATTAGTATTAAATGCATTCTTATATGTTTGGAACTTATGAGTCCTTCCTCATATTATTATGCTTGATTGATGAGAGGAATACACGTTGAATGTATATATGTATGCATATGCATGTCAATGATGGATCATATGCATGGAGGAACATGTACATGAGAGTACATAGGTAGATGTACCTATGCACAATTATGAATGGGTTTCCTATGAGTATGATGATATTGTAGGGATAATGCAACATGTATGTGTATAAGTATATATACGCCACATGTCTATTCCCTATCAACACGATGGTAATTGTGTATGTGCTTGATTGTAAGGTTGAATGAGTGTTTGAGATATATTCCTATTTGCATGTGTACGCACATGTCGATATATGTGTATGTTGGATATAATGGGATGTCCATACAAGTATGTCAACACATGTGTAATTATGCATATACATGTATAGATATTAATATAATGTTATATGAGGAAAAAATAATATGGTCATAGTCATTCAAGTATCGAATGGACTATTTGATCATTGTGTTGCTATGGAATTTATATATATGTGTGAGTGTGTGTGTGTATATATACATATACATATTTACACGTAAGCATTAATGCTTATATTGAGGCATATATTATATATGTATATATAGGTACCATATATAGTGTGTTTTTATATATAAGGCTGGTTCATTTAATAAATGAAGACTGAGTATTATAAACGTATAGCGGATGATATAGTGCAAGATATATATATCTAAGTATTATTTTGAATATGGTATTATTGTGAATATATCACTTAGTCATGATCATTCGATTATCAAATGGATTATTGCTTTATTGCTTTGAACGGTATGAATATAATGTGTCTCGATATATACACACACACACACACACACACACATGAGCATTAATGCTTTTATAGAGGAATACAATATATTATATATATATGTGTGTGTGTGTGTATTATTATGTGAATGTTTACTCATTAATATTCATTTGTATATCGAATGTATACTTACTTAATTGACATGGTGTAAATATATATTTAAATATATATGTGATGCATTGAGGGCCATTTACATATATGAACATAGGTCGATATGTGTATAGGATATGCAAGGTATTTAGAGGCTAAATAATACATATATAAAGGTTGAATCATATGTAAAATATGGCACAACCATTAAGGTCAATTTGGAATTAAACCATAGTCGATGTTTATTAGCTGTGATTTACTCCAAGCTGAGAATAATTATTTCCACAAAGTAAAGCATTCTGAATGCATGATAAAAGGAAGTAAAATAGTAAGGCATGTGCAAATTCAAAACACCCTTATTCACTATTGTTATGAGGTGACTCATCTTTCCTCTATTGCTTAGGAAAGCTAATAATTAGTCAAGATAATGAAGGTCAATTTTATGAGAATATAACACTATGTTTGATAGCACATTGCTTATAAAGTTGAACACATTATCCAAAATATAGTAGGTGATGAGAATAAGAAACATTGAATCTATTGTTTTAAGTATTAAAAGCACATGAATGCACAACACGTGGAAAGAGTCTCAGTGAGTTGAGAAAGCACTATCATAGGGCATGGCAATAGGACCTGTGTTAAGTGCAACATCTTCTTAGGTAGTAGAAACCAATTAGAAGTCTGACTTACCCTATGTTTTAAACAACCAAAACAAATGGAGGCACATGTCGAATGGTGGCACTAAGTAATGGAAATTGCATAAGTGTAGAAGTCTATTTTAAATACAAGTCAATTGTCACCATTTGATCATGTGCAGATTGAAAAAGTCTTAAGCTACTGTCAAAACATAGAAGTCGACTTGTAGCTTCTTCTGTTGAGTAAACTCTTTGATTATTGCCACCTTTTTTCCAAGTTAAGTGAGTCAACTAGCATGGAGATTGTTTTCATTTTGCATGCCTTTTTTGTAGGCTACAATATCTCATTTTTGTTGTATAAATAGAGATGCATGCTCTCTTATTTGGATGCATTCTATTATGCACATTTAATCTACATTAATCTGCAATTGCATTCTACCACATTTTGTGAGAGCCTTGAGTGTTTTGTGAGGAGCTACTTTGTTTGAGTTATACTTGAGAAAAAAATATTATCAACTTCTAAGAGAAGTTTATTGGGGTATTGCTTGTGAGGTCATAGTGAAGCTAGTAAGTTGTTGTTGGAAATTCGTGCATCAAATTAGTTAATTGGATAAGTGTATTACAGGCATGAAGATAAATCTTTATTTATTTGTCTTTGTTTATGAAAGATTGATTATTGTGCGCTTTATTTGATTTTTGAGATTACTTGCATTAGGGAAAGATAGCATTGCTTTGAAAGGAAAATAGAAGTTGTTTATGTTGTTCTATGAAGTGCTTGTAATAACTCCATAATAGGAGGGATTGTTTGTCATAGGTATTATTATACTAGATATGATTAAACAAGGGTAGCTTAAGGGTTACTTATAGCTAAAGTAATTTGATTATAGTAGATAGCTAGTGGGTTTCTCCTAGGATTGTTTGTCCATTGAAGGGAGGGAACTTGTCCATATACTTTGTGAGTAGAAATACCCTAGAGTTCGTGGGAAAAGGGATAGGTTATTTATGGGGTTAAAGATTACCATTGGTGGAAATACCTATGCATAGATTATAGTGGCCTTAAGTCAAATCGAGTTGAGTAGCGTAAGTGAATAGGATGATTATCACTCAAAGTACTGAGTGAGAACACTTTGGCCAAAGTAGTGTGATTTTCTTTGGCTCCACTATCAATTCACCTTGTCCCTGTATTGCATACTAGTTTGGTATTTTTATACTCATAGGGAAGATGATCGTATGATTAGGTTCTAGTTTGTAGGACACACCACTAAGCTCAGAGTGATTGTCATTTGCGGTTACTCCACCAATCTCTTCATCAAGGGGTAGGGCCATCTATCATTGATAGATGTGTGGGGGACCACATATGGGTCTGTGGTTGGAAAAAAAGCACTTGAGTGATGCTTCTCCTCCTCAGCGAGAAATAGAAGACCAATATTTCAAAGGCGGATCTTGGACCATCTATATCTATTGCTATGAAGCTCAAAGGAGCTATGTTTGTATCATGTACCCATTTATATGGAAGGATGTAATCATGAATGATTAACTTGAATTCATTCAATATGACATATGTTTTGGAAAGATTTGTGAAATTACATTGAAATGCAATAGAAGTTTGGAAATAGTATTATTTCAAATGTGCATGGAATTTACATTATGGAAAGAAACAAATTTATTGCTATGATGTGACATCATGGTTTATGCACTTGAGGTGAAAAATTTGGAAATTTTATTCAGTAGATTGCCAAGGTTGTTACAAAAGGTAGTATCTAGGAATTCAATATGGAGAGGAGAGTGAGTCGAATGAAGAGAAATGGGCACAAAGGGAAAAAATTGGTGGCAACTAGCATGTAAAGGGGAAGTTGTAAGTTGGAGATGAGTTCACCTATGTGTGGGGAAAGATGAAATGTTGGAAAAAATTGAGGACAATGGTGTTTCCTAAGAAATTGTACTATATTTTCTATGGAATCTAAATAAATCAATATACTAGATTTGTTTTTGAATTTGATTGAAAATTCGTGCAATTGTAAATTTTTTTTTAATCAACACATGTAATTGTCAACTTTAAAGTTAATTGTAAAAATACATAAAAAGAGCTTTTGATGGAGGCTAAAATGCCTCTTGAAGAGCTTTATTAATTGAAAATTTTGAATTACTATATATACATGCTTTTATAAGCATGATAAATACTAAAATATAATCATCATATTATATATTTATATATATTTTTATTTTATTTTACCAATACTATATACATATATATAGCTTGATATTAAATCCATATTGTATATATATTTTAACCAATGCTCTACGGGGACTCGTCCCCTGCCCTAGTACCCCCGTCCCTATCCTGGAAACGTTTTGAGGACTCAGGGACTCTTTAGAAACTTCCACTCGTTGTTGCATCTTTTGGTGACTCAAACTTGAGCTCTAATTTTGATAATAACTTGCCAGTTGCATTTGTTGATTAGGGACAACCATATATTTTTTATATAAATTTTTTGTCATTTTATAGCCGAAATATAATTCTTATTTAATATGTATGCACATTGACAATGAAAGCATTTGAATTTTGTTAATTTGTTTGTTGATTCTCATGTGAAATCTCAATTCAAGTCTAATGTTATGTACTAACATCTTCTAAAGTCTTTGATGAATGCTTTATCAATGTTATGATATGAATATTTGAAATTTCTATATACTTTTAAAATTTCCCTATTTTTTAATCAACCATCCCCTACTGTCCCTTAAAAAATGGCCCAAAAGTACCCCCATACCAAAAACTCATCCCGTCGTCCCCTACCGTCCTCATCCCCGAAACTCCATGGAGCATAGATTTTAACTCATATATGTATACATATATATCTATATATATTATATGTAAATACCATTTAACACAATTTCATAATAATCAATTTATCTTGTTTAAATTCAAGATTAGCTAATTGATTAACAAATTGTTTCATAACTTAAACAACTTCATTTTCTTCAAGGAAAGAGAATAAGCCAAGACTCGACTAAGTTAAACCTAACCTCTAGACTCGACTTAGCATAACACATAAATTTACTCAATGATAAGATTAGAATAGACCTACGTGTGTGTGTGTGAAACTCAATTGGCATAACCTATTTTTCTAAAGTTTATATTCCTCTCTTTAGTGATACTCTCCCTCTCCTTTTGGAGGGAAAAAAAATAGTGTTGCATTTCACTTAGAAATCTTTCAAATAATTAGCCATTACAATCACAATGTATCATCATAATCTTGATTCAATAACATATAATAATCATCAAAATTCAAATACATTTCATTGCATATAACCTCATCATAATGTTAAATAACGCAAAACCATCATCTAGTTTCAAAATACATTTTAACATTTAAACAATTAAAAGTAACTTGCTAAAACAAAATCAAGGTGTAACACACTAACAAAAAATATATACATATATGTTAATATTCTTTGAATATTTTAAGTGTTACTATTAGGGATATATATGTAGGACTTTAATTGAATTGCTTAGCTTTTCTAATTGACTTTCTTTATAATATTAATATTTATAAATAATCAATTGTAGATATCTATTTAGGTTATTTTAATAATATATGTACAATTGCTTATTAGTCCATGTCAATAAAAATAAGAATTGGAATGAATAGACCAATCACATATTTTATTTTTCTTATCTCAATATTTAAAAACTATCTTTTGATGATATTGTTATTAGTTAAAGCAATAATATGATATCTACTTGGTTTATATACAATAAAAATAACCATCCCTTTCTTATTCTTAACATTTTACATTAAATTATAATTAATTATTTTCAAATGATTAGTAAAATCTATTTATGTTTTATGCTACCAAAGTTTAAATTTTTTAAATATTCTTGGATAAATTAAGAATCAATTGATCAAGGAAATGGATCTCCAAAAATGATTCTTACTCAAGTATTGTGACTATTATTAGCTATCAATTTTCCCTTGTTGGAATTGAATTTTACTTGCCTACTAAATTATAATGACATGTTGCTTGTGAGAATAACACCTTGCAAGTTGCAATGTAAGAATCAATATCATGCAAGTGGTGGCATTAATGTCAAGTTCAGTTGTAACATCAACTTTAGATGCAAAATACAAAATTATTTACTATCACTTCCAACATATCATCTTCCATGCAAGATATAATACATCCAAATTTATTTTAAAACTTTATTTCCTAACATAAAATATTTTTAAAAGTATTTTGTCACACCAACCCATCTTCACTACTACAACATTCTCATCATGTGGTCATGCCAACACTATGTAAATGGTATCAAATGTCTAGTCATTAAAAAATTATCATGTCAAATTGAAATTCAATTTGAGGAACCCCTTTATGAAATGTATTTAGCAGTGTTAGGGGTTCACCTCCTATAACAACATAGTGGTGCTATTACTGAGGGGAAATGATTCCATAACTCTCATGGAAGGTCATTAGCAATTTTGAAAAAGGAAGGCTTGTAAACTCACAACCCATTGTATAGTGTTGCATATGGTTGAATTTCCTATGACTTTTCTTATTGAATTTGTTGCACATGTTTGCATCTTTAAAAATGCAAAAATAAAATGTTGCGCTTAAACACCTCGTTCAACAGAGAGTTGTGTTGGAAATATTTGTAATTCTCTTATAAATCTTTCGTATCCTACTCTGAGACAGTGAATCTCATTTGGTCCTCTGTATCTTGCTCCTATAGTTGGTTGGTACTTCAATGCTACAACTTTTTTGTGTATCTTGCTCTAAGGTAGTGAGCCTTCTCACAAGTTTTTTGGAAGTGAGCCTTATATTGTGAGTTGAGTCTCACCATGATTTTTCTCTCATTGGGTTTTCCACATAAATATCGTGTCTCCTTGTGCATGTGTGTGTTCTCTATCTCTTTCTCTTTGTTGTTGATCTAATTACTATTATATCTTTCATTGGTAAACTTTGTTGAAGGTGTTAAAGATTCAAATTGCAATATTCTTCTTTGTTACTAAGTTAGATACTTAAATTTTTATCTTTATCTGCTAAAGGAATTTGAGTTGTGCTAAAATTTTCAAGTTTTAGAAGGGGTTAAGTTTTGTGTAGACTAATCCACCCCGCCCTTTCTCAGTCTCCAGAAGGGTTCAACAATTTCTTGCAAGAAGACAATAACTAGTTGATCCAATTGATTTGATTTTCAAGAATTTTTGGATTCTCTTTGGTTTTCACCTCACTCCAATTAGTTTATTAAAAAAATTAAATTAATTAATAAATATAAGCTACTTATTTAGTTCCTCCTTCTTCACCTCACTCCAATTATTTTATTAAAATAATTTAATTAATTAATTAATCCTTTGCACATCACTAAATATGATCAATCTAATTAATCACTTATCCTTAAAATCCTATAAATAATGAAATTATTTCCCTCCATTTATTTTAGAATAACCTCACCATCCATCCTAGACATGTGACCTCTCACAAATTTGTGAGAGGAAACTTGTGAAATCTCTCTTCTACCTATGATGATCTATCACATGTATCATCCCTTTTTCCCATGTGATCTCTTACATATACATGAGAGAATACTTATCAAAATTCCTTATTCCATTATGACCTCTCTCACGTGTGTGAGAGGACACTTATAATTAATCTCTCTTTTTGTGTCATCTCTCACATGTGTGAGATAAATTATATTAAACATCGTTTATCACCATGGTATCCCTCACATATATGTGTTAGGAGACACTTGTCAAATTTCTCTCATATAATCTACCACATATTTTAGAGGACTCACATGTCCCATTTTCATTCCCCATGTGATCTCTCACATTTTCAAGAAATGATTATTAGTCTCAACCATCCATTCAAACCAATTCAATCATATTTACTATAATCTCCTTGATCCTCCTCTCCTTGAAGAGTACCAATCACAAAGTGCCACTTGGAGCTATATCATTCATGAAAATGTCTCAAACATCCTCAACCATTGATCTTGGCATTCAATCTCAACCATTAATCAACCATCCAAATAATCTATAAATAAACCATCTTTGAAGCCAATTTTATTAGGTATCTCTTATGAAAATTCACGCTATCGAATCGAAGAGCAACCTACACATCAATGAAAAACAAGAGTATATCAAGAGTTGTTGAGAGATATTTTGTAAAATCTCTCAACTTGGGGTGCAATCCCTCTTCATGCTCAACTATAGGTATATGTAGAGGCAAGGTTTAAGGTTCTTGTTGTAAGAAAGCTAAGGTAGCGAAACAAATCCCTACACTAATCTTGAAGGAGGGTTATGCAAAAAATTTCATATTTGAAAAGTTACAAAAACTTAAAAAAAAATAAATATAAATAACATTCATACCACAACTCAAGTGATTTACGTGGGGTAAGTCATTTTAGGAGAAAATCCCCACACTCCAAAATTTTCCCAATATATTATTAAAAAATCAACAAGATTACAATATACTTGCAAAGAAATCTTTCTCATAGAAGTATCACCAAGCATAAATTTGAAGGAAACTCAACAATTATAAGACTCTTACACAACCTCCATCTCATGCACTTGGTATATAGGAGATACAATAAATGAAACCCTCAAACTATATTATAAAATCATGAGCTACAACCACCTAAAAAGTGGCACCCATGATCCTTATCTCCAATAGCATATGCTTATGATGTCAAAACACACACCTCCACGTGTAACTCCTTTATAGCTCATATATATGTCCAACATATCTTTACATCTCCTATTTTAAGAGACCCAACTTTCAGAGGCCATAACTTTTGATCTAGGTGTTCGATTGACAAACAATTTAAATCACAAAGAAACTCATAAAGCACTCTATCAAATTATAACTGCTACATTGATTATAACCACATTTGGGCCCAAAATATACCTCCAAGGCCTTCAAACTAGACTTTAAAACTTTGAAAAGGAGCTTTAATATCATCAAACCCAAACATGTTCTTATGATGAAACTTTATGATGCTCATGTTTATTTAGCCAATTTGAAGGTTTGGGGAAAATTCCACATCAATCCATGCTCAAATGTAAACTTGCTATAAAAAGTAACATTGTGTAATTGCAAGGTTAAGATACCATTTTCCTAACACTTGTTAGCATTTGAATCTTTGTTTTCCCTTGTATTTCGTCATGTATACAATAGCATATGTTTGGGCTTCCAACCACTTATTGAAATTTAACATAGAATTAGAGATAATAAATATGACATGTAAGGAAAGATAAATCTCATGAAATATGAGAAGTGGGTGGCTTGGAGTAATGTGTGTTGTCATGGGGACAAGGAACTCAATCATTGAATTAATGGCAATGTGATCACACTAATATTTCATCATTTGAGATTACATGTGGACCACACCCTTGGGATGAATAATGGTTTTTAGGTCAAGGAGGAAATACAAAATTGTAGTTTAGCACGGGAGGTGAGAACTAGAGTTGTGAATAGAAATTCTAACGTGTCATGAAACTCTATGCAAAATAAAGAACTAATAAAATGAAGTAGTTTGAAAGAAATGCAAGATCTCATTACAAAAATGGAAGTCGAAACAAGGTGCTTTGATAGAAGAGTGGATGCTTGAAAGAGTAAAATAATTCTAGAAAAACTTTGCAACTTTTTTGGTGGTTGTAGTTATATGACCAATAAGACTTAGAAAAACCTTGGGATTTTGTAACTTCCAATATATAATAGGGGTATGAGGATGACAAGGAACAACACTTAAAAAAATATGACCAAGGGATACTTGTTCAAAGTTACTCGAAGATCAATTATATATAAGATGGGTAAACTGAGGCCTAGTACAGAACGAGGATGAGACTCAATTGTTTTTTTGCATTAACAAATTGAGTCAGTTAATATATGAATATAGTTGAGGTTAGATGATTATGTGGCAGCTTGAAATACATTACAAATTATTTTGTGATTATCTTTCTTATGTTCCATGTGGGTAGTTGCAACATTAAGATTGGATGATCAAGTATGTCAATTTGCATGGAGTGTTATATTATGCACATCTAGTTCCATAATGCTTTGTACATGTACCCTTTTTTCCTTGCATGATTGTGATATTTTCCTAATGGAGTAGGCATCAATCTAATTGGTGAAGGTCCAAACCTTTCTCAAATTGATTGTCTATTCATACTAGTTTAGGAGAAAATTATGGGTCCTACATGTTTTCATGATTCTTGAACTTTATAGCTTGAGGAATATCTTAAGTGATTGCAAATTATTGAGATTGTTAGAAAATAATGGCATGTATGCCTACACCATCATTTTCTTATGAAGTATTAAGTGAATTCACTTATGCGGACATTGTAATGCTATTAATTTTGGGTGCATATGCAAGGTTATAGTTATTAGCTTAATAATAGGTTTTATATGCAACTAGTTAGTCTTTGGCCATTGATAAAATTTGAGGTCAAATATGCACTAAATATCACTATGATTGATTTTATGTTGTTCAACGTATTGAAAAATGTTATAATTTACATTCTATATTAAATTTATCCTATGTATGATAGTAAATCATAGAGTATAATATACAAAATTAATATTAAATCTTTAGATAATTTAAATCTAGAAATACTCCTATATACTTGACCATATACTATAGAAATATAATATCAATCATTCTTTAAAAATAACAATTTTTTTTTATTGTATTAAAGAATCAGATTACAATTAGAAATATCCCATGAAGTCATAATAGAAAAAAAAAAAATAATAATAGCTCATAAGAATTGTTCAAAGAGGCAATAGTACCAAAAGACCAACTTGAAAAATAAGCATGAAACTCTACATATAGCCAAAGATAAATAGCATCATTCATCGAATTAAGATTATAGTTTGAGGTTCATACATATATAGTAGATCGACCTAACATCGATTGTGAGCATGAACAAACTCTCATATTCGAATTCATCAATAATAAGTTGGGATCATTGACAATGGTTTGAACAATGTTCAAATAATTAGCTTTGCTAATTTTTCCTAACATGCAAGAGAAAATGCGGAATTGATTAATTCTTTTGAAGAGCTTTACGAGCATGTCTTCTAGCTTAATTTACAAGATGTGAATCCGCATTTATAAGTGATTAATTCTTTTTTTAAGGTCTTTATTGACCTTCAAGAGCTCCACGAGAACTATGCTTACTACTCCCTCCCTTCCCAAAGACAAAAATCCTCACCATCACGCACCCTCCTCCCATTACATTCTTCATGTGGTTGTGGGTTCTTGAACAAGGGATATTATCATCTATCCATAATATGGTTAATACGTAGTGTGATCATGACAGTCCTGGTTGTCCATTGACTCATTGTCTCCGTTACATATATGCCAGGATTGTCAACAAAAGTTGATGTGGATCAAGGGTTTTGATCACTTTACTTTGGTCGAAGAGACACCATTAGAACATGTTTCACGGCTCAATAATATGGGCCCAGAATTATAGCTTTTGAATGAAGTTTCAAAAAAAGTGGGAGGTTGACGTGCATGTACACCATTTTCTACCGACGATCTGGTTGCGAATTGGAAAGTTAAGCCCTACTTATTTGGAGAAATCCATCGACTCTGAAAAAACATAGAATGATGAAGTGGGCCATTGCTTTACTTTAGGAGATGCTGCATATGAAAAGAGATTGGCGTGATTGAATAGACAACAAAGGAAAGAGGTAACAGACTTTTTATTCGAATGTGTGACCTGGTCTTAGAAATTAACAAGTGATGCACACGGTTAAGGTTTTGATGTAAGAGGTATTGGCTATCCAGTCATATGCATCATATGTATCGATGGCCACTGCGTCTTATCAGTGTCGTAGAACTGTCATAACAGTCGTTAAACGGCAGCGGCTATCCAGCCCCGTAATCACGCCGGGTCATCTGCTACCTTTTAAACAAGCGATCGATGGAAAACGTACATTTTGGTTTGAGGAGTATGGAAGAAGAGAAGCGGCAGCTCCATGTTATGATGGTCCCTTGGCTTTCATACAGCCACATCAGAGCCTTCTTGGAGCTGGCCAAGAAATTGGGTGCTCACGGTCTCAAAATCTCCTTCCTCTCCACACCCCTCAATATCAGATGGATTAGGCAGCAGCTACACCCCATCCCTGAAATCGATCTGCTGGAGCTTCCACTGCCCTCCGTAGACGGGCTGCCCGCAGGCGTTGAGTCAACTGCAGATTTGAAGCAAGGAGGGACATTTGACCTACTTATCGAAGCCATGGACGAGTGGGAGAAGCCGTTCGAAGCACTGTTGGGAAGGATTTCACCGGATTTGGTAATCCACGATATGACACAGTACTGGGCTTCTCGCAACGCCGCCAAACTGGGCATTCCCACCATATTTTTCGTCATCACGTCTGCCGCCAGTGCAGGTTTCTTTCTAGGCCATACACCCACCATTGTAGAGAAAGGTACACAAGTCCCAGATTTGACAGTGCCGCCGCCTGGTTTCCCTTCGACGCACATCCGCGTATCATCTTTTGGGGCACGAAAGTTCCTGCCTGTACCCCAAAAGAAGGAAGGACACGTTGGCATGACAGAGCGATGGATCATGTGCTTTAAGGGTAGCTGGGTGATAGCCTTCAATACGTGCGCAGAATTAGAAGGCAAATACTTAGAGTATTTTCAAAGAATCAGTGGCAGGCCCGCTCTTCCCGTGGGGATACAAATGTCCGATCTAACGCCGCCACCGGCAGATGATCGTTGCCTGGCCTGGCTAGACGCGCAGCAGCCCCGTTCAGTGGTGGTGGTCTCCTTTGGCAGCGAGTGTATTCTCACCCCACAGGAGCTCGCTGCCTTAGTGCTGGGCTTAGAAGAGAGTGAGCTTCCGTTTCTCTTTGTTCTTCTCCACCAGATGGCCGCTAAATTGCCCCACGGCTTTGTGGGGCGCACACGTGGAAGAGGACTTTTGGTCACGGAATGGGCGCCGCAGTTGTACATTCTCGCCCATTCTTCTACGGGAGCGTTCCTCAATCATTGCGGGTGGCTCTCAGTGTCTGAAGGATTGAGGTTTGGGGTGCCATTTGTGACTCTTCCGCTGCAGTACGAACAGGGCTTAAATGCTAAGCTCATAGCCCAGGAACTCAAGGTGGGGGTGGAGGTCAGGAGAAATGAGGAGGATGATTCTTTTTCCAAGGAAGACGTCAGTAAAGCTGTTCGTACATTAATGGCTGAAGAGGAAGGCAAACACATCAGATCTCGCATTCAAGAGATTAGTGGAAGCTTGACCAGGAACGATTGCCAAATCTATCGGGCAAGCATCCACAATTTCGTTTCTCTAATCAGACAAAAAGCGTCCTGCAAAAAGGGTATTTACTGGGGTAGAGATCATGTTTCCAGAGTTGTGAGGTACTTTGACATAATATTTTTATAATTGTTTGAATATTAAACTAGCAATTGCACCTTGGTATGCAATGGGTACGCCGAAGATGTGTGGGAGGTCGATTAGGAAAAATTCTGGTCTATTTGTTTGCATACTTTCATGTAGTACATGAGGGCAATTGGTAGACCATTTAGCAAATAACAATGTGTGTTCAATAAATATCTGAATGGAGAAGTGATAGCATCAAATAAACTATGATCCACTTACAAGAATACAAACATGAGTGAAACAAAATGTTTTGTATTTTTAATAGAACACAATTATTGTTTTGGGATGAACATGGCGGGTACTCCAAAGAATCATTTCATGGTCAACTATCTGGCCTCCATGCCACCTCTCTACTCTGCAAATCTTCCATGGCTGATTGGAACATGAACAAAGTAAGGAAGCTCAAATGGGTTCTCTGCAACTCAGTCCATGATCTAGAGCTTCCAATACTTAACATGTTCCCAAGAGAAGTGGGCATGTGTCCAATAGGGCCTTTCATCTCCAATCTTTCAAGAGAGAAAACTACAAACACCCCTTCGACTGATTTTTAAACCTGGTTTTCAGAATATGTTCTACATTTGCAGGATTTGCAGTTATGATATCTTTGATTCATATTTTTCTAATCTGGCAAACACTAGTACATCATAACAGTTGTCAATGTGAGACTCAAGGATTACTTATTGACAATATGAGATGACAAAAATTAAAAACCTATCAAGCTTCTGACTGACAGTGGATCTAAAGTCCAATGATTGTGCAAAGGTCATGAGATCCCCAACATAACATAAGACTGCAAGGCATATAAAATCGGTCAAAGATAGAGCTAATATATAGGTTTCTTAACAGCATAGAATTATTTTCATGGACAACATCATTGCAGTAATAAGAATGAAAAGGTTTGTGCAGGTTATGCACAAATGTCAGATTAAACTATTGCAATTTGCAAGCCTAGATCCTAGACAGCTATGCCTTTTGAAGCATCATGCTAATTGCATAAACACGAAAAAATTCACCTTTGAAACATTGATTCTTGCACAATTATGCAGATTTATATAATCAAAGTGAAAGACAAAGAGATCATGATTGACAACAGATTTTCAGGTTACTTGTCTACAGTGGTTACTGCAAATCAAGGCCAGCCCATTAAACTAAAATCTTCATAGGGGAGACTGTAACATACGCCACGATGTCACGGGCATCACCAAATGTGCGCTGATCCTCTATAAGCATTGTCCAGCAGCTTCATTTTCCATCTCTGTCCTTCGCAAATCTCAAAACCCTTCAATCTGTTGTATTTGTTTCTGCCCTGTGGACGCTCTGTTTTTACGCTCTCAAATTTTTGCCTTCTGCAAAATTAGGGCTTGGTACAGGGTATGGACATCCATCAAAGCACAAAAGATAGAACAATTTTGTCAGATGTATTTGCAACTGCCCTGGTAGACATGTATGCAAAATGTGGAAGCATAGATGAGGTACGCGAAGTGTTTGACAAGATGCCTCAAAGAGATGTGGTCCCATCGACTGTAATCGTCAGGTTTAAGGTCAAATTCCGCAACCTTTGCTAGTATCCTCCCTGGCCATGCCAAAATTAGAGCTTTGGAACAGTATGTACATCCATCGAAGCATAAAGGATAGAGGAAGTTTGTCATATATTATAGTAGCAACTGCCCTAGTAGACATGCATGCAAAAACTGGAAGTATTAACAAGGCACGTGAACTGTTTGACAGAATACCTGAAAAAGATCTCATCTCATGGACTGTAATGATTGCAGGATATGTGAAAAATGGATTTGTTGAGAAGGCTTTAGAAACTTTCGAGCATATGCAGTTGGCAGGTGTACAGCCAACTTTTTTTGGCTGCATAGAAAGTGTATCTGGCTGCTTATGAACAACATTACGGTCTCAAATAAACTCGTACCCTAAAAGCCAACAACTTCAAATAACGCAAATCTTCAGACAGCGGAGGGGCGGAAACCATTATCGCCTTGCACAGAAGCTCTGCCTATGCTCTTTCCAGTGGCCGTACAAAATTTCCGATCTTTTAGCGAAGCTTTCTACGTTTATTTCTAGTCGCCGCCAGAGGCTTTTGAGCCCCCATTTGCAACTTCCGCCATTTCTACACAGCTTCAAAAACTGATGCACAATACTATATGAATCACTGCTCGGAGAACCAGCGGAGCCAAGGACAATACATGGGCAAGCAGCCCTTCGCCGACCACTCTGATAAGATCTTTCCTCAGCCCGATCCCCACGGCGCCCTCCTCGTCCTCGTTCTGAAAGGTCGCCTCGTCCTAATCGGCTACCCTGTGCGTTCTCGGAATTGCTCAACAGCAAATAAAGACTACGAAAACAAACAAGACTGTTTATAGCCATGACAGATATGCAAATGAAATGAAATGAAAATTTTTAATGACGTCCACGAGGCCAAAGAAGCCTATGGGACCCAAGAGCAGCACCGGAACAACCCACAGCACAGCCCTAGACAAAATGGAGGCGTCGTTCGAGATCAACCCTTCCAGAGTGAATTTTGATGATGAAGTTTGCAATTTTGTCGAGTCTTGAATCTTCAAACAAGGTATTTAAATTGTCAATCTGCACCGTATCCCCATAGCTGGCCCGGATGTCTTTATATGCTGAGCATTCTATGATAAAGTGCAATGGAAGATATTTGTTTTAGTTCATTTTCACTGAGCCGCAACATATCTGGATGAGTTTTCTTGATTATTGTCTGTAGGGGAATCTGAAAAGCAAATATATCACAGCAATAAATGTTACGATATCCGTATACAACACGCAGGTCAGAGTTTGTAGGTACCATTCAACGGTGAAAAGGAGGGAAGTCGTTGACGGAAAACTACAAAAATCAGACGGCTGAAAGAATATCAATGGTCGGCAGATGATTACAACAATTGGATTGTAATTTACGCCGAAGGCGTATCCTACTATGAACTGCGCTAGACTATTTTTTAAAATCGATGGCTAGAGCCATCCTGGAGACGAACGAATGTTTGCCCATCGTTCGATATTCCGTCCACCTTTCACGGCACCACGATCACCGCTTCTCACGTCATCCGTTTTTCACGGCATCCGCTTTGCACGCAGTCCGCTTTACTTCCTCGCCAGTCGCCGGTATCATTTTGCGTACGTTTGTATTAAACAAGCAATGTGGAGGCAGAAAAGTACTTTCGCCGGCAGTTATTGTTACGATGCCCGAGAGACATTTATTTTTACTGCTGGCAATCATTTTTACCGTTGGCATTCCTTTTTACCCTGCAAGCACGAGCCTGTGTGAGAGATTTTTACGCCTTTTCACTATCAACGGTTCCTTTTTACCCTGCAAGCACGAGCCTGTGTGAGAGATTTTTACGCCTTTTCACTATCAACGGTTAACAGGACTGCAATGCGGTTATTTTAATCTGGTCTGTTAATATTTATCGGCATTTTTTTAACCATTTTCATTTTTCGAGGCAGAAGTTATGTATATTTACATTGTATGATAGGTAAATATTTATTTTTTCTTCGTGTTGACATTCGGTTATTGCAGGGGATACAAGTGGTATTTTTTTTTTTGCCCCCGAGATATATTTTTTTTATTTCAGTGACATTCTTGTGAGTGCATTAAATTGTATAACTACATTTATTATTATTTTTCTTCTATGTATATTATATTAATTTATTTATATATTATTAAAATAATATAATATTTATATATTATTTATTATATCTGTATCTATATATTAATTATATTATATATTTTATAAATAATATTATATTGAATTAGTATTGAAAGACAATAAATAAAATCAACAAATAAGTATCATGGGTGAAATTTTTATAGTTATCATGGGTGATTTTTTATTTTATAATTTTTTCATGAAATTTTAAATAATAATTTCATATTTTTGCCTACTTTAAAATATAATATTTTCTAATTTAAATATCTAAAATTATGATTATGTTATTATTACAAATTTTCTTTTATATTTGCAATTATCCAATATAAATCTAATATAATATTTAATTAATATAAAAAATATACTTTAATTATATTACATCTTACATTATATATAATATAATTGCATTTATTATTATAATACAATTATACAATTATTAGAAGTAATACATCATATCTCATAGTTTAATTGATCTTTAGATAGATTAGGAAAAAAAACTATATGTATGTTAATATGTTAGAGAGTATGTGGTTACTATAATAATTAATACATAAAATAAAATAAAAATATATAATAATATTATTGTGTAATAAAAATATAAAATAAAATAAAAATATAATAGTAATAATAATAATTTTCGCCGAATAAAGCAAGTTGGCAGAACACCTGCATTTATGCCGCATTCTATTCACCGCCTCCATGATGCATTCAATCCACTTGCAATTGTCCGCCCGCCGGTGTTGGGTAAAGGTCATAACTCTCCTTTACTTCCTGGTGCCGTGGAAAGAACAACTATTCATTTGAAATGGATCAACCGACGCATCAAGTGCGTAGAGTCACAGGGGAAAAAATCCACGCTTACCTTTACATTTGGACTGCTCTTCACCCACACTTTGTATACTGTGTTGTCTCGGCCCACGTTGGTCACCATCCTCCTCTTCACCTGAGCACGTTGTTTTTGTGTATTAAGAAACTTTGTTTTTAGGGCAAGTTAGGTGGCTTGGTTTAGGGGAAAAAAAAGGAGAAGCGCTAGAGGGGTTGGGGAGAAGAGGGTGGCGCTCTGGTTCTGAGGAGGAGCTAGATGTTTTTGGTTTTAGTTTTGTGTATTGGTATGAATATAAATGAGCGCAACAACAGTTTTCAAAGTGGTGAGAAATCCAGTCAGAAGCAAAATAATATCATAACTTAATACTTTAGGTTCTCATAACTGTCAATATTAAGGGGGCTTTTCCTATGTATGTGAGCTATTCCCTTTTATTTGTTTGTCCTGCTTTTGGATGTCCTATGTTGGGCTGGAGAAATGTATTGGGGATTTGAAGGGACATCTATCCCACAGCAAGGTGTTGGCAGTTGGTGTGCATTATATGGGAGGTGATGGGAAGACCACTCTCATATTGGCTCAATGCAATGATCCAAATTAAAGGTGATACCCTGGAAATTCTGTTCAACATTTTCTCAATGTTTTAAGCTTTTATTTGAAAATCCATTCTATTTCAATTTTTTTGGGTTTTCCTCTCATGCCAAGATTTTAGGTATGTAGATAAAAATTAAAAAGAGATAAGCTAGCACATACAAACTATGTTTTTATGGTATTGTGTTGTTGATTGGAAGTGCTATTTTTAGTGCTTGTTCTTTTACAAAATCAGTATTAATTAGTATGAGAACAGGATGGGAGGTCTCTTCCTATTAAGCTAATATAATTGACGTATGTTATTTTGCCTCAAGAGACATCAGTTCAGTTTTTGTTTGATATTTCTGGATTTACCTTCAATAAGCAATGCCACTTCTTGCCTGTCATCAACTCCCTTAGACCCAACTGGGGTTAGTTTCCTTGTATCTCGATTCCATGAAAATTCTTAGCTATCAAGAACTGTTCTTCAGCGCCAAACAGTTTAAAATTCAAAAGTGAAATTTTGCCAATAGAAATATGACAGTATTATGACGAGGAATCAAATTGACCATTGAACTCTTTGATGTTTAAGTAGACCAACCTTAACTGCACTGTCTTCCGTAATGATTCGTAGTTTCCCTAATCAGCTAAAATATCTAAATGTAGAAGACACCTCTTGAAAACACACCCAAGAAGACTTTGGTTTCAAGCATCTCTGATATATATGCATTAGATTTTCTTCTTGGATGATGTTTGGTCTCAAAAACGTTTTGAAAAATTATTATTAGAAGGTTCGGAACTAAAGACTGTTGTAACTATCAGAGACAATTCCACGAACCCACGAACCCCTCTATAAAGCTCTATCAATTACCATTGTTGGACCCAAAAGCTGCTCTGTCAGTTCTCTGCTTCTGAGCTTTTGCACAAACGTAATTCCAAGTGGTACAGATGCAAACCTAATAAAAGAGGTATGGATTTTTTATAAATAATTGTTGTTTTGTGAGTCTAATAAACAATTATTTCTTTATTTACTTATTACACTAGCTTGTCCTACAAGTTTTGCTTATAAAATTTCTTTAAGTTTTATTAATTGCAAGTGCAAGCAGAATGTGATGCTCTGCTACTTACTTGCTTTGATGATAACTGGAAGCTCTTTGCATGAAGAACCCCACAAGGTTAGGAAGAGAGCTAAGAACAAGGTTTTTAAAGGAAAACATATATGAGATTATCACAAAAAAGGGTTAGTTAGATTGTTGCAGACCAGTATTGACCACATTTTTTTGAGCTTGCAACATTTCGGTTATAAATAAACAGGTAGATAGATTTTTAGTCCAATGTTTTACAGTGGGTTGATTTTTTTAACATGCTTTTCAACACTGAACTGACATGATTGCTACGAACAGGGGAAGTACAACAATCCCATATGGAAATGCTTTGGCTATTGGACATTTGGGTTTATGTTCAAAAGCTACAAAGGCATGATGCTTTGTACAAAGGGTTTCACTTTTGTATAATCAATAGGTCTTCAAGTTTCAAGGGTTTCATCTTTGTAGAACTCGAGACTTTTCATTTTTTTATTTTTTAACGTTACACATAAAACCCTTGAGACTGTAACCGAGATGTTTTTAATCCACATTGCAATGCTTTGGAAATCATATATTTTCATAAAATCTATTTGTTCAAGGGAAAAAAATATTAAGGATAGAATATTTTGTGGGACTTAAAAGTGCTTCGATTATAAGAAATGGTTTACTCAAACCTTTCAAATATACACACATTCTATAAATTTGGTTATAATATCATCACGTTATGTCATATTACAATGTAATTTTTGTCATTTATCATGATTTAAATTCAAAACAATGGGTTACATCTAATTACATTCATTTTGGAAATTGTAATTATCAAATATTTCCAAAGACATAAAGTGATTAATATGTATAGAGATACCAAAAAAAACATATATAGAAAAGTGAATAATTGTAGGCATTTGGCTTTCTATATTTCTAGGTTCAAATATGTTGGTCTTGCACACACATGAGATGTTACTACCATCCTACGCAACCAAGGAGTGAACAATTGTAGTTTAGCTACTTTTTTAAAAGGATTAGAATTTAATATTGATATTTGGATGCCTTTTAGCTCGCTTCTTAACTCTAGTGTTCTGAATAAGTTTCCCTAATGTGGCACTGAGAAAATAAATTAAAATGAAAATGGAAAGAGATTTATAAACTGAAATTGTTAGTTACTCCTTTAAATTATGTACTTATGGAAAGAGATTTATAAATTGAAAATTGTTAGTTACTTCTTCTTATAATTATGTACTTATGTTTTCATTTGTATTCTTCATGACTACAAATTTTCATTTATAGTAACAGTTAGTCTCAACACAAATTTTGGTTAAGATATTTCTCTTACAAAAGTGTTAAACAAATATCCGAACCATTTGAGATTTTTGCTTATAACCTTCGATGTAGGAGCAAGTGGAGATTGGCAAAGCAAGAATTGGATAGATTGTTGATACACAATTTTGTATCCAAAATTTAAAAAATACAAATTAAAAAATGTTGCATTTCAAAATAATAATGCAACAAGAGCTCAAGGTTTGCAATGACCACTTGTCGCATATAGCAATTAATTATCAAATTATATTTTCCAAATTTACTAAGATTGATCCATTTCAAACAATATAACTATTCCAACCAAAAATTCGGCGTACCCAATTGCACACAAAAAGTGCAATAGCTAGTTTTTAGCTTTGCCCTGTTGAAATAGGATACTCCTTCGGCATAAAATATCAATAAATATTTTTATATTTTCTTTTATTTCTTTGCTTTCATTCTCATTTTCATGATGGATCACAGAGTGTGATCTGAAATGTTCATGCAAAAAATTTAGGCAATCAAATCCAGAAAATTGTTGTAAATAATTATTTTAGAGTTGTTCAACATTGACACATAAGATTTTGAGGTGCTTGAAGTTACAATGCACAACTAATGGGTCTTCTCCCTTAGTAGGATCAAATGATACCATAACATCAATATTCATTGATATTGTTATATACTATATATTTAAAAGTGTGTATAAATATTTCTCATTTCACAATATATTTTATGTAAATAGACCAAGTTATTGAATTTTAATAAATAAAAAAATTAATATTTTTAATATAAATTATTTATATGAGAGAGTTTGCAATATATTTATTTTTTATAATTTGTATATATTTTTATTTAATATTATTATTATTATTATTTTAATAGAATAATATTGTTATATTTATTTTTAAAAATTTTATGTATTAATCATTATATTATTATATAAATATTTATTATTTATGTCATTATTTTTTGTATTTGTTATTATATTATTATAGTATTATATTATATTTATTATTTATGTATTAACTATTATATTGTTATATAATATAACATTATATATTAAAAATCAAATTATTTATTATATATTTAAAACTAATTAATTATTATATTTTATAAGGGAAAGGATGTGGTAATATTAAAACTTAAAGTAAACACACCAAATATTTTAAATATGTATCGAATAAAATAATTTCATGTTGAAATTAAAACACACCTTTTAAGATATGTAATAAATAAAGTAACTCTTCATGAATAAAATAAAAAGATTTTATATTTTTTAATTTTAAATAAATCAATTTAAAAATCTAATTCATATTAAATAAAAAAATTATATAAACATTTTGAAAATATCTTTTAATTTAATCTTAAATATATCAATTTTAAAATCTAATTCAAATTAAATTAAAAAATTATATAATTTTTTGAAAATATCTTTTAAATAAATATATTTGAAATATCTAATTAATATTATCATCAATGATAAATTGCTTTTTTTAGACTCAGAATCGCAGCACGACCCCTATAAACCTCCGTAAACTTTAACGCGGCGGCGAACCGGCCGGTATCACGGACGGGAGACTAGAACTCGTGACCAGCCAGAGTCAAGAACGGAATTACTTAGCCAACCGAGCTAGGGCCCCTGCCCAATGATAAATTGCTTTTAAATATATATATTTAAAATATCTAAATAATAATTAATTATATATTCGTCATAATAATATTATTGCCCAGAGATCTGCTAAAATAAATTAAAAGTATTTTTTCCTAAAGACTTTCTTACCATTTCTTTCTGATTACACCTGCCCAATTATTTTTAACTCACTCTGAAAGATATTCTTTCAATTAAAAAAAAATTAAAACTATAAGTTCCTCCCAAAAACGACAGGGAGAAATGTGCGAGCTTCCACGGTTCCGAAACGGCTGTGGATAAAATCGACAAAAACCAATAGCGGCGGGAAAACGGTAAAAACGAATTTAAAAACTGAGTGCTGGAAAAGGCATGCTGCAAAGTGTGTGAGTGAACAAAAAAAATCAATTACTTTCACGGTTAATTCAGTCAAATACAATTTACACCCTCACTGACGATGACCCATAAAATGGCGAAAACAATGCACGGCTCAGATTTAATTAACCCTTGGCAGGCCCCTGCCTCTCAGAGCTTGGAATCTTGATAGGCAAAGTGAGCTTGACAAGTTCATATAGGACACACCTTCGGTGTAATTATAAATTATTGTATTGGATAATTGTTTAATTCAAATGAGAAATACTACTAGTATTAACAAAATTTGCAAATACTCGTCCACCAAAATCAGTGGTGAGATACTTACTTGAAATCTTGTTAATTTTTATAAAAGCTTGCCACGATTTTTCAATAAAAATTTGTCTAAGACTCACATTTTTCCAAACAAAAATAATTAAAAACTTGTCCAACTCTGAAAACCATTGAAGATTTATTATGCATTACTTATTTGATTTCCATCAAAATATCAAACCCTATGTAAAAAAAACAATTTACAAATGAACCCACACTTGTATGTCTTTGAATCTACAAATGGGCACTTACAATGCAAGACCATACTCATTTTAATGTGTTGCTTTAGGGTTGTCTCTTCTTTCCATTAAGGCACAAAAATTATGATTTGTTTGTATTATCATATTAGATTAACTTAATTGCCTTCCATAAAACAATATTTCAAGGAAAAAAATCAAAGAGAGAATTGACTATGGTAAAACTCCTTCTGACCCTTAAGGTCTCAACTTTGGCAATTTTGTTATAGTGTAATAATGTATAAACAACTTTTAAGTTAGAAATACTTAATGTGTTGGGCATGTTAATAGTATCTTTATTTAGTGTAGTATTATAAATAATTATGAAAAAATTTAGTAGACATTAATCTTTTGTTTATTTTTAATAAAAAATATTTATGGAAGGTACAAATTAAGGAGTTGAAGTATTTTTTAAGAATATTTTTAAAAATTATGTATTTTGAAATGTTTCATAAATTTGATGATTTATTGCGAGTTTTTACTAAGTTTTAAGTTCTTAAAAAATTGGGCTTGTTGAGTCTACATTTTTTATCTATGGTTTAACTATCATCTAATTATGACATGAGTACAACTAGCAATGGCACCCTAGTGTGCAATAGGTACGCCGAAGAGTTTGTGGATGGTGAAATAGGGAGAGAATGTGGGATTATGTTTGTAGCAAAAAGGTTTGTGTCATCGTTGTGTCCATATGAATAAGTGTTACAGTGAACAATAAAATTTGTAGAATCTATAATTTTCATATGTAGGGGAGATGATCCAGTAGCTTAGTTGTTTATATAATGCACAATATTTGTGATTGCACAAGCATGCTAATGTGGCATCATATTTGATGATGTGGGTCTAAAAACTTAGTTATTAGTAGGGGGTTGCCAAGCAAGCAGTTGTAAAAAATTGGGAGTGAATTGAAATTTCCAGGTAGGATTAATAATACTCATACGAAATTATAAAAGTGGAATAATGACTCATATTTGTAATAGAATGTTTTGTATTGAATTGTATTACAGAAAAATTAAAAAAAATAAAAATAAAAATAAAAAATTAAGAGATTTAGATATAAGTGAATGCATAATTGATAAATGATCTACAATTTACATAGAAATGAAATTTACATAGTAATACCAGCTGAGTAATGATATTTTTTGTATATTATTTAAATAAAATATAAGAAAAATTTGAATTGCAGTAAAACCCATTAACTTTTACAAATAAAATTCACAACTATTTTTTTAATAAATAACTCTATACTAACATTTTGATATTTAATTTTTATATTAAATATTAATACCATTAATTATAATTTCAGTATAACTGATAATAATGATAATACCCATATCTCTAAAAATTTATTTTTTATTTTACTCTATAAAATTTATGGTTTATGAGGATCCATGATAATTGGAAAAATTAATCAAATTATATTAGCCAATGCTTAGACTACAACTGCTAGCAACTGGGTAGTAAAAGGCTTTGCGACTTCCTCACATGCTGGTTGCTTCCAAATTAAACGTGAATGCATACCTACGCGGGTCACTTCAAATTGAAATAAAAGTGCAAAAATAAATGAATTTATGTGTTGGTGATGTGTGACCAGCTCTATAGGCTTCTGCGGCTTCTTACCACTAGTTAACATTTCGTTGTTACATTGTCGATAAATGTGAATGGTGCCAACCACTAAACATTAAATTTGACCATAATCTATTTTATTAACTTCATCCTAGGTTTATCCTAACAACTAACATGCCTCCACAACTCGAGTCTCCACATGGCATTCATGCTATGCATCAAACAATACATCATGCCACCTACATATTGTTTTTCCTGTGTGTCTTGAATATGTGTCAATGCTCTCACCCTACCTTGAATTCAAGTGTTTGAGGCCAATCTGTTGGTGGGTGCATAGATCAGGAAAGCTAATTTGAGTGCCATGCAAATTATTTTGACCATGGTATCTATTACAGTTGATCTCATTGATGGAATGCATTCGTTGTTAGATTGACTCCTCTTTGTGTGTTATGTTTCTTTTGTACATGGAGATTAAATTTGATACGAGATCCATAAGAGGAACGATTGGCACAGGACTGTGTGAGACTTGTTCTCTTTCATTTTCGCATTGCCAGTATCAATTTTTTGAATTGTTGAACTTTTTTTCTTGTTTCTCTATACGGTTTTCACCTGTCTAGATTATGTGAAGTAGATGTACATGGCTTTTGAAATCTGTGATATACACGATTGTTGGTTAAAACCTTACAAAACCCTCCCTTTAAACTTTGATGGAGGTTCATACCTTATTCGAAAGCTCACTTTTCAGCATAGGCAGGCTGGACACTGACAAAGTTGTGGAGTTTGGCTTTACACATGCCAATTGCATTTTCTTGAAAGTTTTTGTGCATACATTGCGATCAGGGAATTCCATGAAATCACACTTCTTTGAGGCATTATGTAAAGCAGTTCAAGTGCCTTGCGATAAAATAGAATGGGGGGTGGTATTGACCTTTCAAATTGACCAGTGGCATAGTTTCTAGGGTATCATTTCCTTTCAAAATCTTTGTTTTCTATTCCTGGGTAAAAGCAAGAAGTTGAGTACACGAAGAGGGGAAATTTTGGGCAACAAAAAAAATTTCGCATAAAACGCATACGCATTACGGAACGGGTACCCGAACCGAAATCCAAACGCGTACGCGCTCAGCAACGGGTACGCGAACCTAAAACGCGTATGCGTTATGAAACGTGTACGCGTTACAAATGCATACGCATTTAGTAACGCGTACGCGTTCCTAACGCGTATGCGTTTAAAACACATACGCGTTTCAAAACGCGTATGCGTTTTTGAAAAGTATTTATTTTTTTAAATAAACCGCTGGCTTTTCATTTTATCCATTGTTTTTGCCGAATTGAGAGAAGTCAATCAAGAGCGCGTACACGTTTGGAGGCTGTTGCTTTGAGCGTGTTTCGACTGTCACCTCCTCCCGTCAACACAGCTGACCTCTGAGACCTCCAGGTTGGTTGATTTTTGCCCTTTTTTGCTTTGTATCTCGTTTTTTTGTTTTTTAATTAGTATTTAAGTTTTTTTTGTTTAATGCATTTTATTTCAATTTTTAATAGTTTTAAATTGCATTTAAAAAATAAATAACGTTAAATTGTAAATTGAAAACCATAAAATCTAAACCTAAATTGGACATAACTTAGAAATTATCTAAACCCTAAAACGTAAAACTAGAAACCTCTTAGAGACCTCTCTCCCCTTAGGTGAGCTAAAATTAGAAACCCTAATACAATTTTAATAGTTCTTGTGTGTCATTTTGATATTCTATTAGCCTATCCAATTACATCATTAGTAACTAGACAATCCATAACATCTTCCTCTAAATTCTTTCTATCAACTAGATCACATTTAAGAATAGGTTAGAGTCAGGGTTTAATTACAATTATAATTTAATAGGTTACATTTAGAATTAGTTTTTTCATTATAATTAGGGTTAATATTGGAATTAGGATAACAAATATAGTTAGAATTATGGTTAGGGTTAAAATTAGAATTAGGGTTAGAGTTAGGGTTAGGTTTAGAATTAGGATAAGGGTTAAGATTAAATTAAGGTTAGGTTTATGGCTAGGGTTGGGGTTAGATTATTGGTTAGGGTTAGAGTTAGGCTAAGGTTTCAATTAGGGCTAGGGTTTAATTAGGGTTATAATTCAATTATAGTTAGGATTGAATTAGGGTTAAGGTTCAATTAGGGTTATATTTAAGATTTTATTTCTTTTAGGGTTAGGTTTAAGGTTAGGTTAGGGTTAGGTTTGATTAGGGTTAGAGTTAGATTCATAGTTCAATTCTATCTCTAATCATAACCCTAACCCTAACCCTAATTCTATCTCTAAGCTTAACCCAAACCCTAATCTTAACCCTAACACTAACCTTCACCATAACCCTAATCCCCACCATAACTCCAATTCTTATTGTTACCCTATCCATAACCCTTAATCTAATTTTAACCCAAACACTAACCCTAACCCTAACTCAATCTCTAATCATAACCCTAACCTTAACCATAATTTTATCTCTAACCTTAACCCTAACCATAATTTTAACCCTAGCTCTAACCTTAACCATAACCCTAACCCCAAAACTAACTCTAGTTCTTACTCTTACCCTAACCTGAACCCTATCCTCAACCCTAACTCATGTTTTAACCTTAACCCCAATCGTAACTCTAATTTTTACCCTTTTCCTAACCATAACCCTAAACCTATGCCCAAAAAATAACTCTAATTTTAACCCAAACCTAACCCTAATTCTAACTCTAACTCTAACCCTAACCCTAACCCCAATATTAAGCCTAACCCTCACCTTATCCCTAACCCTAATTATCTATAACCCTAACCCTAACTCCAATCTTAAGCCTAACCCTAAACTTATCCCTAACCCTAACCCCAACCCTAACTCTAATTTGTACACGAATTACAAACCATAGGTTCCAAGAGAGACACTTAAAACTTATAAAAAATAGGTATTGTAGGAGTCACTTGGATAATAATTCAATGTATCTTAATTACTATCCCTATATGGAATTTCTCATGATTGATTTATGGATTTTCATCCATTAACCATATATGGAAATAAATG
>VDFB02271358.1:858214374-858270020 GCA_007258455.2 Sequoia sempervirens
AAAAATTGTAAACCACTCTTGTGGGATCACCATGAGATGTGTGATGAAACAAGATATAAATGCTAAATGAACATATGAACATGAGGCAAGCTATTTTAACAGAATTTATGCTAAGATGATTGAGATGTATGAGTGCAAAGCTAATCTAAATGGATTTTAAACTAAAATATTCAAACTATAATTACCAAATAAGCTAAATGAATGCATCTATGTTACCATGGAAGCCATTAATTGAAGGTAATATAATATGCAAGTAAAATGATGCTAAATGAGTGCAAGTGCAAGTAATTTTAACAACATAAGTCTGATGTTAAAATATGGATCTATTTGTCTCCAAATAGTGACCTATGTATAGGAAAAATGAGAAATGGAGGGTTGAGATCAAAAAAGGTTAATCAATGGTCAAGGATGGAGGAAATTTGAGACATGGATCATGGATTCTTATCAAGGGATGATAATCAATGATAAGATTTAATCAAGGGTTCTACTTTTTCCAAATAAAAACACTTTCAACTTGCACAAGAAGTCTTGTAAGTTTGTTATAGAAAAGGAATATTCTCATCTCGAGGAGGAGTAATTTAAATTCTTATTTCAACTGGAAAAATAAAGCTATTTTCCTCTAAAATTAACTTGTTTATTCTTCAAAAATTAGAAAGCTAATCTTTCTCTAATAAAATATTAGAAATTATACATGCAACTATGAGATACTAAGAAAATGAATTTAAAAATTCTTGTGTTTTTCTTGTTTTGCACAAAATTTGAGCTCAAAACACTATCACCATAAATGGCACAATATTTTCAAAGAGCTTAGCTTGAACTGTCGAAGAAAACTCAGACTATATTTGCAAACACCTTCAGCAAATTCCAAGATAAATAGCAACAAATCTCTCTCTTCTCTATCTCTATTCTTCCTGTCGGTGAACTCTCTATTTGGAATCCAATACATAAAAAATAACAATGCAAACAAAGGAAAATAAAACTAGAACTCTAATTCCTTAAGAGTTATTGCTACTTTCTTCCAAAACAAAAACTCAGCAAGAAATATCGATTCCTAAAAGATATAGCAGTAGTTGTTCTTATCAATAAAACTATAGAGTAAGACTCAAGAATAAAGGAGGTCCTCACATCATTGCTCACTATCCCGTGATTTCATACTCACAATTAATACAATTCCAAAGAAAAAATCAATGAAAAATAATGCCCAATGAAAGTTTTAGTCGCTCCCCTTCTCCCACCAAGTCATGCATACACATAATGCCAAATAATGATAATCAAGAATATTTTTACTCTTTTCTCATACCCATAGCCTCCTTCCACCATTTTTGGTTAGCATTTAATTACTAACATAATCTTAAACTTGGTACCGATTAACTTATTATGTGACATGCTAAATATAGCATCCTCCACCACTTTTTGTGGTTTTAAATGCGATCAAGAATAGATTTAAAATCATCATGCCATGATTTAAAATGGTTGATAAAAGTCATTCAAAATATAGTTACAACTGCCACTTAGTGGCTTACAAAGAGTTAAGGAAAGATGTGTCACTATCATGATTATAACCATGGCTTAAATACAAAGTAAAACTCCATAAAAGAGCTTTCGATGGAGGCTAAAATACCTCTTGAAGAGATTTATTAATTGCAAAATTTGAATTACTGTATACATTCTTTTATAAGCATGATAAATATACTAAAATATAATCATCATATTATATATTTATTTTATCAATTATATATATATATATAGATAGCAATATTAAATCCATATCGTATATATATCTATATACATAAGTATATATACCTATATACACAAGTATATATATTTTAACTCATATATGTATACATATATACCTATATATATTATATATAAATATCGTTTAACACAATTTTATAATAATCAATTTATCTTGTTTAAATTCAAGATTAGCTAATTGATTAACAAATTGTTTCATAACTTAAACAAATTTATTTTTCTTAAGGAAAGAGAATAAGCCAAAAATCGACTAAGTTAAACCTAGCCTCTAGACTCGACTTAGCATAACACAAATTGAATCAATGATAAGATTAGAATAGACCTACGTGAATGTGTGTGAAACTCAATTGGCATAACCTATTTTTCTAAAGTTTATATTACTCTCTTCAGTGATACTCTCCCTCTCCATCTAGAGGGAAATAAAATTAGTGTTGCATTTCACTTAGAAATCATTCAAATAATTAGCCATTAAAATCACGACATCATCATAATCTTGATTCAATAACATATAATAATCATCAAAATTCAAATACATTTCATTGCATATAACCTCATCATAATGTTAAATAATGTAAAACCATCATCTAATTTCAAAATGCATTTTAACATAAGCAGTTAAAAGTAACTTGCTAAAACAAAATTGGGGTGTAAAACACTAACCAAAAAACATATGCATATATGTTAATATTCTATGAATATTTTGAGTGTTATTATTAGGGATATATATGTAGGACTTTAATTGAATTGCACAACTTTTCTAATTGACTTTCTTTATAATACTAATATTTATAAATAATCAATTATAGATATCTATTTAGGTTATATCTTAATAATATATGTAATTACTTATTAGTCCATGTTAATAAAAATAAGAATTGGAATGAATAGACCAATCACATATTTTATTTTTCTTATCTAAATATTTAAAAACTATCTTTTGATAATATTGTTGTTAGTTATAACAATAATATGATATCTACTTGGTTTATATACAATAAAAATAACCATCCTTTTCTTATTCTTAACATTTTACATTAAATTATAATTAATTATTTTCAAATGATCAGTGAAATCTATTTATGTTTTATGCTACCAAAGTTTAAATTTTAAACATTCTTGGATAAATTAACAATCAATTGATCAAGGAAATGGATCTCCAAAAATGATTCTTACTCAACTATTGTGACTATTATTAGCTATCAATTTTCCCTTGTTGGAATTAAATTTTACTTACCTACTAAATTAGAATGACATTTTGGTTGTGAGAGTAACACCTTGCAAGTTGCAATGTAAGAATAAATATCATGCAAGTGGTGGTATTAATGTTAAGTTCATTTGTAACATTAAATTTTGATGCAAAATACAAGATTATTTACTAACTATCACTTCCAACATATCATCTTCCGTGCAAGATATAACACATCCAAATTTATTTTAAAACTTTATTTCCTACAATAAAATATTTTTAAACGTATTCTTGTCACACCGACACATGATCTTCACTACTACATCATTCTCATCATGTGGTCATGCCAACACTATGATAAATGGTATCAAATGTCTAGTCATTAGAAAATTATCATGTCAAATTGAAATTCAATTTGAGGAACCCCTTGTAAATATTATAATTAGGAAAGGAATTTAGCGGTGCTAGGGGTTCACCTCCTATAGCAACATAGTGGTGCTATGACTAAGGGGAAGTGATTCCATAACTCTCATGGAAGGGCATTAGCAATGTTGAAAAAGGAAGGCTTGTAAACTCAAAACCATTGTATAGTGTTGCATACGGTTGAATTTCCTACAACTTTTCCTATTGATTTTTTTGCACATGTTTGCATCTTAAAAAATACATAGAAATAAAATGTTGTTCTTGAACACCTCAGTCAATAGAGAGTTGTGTTGGAAATACTTGTAATTCTCTTATAAATCTTTCATATCTTGCTCTGAGATAGTGAATCTCATTTTGTCCTCTGTATCTTGCTCCTAGAGTTGGTTGGTACTTCAGTGTTGCAAGTCCCTTTTGTATCTTGCTCTAAGGTAGTGAGCCTTCTTGCAAGTTTTTTGGTAGTGAGCCTTATATTGTGAGTTAACTCTCACTATTTTTTTTCTCTCATTGGGTTTTCCATATAAATTTGGTGTCTCCTTGTGCATGTATATGTTCTCTATCTCTTTCTCTTTGTTGTTGATTTGATTACTATTATATCTTTCATTGGTAAAGTTTGTTGAAGGTGTTAAAGATTCAAATTGCTATATTATTCTCTGTTATTGTTAGATACTTAAAGTTTTATCTTTATCTGCTAAAGGAGTTTGAGTTGTGTTGAAAGTTTCAAGTTTCAAAAGCAATTAAGTTTTGTGTAGACTAATTCACCCCCCCTTCTCAGTCTCTAGAAGGGTTCAATAGTTTCTTGCAATAAGACAATAACTAGAAGTGATCCAATTGATTTGATTTTCAAGAATGTTTGGATTCTTTTTTGTTTTCACCTCACTCCAACTAGTTTATTAAAACAATTAAATTAATTAATAAATATAAGCTATTTATTTAGTTCCTTCTTTTTCACCTCACTCTAGTTAGTTTATTAAAACAATTAAATTAATTAAATAATTAATTCCTTGCACATCACTAAATGTGATCAATCTAATTAATCTCTTATCCTTAAAATCCTATTTAATAAAATTATTTCCCTCCATTTATTTTATAATAACCTCACCATCCAAACTAGACATGTGACCTCTCACAAATGTGTGAGAGGAAACTTGTTGAATCTCTCTTCTACCTATGATGATCTCTCATAGGTCTCATCCCTTTTTCCCATGTGATCTCTTACATATACATGAGAGAATACTTATCAAAAATCCTTATTCCAATATGACCTCTCTCATGTGTATCAGAGGACACTTATAAAATATCTCAAGATTCTATGTGTGATCTCTCACATGTGTGAGATAATTTATATTGAACATCATTTATCACCAATGTGGTATCCCTCACATATATGTGTTAGGAGACACTTGCCAAATTTCTCTTTCTCATATAATCTACCACATATTTTAGAGGACTCACATGTCCCATTTTCATTCCTCATGTGATCTCTCACATTTTCAAGAAATGATTATTAGTCTCAACCATCCATTCAAACCAATTCAATCCTATTTACTATAATCTCCTTGATCCTCCTCTCCTTGAAGAGTACCAATCACAAAGCACCACTTGGAGCTATATCATTCATGAAAATATGTCAAACATCCTCAACCATTGATCTTGACATTCAATCTCAACCATTAATCAACCATCCAAATAATCTATAAATCAACCATCTCTGAAGCCAATTTTATTAGGCATATCTTATGAAAATTCACACTATCAAATTGAAGAGTAACCTACACATCAATAAAAAAAAAAGAGTATATCAAGAGGTGTTGAGAGATATTTTTGTAAAATCTCTCAACTTGGGGTGCAATCCCTCTTCATGCTCAACTGTAGGTATATGTAGAGGGAAGGTTTAAGGTTCTTGTTGTAAGAAAGCTAAGGTAGCAAGACAAATCCCTACACTAATCTTGAAGGAGGGTTATGCAAAACTTTTCAAATTTGAAAAGTTACAGAAAATTTAAAAAAATATAAATAACATTCATACCACAACTCAGTGATTTACGTGGGGTAAAGCCTTTTGAGAGAAAAAACCCACATTCCAAAATTTTCCCAATATATTATTTAGAAATCAACAAGATTACAATATTCTTGCAAAGAGATCTTTCTCATAGAAGTATCACCAAACATAAATTCAAAGGCAACTCAACTATTATAAGACTCTTACACAACCTCTATCTCATGCACTTGATATATAGGAGATACAATACATGAAACCCTCAAATTGTATTATAAAACCATGAGCTACAACCACCTAAAAAGTGGCACACATCCTTATCTCCAATAACATATGCTTAGGATGTAAAAATACACACCACCACATGCAACTCCTCCTTTATAGTTCATTTATATGTCCAACATGTTTTTACATCTCATATTTTAGGAGACCCAACTTTCAGAGGCCATAACTTTTGATTTGGGTGTTCAATTGACAAACCGTTTGAATCATAAAGAAGCTCATAAAGCGCTCTATCAAGTTATAGCTGCTACATTGATTATAACCTCATTTGGGCCCAAAATATACCTCTAAGGCCTTCAAACTAGACTTTAAAACTTTGAAAAAAACTTTAATATCATCAAACCCAAGCATGCTTGTACGATGAAACTTTATGAGCAAGTTTATTTAGCCAATTTGAAGCTTTGGGGAAAATTCCACATCAATCCATGCTCAAATTTAAACTTGCTATAAATAGAACATTGTGTAATTGCAAGGTTAAGATATCATTTCCTAACACTTGTTAGCATTTGAATCTTTGTTTTCAATCTTATTTCTTCATTTATACAATAGCATATGTTTGGGCTCCCAATTGCTTATTGAAATTTGACATAGAATTAGAGATCATAAATATGACATGTAAGGAAAGATAAAATCTCATGAAATATGAGAAGTGGGTGGCTTGGAGTAATGTGTGTTGTCATGGGGACAAGGAACTCAATCATTGAATTAGTGGCAACGCGGTCAGACTAATATTTCATCATTTGAGATTACATGTGGACCACACCCTTGGGAGGATGAATAATGGTTTTTAGGTCAAGGAGGAAACATATTTAATTTTAGTTTAGCATGGGAGGAGAGAACTAGAGTTGTGAATAGAAATTCTAACGTGTCATGAAACTCTGCAAAATAAAGAACTGATAAAATGAAGTAGTTTGAAAGAAATACAAGATCTCTTACAAAAATGGAAGTCAAAACAAGGTGCTTTGATAGAAGAGTGGATGTTTGAAAGTGTAAAATAATTCTAGAAAAACTTTGCAACTTTTTAGGTGGTTGTAGTTATACATGACCAATAAGACTTAGAAAAAGCTTGGGATTTTGTAACTTCCAATATATAATAGGGCTATGAGGATGATGAGGAACAACACATAAAAAAATATGACCAAGGGATACTTGTTCAAAGTTACTCGAAGATCAATTATGTATAAGATGGGTAAAATGAGGCCTAGTACAAAATGGAGATGAGACTCAATTGATTTTTTGCATTATCAAATTGAGTCAAGTAATATATGAATATAGTTGAGGTACATGACTATGTGGCAGCTTGAAATATTTACAAATTATTTTATGATTATCTTTCTTATGTTCCATGTGGGTAGTTGCAACATTGAGATTGGATGATCAAGTATGTCAATTTGCATGGAGTGTTATATTTGAATTGTGTGCATATGGACATCTAGTTCCATAATGCTTTGTACATGTACCCTTTTTTCCTTGCATGATTATGATATTTTCCTAATGGAGTAGACATCAATCTAATTGGTGAATGTCCAAACATTTCTCAGATTGATTATGTATATTCATACTAGTTTAGGAGCAGATTAGGGGTCCTACATGTTTTCATGATTCTTGAACATTATAACTTGAGGAACATCTTAAGTGATTGCAAATTATTGAGATTGTTAGAAAATAATGGCATGCATGCCTACACCGTCATTTTCTTATGAAGTGTTAAGTGAATTCACTTATGTGGATATTGTAATGCTATTAACTTGGGGTACATATGCAAGGTTATAGTTATTAGCTTAATAATAGTTTTTATATGTAACTAGTTAGTCTTTGGCCATTGATAAAATTTGAGGTCAAGTATGCATTAAATATCACTATGATTGATGTTATGTTGTTCAACTTATTGAAAAATGTTATTTACAATCTATATTAAATTTATCTTATTTTTGACAGCAAATCATAGAGTATAATATACAAAATTAATATTAAATCTTTAGATAATTTAAATCTAGAAATACTCCTATATACTTGACCATATACTATAGAAATATAATATCAATCATTCTTTAACAATAACAATTTTTTTATTGTATTAAAGAATCAGATTACAATTAGAAATATCCAATGAAGTCATAATAGAAAAAAAAGAAAAAACAATAGCTCATAAGAACTGTTCAAAGAGGCAATAGTAGCAAAAGGCCAACTTGAAAAATAGGCATGAAACTCTACATATAGCCAAAGATAAATAGTATCATTCATCGAATTAAGATTATTGTTTGAGGTTCATACATATATAGTGGATCGACCTATATGAGAATTCATCAATAATAAGTTGGCATCATTGACAATGGTTTGAACAATGTTCAAATAATTAGCTTTGCTAATTTTTCCTAACATGCAAGAGAAAATGCAGAATTGATTAGTTTTTTTGAAGAGCTTTAAATGCATGTCTTCTAGCTTAATTTAGAAGATGTGAATCCGCATTTATAAGTGATCAATTCTTTTTTTAGGGCCTTTATTGACCTTCAAGAGCTCCACGAGAACTGTGCTTACTACTCCCTCCCTTCCCAAAGACAAAAATCCTCACCATCACGCACCCTCCTCCCATTACATTCATGTGGTTGTGGGTTCTTGAACAAGGGATATTATCATCTATCCATAATATGGTTAATACGTAGTGTGATCATGACAGTCCTGGTTGTCCATTGAATCATTGTCTCCGTTACATATATGCCAGGATTGTCAACAAAAGTTGATGTGGATCAAGGGTTTTGATCACTTTACTTTGGTCGAAGAGACACCATCAGAACATGTTTCACGGCTCAATAATATGGGCCCAGAATTAGCCTTAGCTTTTGAATGAAGTTTCAAAAAAAGTGGGACGTTGACGTGCATGTACACATTTTTCTACCGACGATCTGGTTGCGAAGTGGAAAGTTGAGCCCTACTTATTTGGAGAAATCCATCGACTTTGAAAAAACATAGAATGATGAAGTGGGCCATTGCTTTACTTTAGGAGATGCTGCATATGAAAAGAGATTGGCGTGATTGAATAGACAACAAAGGAAAGAGGTAACAGATTTTTTATTCGTAATGTGTGACCTGGTCTTAGAAATTAACAAGGGTTGCACACGGTTAAGGTTTTGTTGTAAGAGTTATTAGCTATCCAGTCATATGCATCATATGTATCGATGGCCACTGCGTCTTATCAGTGTCGTAGAACTGTCATAACAGTCGTTAAACGGCAGCGGCTATCTAGCCCCGTAATCACGCCGGGTCATCTGCTACCTTTTAAACAAGCGATCGATGGAAAACGTACATTTTGGTTTGAGGAGTATGGAAGAAGAGAAGCGGCAGCTCCATGTTATGATGGTCCCTTGGCTTTCATACAGCCACATCAGAGCCTTCTTGGAGCTGGCCAAGAAATTGGGTGCTCACGGTCTCAAAATCTCCTTCCTCTCCACACCCCTCAATATCAGATGGATTAGGCAGCAGCTACACCCCATCCCTGAAATCGATCTGCTGGAGCTTCCACTGCCCTCCGTAGACGGGCTGCCCGCAGGCGTTGAGTCAACTGCAGATTTGAAGCAAGGAGGGACATTTGACCTACTTATCGAAGCCATGGACGAGTGGGAGAAGCCGTTCGAAGCACTGTTGGGAAGGATTTCACCGGATTTGGTAATCCACGATATGACACAGTACTGGGCTTCTCGCAACGCCGCCAAACTGGGCATTCCCACCATATTTTTCGTCATCACGTCTGCCGCCAGTGCAGGTTTCTTTCTAGGCCATACACCCACCATTGTAGAGAAAGGTACACAAGTCCCAGATTTGACAGTGCCGCCGCCTGGTTTCCCTTCGACGCACATCCGCGTATCATCTTTTGGGGCACGAAAGTTCCTGCCTGTACCCCAAAAGAAGGAAGGACACGTTGGCATGACAGAGCGATGGATCATGTGCTTTAAGGGTAGCTGGGTGATAGCCTTCAATACGTGCGCAGAATTAGAAGGCAAATACTTAGAGTATTTTCAAAGAATCAGTGGCAGGCCCGCTCTTCCCGTGGGGATACAAATGTCCGATCTAACGCCGCCACCGGCAGATGATCGTTGCCTGGCCTGGCTAGACGCGCAGCAGCCCCGTTCAGTGGTGGTGGTCTCCTTTGGCAGCGAGTGTATTCTCACCCCACAGGAGCTCGCTGCCTTAGTGCTGGGCTTAGAAGAGAGTGAGCTTCCGTTTCTCTTTGTTCTTCTCCACCAGATGGCCGCTAAATTGCCCCACGGCTTTGTGGGGCGCACACGTGGAAGAGGACTTTTGGTCACGGAATGGGCGCCGCAGTTGTACATTCTCGCCCATTCTTCTACGGGAGCGTTCCTCAATCATTGCGGGTGGCTCTCAGTGTCTGAAGGATTGAGGTTTGGGGTGCCATTTGTGACTCTTCCGCTGCAGTACGAACAGGGCTTAAATGCTAAGCTCATAGCCCAGGAACTCAAGGTGGGGGTGGAGGTCAGGAGAAATGAGGAGGATGATTCTTTTTCCAAGGAAGACGTCAGTAAAGCTGTTCGTACATTAATGGCTGAAGAGGAAGGCAAACACATCAGATCTCGCATTCAAGAGATTAGTGGAAGCTTGACCAGGAACGATTGCCAAATCTATCGGGCAAGCATCCACAATTTCGTTTCTCTAATCAGACAAAAAGCGTCCTGCAAAAAGGGTATTTACTGGGGTAGAGATCATGTTTCCAGAGTTGTGAGGTACTTTGACATAATATTTTTATAATTGTTTGAATATTAAACTAGCAATTGCACCTTGGTATGCAATGGGTACGCCGAAGATGTGTGGGAGGTCGATTAGGAAAAATTCTGGTCTATTTGTTTGCATACTTTCATGTAGTACATGAGGGCAATTGGTAGACCATTTAGCAAATAACAATGTGTGTTCAATAAATATCTGAATGGAGAAGTGATAGCATCAAATAAACTATGATCCACTTACAAGAATACAAACATGAGTGAAACAAAATGTTTTGTATTTTTAATAGAACACAATTATTGTTTTGGGATGAACATGGCGGGTACTCCAAAGAATCATTTCATGGTCAACTATCTGGCCTCCATGCCACCTCTCTACTCTGCAAATCTTCCATGGCTGATTGGAACATGAACAAAGTAAGGAAGCTCAAATGGGTTCTCTGCAACTCAGTCCATGATCTAGAGCTTCCAATACTTAACATGTTCCCAAGAGAAGTGGGCATGTGTCCAATAGGGCCTTTCATCTCCAATCTTTCAAGAGAGAAAACTACAAACACCCCTTCGACTGATTTTTAAACCTGGTTTTCAGAATATGTTCTACATTTGCAGGATTTGCAGTTATGATATCTTTGATTCATATTTTTCTAATCTGGCAAACACTAGTACATCATAACAGTTGTCAATGTGAGACTCAAGGATTACTTATTGACAATATGAGATGACAAAAATTAAAAACCTATCAAGCTTCTGACTGACAGTGGATCTAAAGTCCAATGATTGTGCAAAGGTCATGAGATCCCCAACATAACATAAGACTGCAAGGCATATAAAATCGGTCAAAGATAGAGCTAATATATAGGTTTCTTAACAGCATAGAATTATTTTCATGGACAACATCATTGCAGTAATAAGAATGAAAAGGTTTGTGCAGGTTATGCACAAATGTCAGATTAAACTATTGCAATTTGCAAGCCTAGATCCTAGACAGCTATGCCTTTTGAAGCATCATGCTAATTGCATAAACACGAAAAAATTCACCTTTGAAACATTGATTCTTGCACAATTATGCAGATTTATATAATCAAAGTGAAAGACAAAGAGATCATGATTGACAACAGATTTTCAGGTTACTTGTCTACAGTGGTTACTGCAAATCAAGGCCAGCCCATTAAACTAAAATCTTCATAGGGGAGACTGTAACATACGCCACGATGTCACGGGCATCACCAAATGTGCGCTGATCCTCTACAAGCATTGTCCAGCAGCTTCATTTTCCATCTCTGTCCTTCGCAAATCTCAAAACCCTTCAATCTGTTGTAATTGTTTCTGCCCTGTGGATGCTCTGTTTTTACGCTCTCAAATTTTTGCCTTGTGCAAAATGGGGGCTTTGGTACAGGGTATGGACATCCATCAAAGCACAAAAGATAGAACAATTTTGTCAGATGTATTTGCAACTGCCCTGGTAGACATGTATGCAAAATGTGGAAGCATAGATGAGGCACGCGAAGTGTTTGACAAGATGCCTCAAAGAGATGTGGTCCCATGGACTGTAATCGTCAGGTTTAAGGTCAAATTCCGCAACCTTTGCTAGTATCCTCCCTGGCCATGCCAAAATTGGAGCTTTGGAACAGTATGTACATCCATCGAAGCATAAAGGATAGAGGAAGTTTGTCAGATATAAACTGCCCTAGTAGACATGCATGCAAAAACTGGAAATATTAACAAGGCACGTGAACTGTTTGACAGAATACCTGAAAAAGATGTCATCTCATGGACTGTAATGATTGCAGGATATGTGAAAAATGGATTTGTCGAGAAGGCTTTAGAAACTTTCGAGCATATGCAGTTGGCAGGTGTACAGCCAACTTTTTTTGGCTTCATTGAAAGTGTATCTGGCTGCTTATGAACAACATTACGGTCTCAAATAAACTCGTACCCTAAAAGCCATATATATTTAATGCCAACAACTTCAAATAACGCAAATCTTCAGACGGCGGAGGGGCCGAAACCATTATCGCCTTGCATAGAAGCTCTTTCTATGCTCTTTCCGGTGGCCGTACAAAATTTCCGATCTTTTAGCGAAGCTTTCTACGTTTATTTCTAGTCGCCGCCAGAGGCTTTTGAGCCCCCATTTGCAGCTTCCGCCATTTCTACACAGCTTCAAAAACTCATGCACAATACTGTATGAATCACTGCTCGGAGAACCAGCGGAGCCAAGGACAATACATGGGCAAGCAGCCCTTCGCCGACCACTCTGATAAGATCTTTCCTCAGCCCGATCCCCACGGCGCCCTCCTCGTTCTCGTTCTGAAAGGTCGCCTCGTCCTCATCGGCGACCCTGTGCGTTCTCAGTGCTCAACAGCGAATAAAGACTACGAAAACAAACAAGACTGTTTATAGCCATGACGGATATGCAATGGAAGATACTTGTTTTAGTTCATTTTTCACTGAGCCGCAACATATGTGGCAGATGAGTTTTCTTGATTATTGTCTGTAGGGAAATCTGAAAAGCAAATATATCACAGCAATAAATGTTACGATATCCGTATACAACACGCAGGTCAGAGTTTGCAGGTACCATTCTACGGTGAACAGGAGGGA
This sequence comes from Sequoia sempervirens, assembly GCA_007258455.2. Lineage (NCBI taxonomy): Eukaryota > Viridiplantae > Streptophyta > Pinopsida > Cupressales > Cupressaceae > Sequoia > Sequoia sempervirens. The sequence continues at coordinate 858,227,348 of VDFB02271358.1, forward strand.
AGTCGTTGCTGAAAGAATATCAATGGTCGGCAGATGATAACAACTTGAAATAGGATACGTCTTGGTGTAAAATATCAATAAATATTTTTACATTTTTTTTCATTTCTTTGTTTTCATTCTCCTTCTAATGATGGATCACGGAGTGTGATCTGAAATGTTTGTGCAAAAAATTAGGCAATCAAATCCAGAAAATTGTTGTAAATAATTATTTTAGAGTTGTTCAACATTGACACATAAGATTTTGAGATGCTTAAAATTAGGATGCACAACTAATAGATCTTATCCCTTAGTACCAGAATGGATCAAATGATACCATAACATCAATATTTACTGATATTGTTATATACTATATATTTAAAAGTTTGTATAAATATTTCTCATTTCACAATATATTTTATGTAAATAGACCAAGTTATTGAATTTTAATAAATAAAAAAATTAATATTTTTAATATAAATTATTTATATGAGAGAATTTGCAATATATTTATTTTTTATATTTTGCATATATTTTTATTTAATATTATTATTATTATTTTTTTAATAGAATAATATTGTTATATTTATTTTTTAAATTTTATGTATTAATCATTATATTATTATATAAATATTTATTATTTATGTCATTATTTTTTGTATTTGTTATTTTATTATTATATTTGTTATTATTATAATATTATATTATATTTATTATTTATGTATTAACTATTATATTGTTATATAATATAACATTATATATTAAAAATCAAATTATTTATTATATTTAAAACTAATTAATTATTATATTTTATAAGGGAAAGGATGTCATAATATTAAAACCTAAAGTAAAGACACCAAATATTTTAAATATGTGTCGAATAAATTAATTTCATGTTGAAATTAAAACACACCTTTTAGATATGTAATAAATAAAGTAACTCTTCATGAATAAAATAAAAAGATTTTATAATTTTATAATCTTAAATAAATCAATTTAAAAATCTAATTCATATTAAATAAAAAATTATATAAACATTTTGAAAATATCTTTTAATTTAATCTTAAATATATCAATTTAAAAATCTAATTCAAATTAAATAAAAAAATTATATATATATTTTGAAAATATCTTTTAAATAAATATATTTGAAATATCTAATTAATATTATCATCAATGATAAATTAATTTTAAATATATATATTTAAAATATCTAAATAATAATTAATTAGCCGATAGGCTCTTTATCGTGGGCTTGCCCACCGGAAAAGTCTCACGCCTGAGACAGGGCACCAGAATTTTGCCGGAGAGGAAAAACTCACGCCTGAGACAGGGCACCACTGCACTTCACTGCGGAAATTTGCACCGCCTCTGAATAGCCGACATACTCCACCATATATTGCCCCACCACTGAGTCGTTTCTATAAATATGTATCACTGAAAACGGCTAATATTGGGAATGAATTTTCTTGCCGATAGGAAGGGAGCAGCTTTTATGTTATTGTAACCATGGTCGCTGGCTTGCCACATTAGCAGTTTTGCTTCCGGAAAAGTCTCACGCCTGAGACAAGGCACCAGAGTTTTGCCGGAGAGGAAAAACTCACGCCTGAGACAGGGCACCAGAATTTTGCCGTTGAGGAAAAACTCACGCCTGAGACAGGGCAACCACTGCACTTCACTGCGGAAATTTGCACCACCTCTGAATAGCCGAAATACTCCACCGTATATTTCCCCGCCACTGAGTCGTTTCTATAAATATGTATCACTAAAAACGACTGATATTGGGGCTGAATTTGCCAGCCGATAGGAAGGGAGCAGCTTTTATGTTATTGTAATCATGGTCACCTGGCTTGCCACATTAGCAATTTTGCTTAGGGTAGGGTTTTTTATTAGCAGAACATGCCCGTGGGCTCCTTATGTCTCTTGTTCGGGACTCGTGAAGAGAGGCGATCATTGTGACGATAGCAATGGTATTGACAGCTGAAAAGAAACTTCTCATCGGACAAGATGTAGAGGTATGTTATTATGCTTTCCCCCAAGAAATATGGTGGCTGTTTATATTCCATATAAAGTAAACCCAGATTTTATGTAGGTCCTGTAGCATGAGGAGGGGTTGCGAGGGTCATGGCATGCAGGAGCTATGATTAAGGTACAGAATAATTTATGGTATTCACATGGAAATTTGGGTCTATTTTAGATGATCCTTACAATTTTGAGGCGATTTAAGCTGTCTGCATCTGGATAATTGTTTCTCCCACAAACTTCCAGCACCTCTCTGCAACCTTGCTCTTTCCAATTTTGATGTATGGCCAACAATATTATGCTCCATGACAAGAGGACTAAGGTCGTTTCATGACCAGCAAAGTAGAAAGTCTTACATTCATCAATGATTTTCTCTGTAGTCAGACTTGCACTACTCTTGACATTAACTCCCACCCGCTCTTTACTCTCAGACATCATTAAACCAAGCAGATCGACACCATATCTACCCCTTTTTCCCATTCCAGCAGTCTTTTCCCTAGCATCTATAACTTGTCTTAAGCATCTTCTTATTTCTTTCTCCAAATTCCAAAATTGCCTATTCTTTGTGGTAGGTAGATACCTGATGAGAGGAGACACTCTCAGACATTACTTATCAATGTAAGAAACCAAAGGAATCTTAAAAAACCCTCTTATTAAAATATAAAGCCATTTATCCTATTGAATAAAATGTCTTCACATGATTAAATTCCTAAACATAAAAACACTACAAAATGCACATAATTCTTTCTTTTTTATATATATATTGAATAAATGCACATAATACTTGAAGGACAAATATTAGAAAACCTCTCCAGTGATTGTTTCAAGGAAAACATAATAGGGACAGAGACATGAACACGCTGAAATCACAAATTTGATTGCATTCTTTTACAATTTAATATTGACAATTGTACTGTCACAGAACTGAATTTTATCACTTGAAACCAGGAATATAAACCCTACGAAGTGATTCAATTGCAAGAATCATTTGTCTGGCAAGAATCATTTGTCTGGCCTACATATCAAAGATGAAAGATATGCTTTCCCTCTGTAAAACTGCTCCGGAATGCTGTCCGGGCAATAATATCTGTTGTGAGATCGTGGAACTCCTTTAGAACTTCAATTTCTGATGCACCTGACAATACCAATTTACTCCATTCATCCAACATACTGGCACTGCTTTTCACAATTGTTGGAACCATATCCTGCATTAACAAAATATTTCTTCCATGATATTCAGAATATAAATTTCAAGATAGGGTAGTATTTACAAAATAATCTGCATATATTCTAACAGATCAAGGTTTTTGCAGAGTCATGTACCAGGAATATATTTAAGATAAAAGTTATTTTGACAGATTGGAACAAAATAGCGCTATTCACAAGCACAAAATATTACCACGTCTCAGTAGTATCTCAACTATAGGTCTACTCTCCACTGGCCAGTATATTAAACAAAATTTGTTAGTTGCAGGGTCTCCCATGTATCTTCTTTAGACTGCTGGAAAGTGGAAACACGCTGCAATGGATGCTGCAACCCATTGCTACATTCAGATCACAAGAAAATCATTTTTTGGAAGGAAATATTGATTATGATACAATAATGAATTCAAGACTGAAAAATGACTTATTGACATTGTGCTTGCAGTCCAGATCAGCGAGCTAAAAGCTAATTTCTAGTCACAAATTGAAGCATTTGAATGGCAAATAGCTGAAAAAAGGTCTACAATCTGCTCATGAATTGTTATTTTCCTTCAGAAAATACTTTGTTACCCGTTCAGGCTGGTTACAGATCTCCACCCAGGTCTGGCCCAGATATGTCTGCAGGCCCAAGGCAGAATCCTCACAAAACAAGGGAGAACCCACCCAACAAAATATAAAGAGCCCATTTTTAATGAAATAAAAAGCAAAATAGAAGTAAAAATGCCCTGCTGACCCTGAGAACCCACGCAATCTACCCGGGAAGAATCGTGCACATTATGAAATAGCACGCCGGAAGTGTCTCATGCCGGAAGTGTCTCACGTCTGAAAAAAGCTCTGGGCAGTTGAAATAGCTGGCATACTCCACCGTATATTACACCGCCTCTGAATAGCCGACATAGTACACCGTATATTGCCCTGCCACCGAGTCGTTTCTATAAATATGTATCGCTGAAAACGGCTAATATTGGGGCTGAATTTGCCCACCGATAGGAAGGGAGCAGCTTTTATGTCGTTGTAATGATGGTCACTGGCTTGCCACATTAGCAGTTTTGCTTAGGGTGGGGTTTTTTTTATTAGCAGAACATGCCTGTGGACTCCTTATGTCTCATGTTTGAGACTCGTGAAGAGAGGCGATCACTATGATGATAGCGATGGTAATGACAGCTGAAAATAAACTTCTCATCAGACAAGATGTAGAGTTATGCTATTATGCTTTCCCCTAAGAAATATGGAAATTGAGGCACTATGTTTAATATAAGGAGCTTCTAAGTGAAGATGGAGTGAAGAATCTTGTGGAATGTATTCAAGTAAGTGAAACAGAAGAAGGTTTGGGTTAAAGGGCCAGAAGGAAGAGCAAAAATACAGGGGTAGTATTAGGCCGTTGCCCTCTGCTTTGGAGCAAAAATGGGGGTATAAGTATGGCCTATGTGTTGATGCTTACTTTCAAGATGCTTGGTTAATAAACTAAAAAATCGATGAGTTCCATATCTTAAAAAGAACTTGTCTCATGTTTTTTGAGGTTATTTTCACGGCTAATAAACCTTCTACTGATGATTAGAAAATTGTGTATTTTCCTCTGGTCATTGTAAATTCTGTCAGAATTTGGTAGGCTTGTTATATATATTGGGAAATGTGTACTCAAAGGAGTTAGATAAAAGGATCTCTACCGAAAATTTCTGAAAATTTTGAGAAATACTCACCTTAGTTTACTTAGAGTCAGAAATTGAGAAGATGGACACATTCACACCTACATCAATGTTAGTTATGGTCTTCATTCTTAGGCGATATATCATATTCTGCTGTAAACATAAGAGGTACTTGAGATTAGGTAGACTATTGTCAATTTTAACATTGTATATATCATTTTGTGTAAAGGTTAGTCTTTCCGATTTGATAGTTAAGAAGAATGGTAGGGTAATGGGTCTTATTTATCTTATTTGTGTTTTGTTGCATGAAGGTTCATTGTTGTTCAGATAGAATTATTTATTACCACTGTTATAAAGAGATTTTTATGACAATTATTTGTAATCAGCAATCTCAAAATTAATAAGAAAAATACATATTGCAAAATTCATCATATAAATTATCAAGTTTCATACATATTGCAAAATTCATCATATAAATTATCAAGTTTCACTCTCATTTTTTATGCAATTAAGATGACTTTGGATCTTAAAAAAATGTTTCTCTTTACCATTAACTTGTTTTGCATTTTTTAGCTGCCCAATATTTCCCCAATTTTTCCCTGATTCCTGATAGTATACTGAGAAATTAAAAATTCCATTAGCTTTAATGCAAATATTTCCTTCATTGGTGTTTGATTAGTAGAGCAGAACATTCGGCTTGTTGGTAGAAGTTTGGGAAAAATTTTGTGTATTTTAAGCTTTCTTTATTACAGATTTGATTTGTATGTAATGGATGTTTGATTAGAAGAGATAAATATAAAGTGGTAAGAAAAATTGTGATTTGAATTTCACAAAATTTACTCGATTTTTAGAAAACTTATATTTTAAATTTTTCCTTGTTTTAAGTTTCTTTTAATTTTAAACTTTCATTATTGCAAATTTGGTTTCTATAAATATTCAATGTTAGATTGGAATGGGTAAGTGGTCTGTGAGAAAAAATTGTCCTGTGAATTTAAGGAAAGTGGGTTTAGCTGAAGTAACCAGTGAAAAAGTTTGTATTGGTCCAGCAGTAAGAAATTTATTATATTTGTCAATAGAAATTTCCAACCAGAGGCTTCTACAATGTAATCCTCATGGTTACTTCATAGTTTTGGTATTTCATTTTTCCATTTAATATTTTTAGTGAAATTGTAGGATTTTTTTTCTATTTTTTACTTATGAACTTTATTTGATCTTCTAAAATTGGGGAGCATCATGACAGTTGTTAAGATGATAATCTTAGACGCTAAGAAATGGCATTTATTTTCAAACACACCTCATTCATGTGGTCGAGGATAACAGAATGCTCATTGCAAGTTATTTGAAATTTAGAGCGGTAGAGATTTAGTTTGATGCATGCTTGAAATCTGATTCTCCCACAGTCCCAAGTTTATACTAAGTTGCTTGAATATTTGTGAGCAGCACTTATTGTTCTTCAAAGAACTCATGATCCCTCCATCTAGATATTTCTCCATAGATTTCGAGAGTGGTTGCAACTGATTTGGACTTTGGTGGGCATTCAAGACTTGCGAGTTTAAGTTGATTTTCTGCAAACACGAGCCTGGTTCCAAATTCTTTCCCCTTGGCAGAAATACAACAAAATAAGATTCATAACATTCCCCCCTGTTATGTGACCAACTGTAGCTTTCTACAATTGTAAATCATAGCGAAAAAAATCTTGGTCTAAGAGAATGAAATATTTATCGAAACCTAAAACGTAGAAATAAGAAATTATTAAAATTGTTTAAAGTTTGAAATCTAGAAAGAGAAAAAACTGTAATAATGTTGCACAAAAGAACACGACTATTATTATGGACTTCTGCACAATTTCCATCAACAACATTATGACACTTTAGGGCCTATTCATAATTTCTTACCCCAGCATGAGTTGTCCACTTTAATGCATATGTGATGTCTATTTCTGTACTTAGTCAATTCCTACAAGACATCTTAGATATACCAAACCCAGACATATCCACAGAAGTTTCGTAACATTTTTCACATCTTTACCTCAATATTTGACAACAAAATTAGCTTGGAGACCATTGGATTACCAAAAGGTTGCAGCATTATTATAACACACACTTTTCCAGAACTCCATGTAGTACAAGCTATCTTAGAGTGCGGTCCCATGGAGGGGGCTTCCTTAAAAATCTCAGTGGGTGCTGCTTAGATTTTTTAGGAATATTTTAAAGTACATGGTCCCATGGATTTTAGTTGCAATTCTGCTTAAAAATTTAAGCTCCTAAATATAGGGAAGCTGGTGGTCCCATGAATTTAGTAGTGCACTGCTGCTTAAAATTTTAAGCTCCGAAATTTGAGGAAGTTGGTGGTCCCATGGATTTAATGTTGCAATTCTACTTAAAAATTTAAGCTCAGAATTTTTTTTTCTATTTTTTAATTTCTTGTGTTTGAGATGTGCGACAAATGGCACACAAAACTCCTAAGCTGTAGGGGCAATTTCTAGCGCCACCCCATTTTCACCAGCTGAAAGATTCATCCCTATACTGTAGGGGCTTCTATTTTTCTGGAAGAGATTCCAATCAATCCCGTAGCACAATTTTTTTTTTTCCATGGGACCTCCTGCTCCACGAAAATAGAAGCCCAAGCCCCCCATGGGACCATGCAGTTATACTTCCAAAATTGATTACTTTTGTTTCAATGCAACATTAATGGTTTGAGAATCTCCACTAAATCTACAGTCTATTTTTGGTAACAGACAATCAGATCATCAAAGCTACTTTCGTGTCAATATTAAAAATACATTCAAACCTGTTTCAATTTAATGAATTTTGGTGTAGATAGACAGGTCGCTAGCTCCTAGTGTATAATAATCTTTTGCATTACACTTAGTAAAATGATAGAAAGTTTGATTGTAGTGTGGATCATGAACCAATTAGGTAGTGAGGAATGCATTTAGAAATTGAGTGTAACTTGGAAGGACAAAAAACAAACCCAACCTGTAACAGTAAGCATCATCTTTCTACATTGAAGTACTGACATATTTGTCAGCTGCCCAACTGAACACTTTTTTTTTTTGTTACAACAGGGTGTCCCCGCGGCCCTCCGCCCAGCGTCACCTAGAGGCGAGCGGGGGGGCGAGACTAGTCCCTGCGAGTGTTTGCAGCGCCGGCCACCACAACCACCAGGTAAGTACCGAGAGCGGAATCGAACCCGAGACCATGAGGAGCCATCCCACAGCCTCAAGCCAATCCCACTACCCGAGCCGGCTGCCCAACTGAACACTTTTGACAACTTCAAGGACTTGGCATTTAATTCAAATGTATAATTCTAAATTCCTGTTTATTTGCATTGACTGCATTTCAACTTGCATAATTTTCTGCTAAGTACCACGACCTCTATTGAGCTAAATTAATCATCTTTAGTTTTCTGATGAATAAGCTGATGCATTATACACTCTGAGTGGCAAAGAATATTTAGGGATCAGGATAGAGATGTTTGTCTTCAAGAGCTAATTGTGGCATGGATTTATTTGTCTTCAAGAGCCGATCAGTAGAGTGCGAGTGATTCGATTCAATTAATGATTTCATTTCCCTTTCGAGTATGATAAGTAGAGTGTGAATGATTCAATTCAATTAATGATTTCATTTCCCTTTTCAGTATGTGTTCTTTCCATATCCTTTAATTAAGGAAGCCAACCAATGATTCTCAGGTTCTGAGTGAATCTTTATTATATGTCATTCCATTATTTAGCACTTAGTATTAATTATTTAATCCAACACATAAAATTATAATTTGTGACAAATGACAACCATACACACCAATGCATAAACACATACTCTCTAATATGTTAACACATATTTTTTCTATCGCCGTAAACCTTGAACCTCCTTTGGGTGCAAGTGCTAGTTATATATTCGTCATAATAATATTATTGCCCAGAGATCTGCTAAAATAAATTAAAAGTATTTTTTCCTAAAGACTTTCTTACCATTTCTTTCTGATTACACCTGCCCAATTATTTTTAACTCACTCTGAAAGATATTCTTTCAATTAAAAAAAAATTAAAACTATAAGTTCCTCCCAAAAACGACAGGGAGAAATGTGCGAGCTTCCACGGTTCCGAAACGGCTGTGGATAAAATCGACAAAAACCAATAGCGGCGGGAAAACGGTAAAAACGAATTTAAAAACTGAGTGCTGGAAAAGGCATGCTGCAAAGTGTGTGAGTGAACAAAAAAAATCAATTACTTTCACGGTTAATTCAGTCAAATACAATTTACACCCTCACTGACGATGACCCATAAAATGGCGAAAACAATGCACGGCTCAGATTTAATTAACCCTTGGCAGGCCCCTGCCTCTCAGAGCTTGGAATCTTGATAGGCAAAGTGAGCTTGACAAGTTCATATAGGACACACCTTCGGTGTAATTATAAATTATTGTATTGGATAATTGTTTAATTCAAATGAGAAATACTACTAGTATTAACAAAATTTGCAAATACTCGTCCACCAAAATCAGTGGTGAGATACTTACTTGAAATCTTGTTAATTTTTATAAAAGCTTGCCACGATTTTTCAATAAAAATTTGTCTAAGACTCACATTTTTCCAAACAAAAATAATTAAAAACTTGTCCAACTCTGAAAACCATTGAAGATTTATTATGCATTACTTATTTGATTTCCATCAAAATATCAAACCCTATGTAAAAAAAACAATTTACAAATGAACCCACACTTGTATGTCTTTGAATCTACAAATGGGCACTTACAATGCAAGACCATACTCATTTTAATGTGTTGCTTTAGGGTTGTCTCTTCTTTCCATTAAGGCACAAAAATTATGATTTGTTTGTATTATCATATTAGATTAACTTAATTGCCTTCCATAAAACAATATTTCAAGGAAAAAAATCAAAGAGAGAATTGACTATGGTAAAACTCCTTCTGACCCTTAAGGTCTCAACTTTGGCAATTTTGTTATAGTGTAATAATGTATAAACAACTTTTAAGTTAGAAATACTTAATGTGTTGGGCATGTTAATAGTATCTTTATTTAGTGTAGTATTATAAATAATTATGAAAAAATTTAGTAGACATTAATCTTTTGTTTATTTTTAATAAAAAATATTTATGGAAGGTACAAATTAAGGAGTTGAAGTATTTTTTAAGAATATTTTTAAAAATTATGTATTTTGAAATGTTTCATAAATTTGATGATTTATTGCGAGTTTTTACTAAGTTTTAAGTTCTTAAAAAATTGGGCTTGTTGAGTCTACATTTTTTATCTATGGTTTAACTATCATCTAATTATGACATGAGTACAACTAGCAATGGCACCCTAGTGTGCAATAGGTACGCCGAAGAGTTTGTGGATGGTGAAATAGGGAGAGAATGTGGGATTATGTTTGTAGCAAAAAGGTTTGTGTCATCGTTGTGTCCATATGAATAAGTGTTACAGTGAACAATAAAATTTGTAGAATCTATAATTTTCATATGTAGGGGAGATGATCCAGTAGCTTAGTTGTTTATATAATGCACAATATTTGTGATTGCACAAGCATGCTAATGTGGCATCATATTTGATGATGTGGGTCTAAAAACTTAGTTATTAGTAGGGGGTTGCCAAGCAAGCAGTTGTAAAAAATTGGGAGTGAATTGAAATTTCCAGGTAGGATTAATAATACTCATACGAAATTATAAAAGTGGAATAATGACTCATATTTGTAATAGAATGTTTTGTATTGAATTGTATTACAGAAAAATTAAAAAAAATAAAAATAAAAATAAAAAATTAAGAGATTTAGATATAAGTGAATGCATAATTGATAAATGATCTACAATTTACATAGAAATGAAATTTACATAGTAATACCAGCTGAGTAATGATATTTTTTGTATATTATTTAAATAAAATATAAGAAAAATTTGAATTGCAGTAAAACCCATTAACTTTTACAAATAAAATTCACAACTATTTTTTTAATAAATAACTCTATACTAACATTTTGATATTTAATTTTTATATTAAATATTAATACCATTAATTATAATTTCAGTATAACTGATAATAATGATAATACCCATATCTCTAAAAATTTATTTTTTATTTTACTCTATAAAATTTATGGTTTATGAGGATCCATGATAATTGGAAAAATTAATCAAATTATATTAGCCAATGCTTAGACTACAACTGCTAGCAACTGGGTAGTAAAAGGCTTTGCGACTTCCTCACATGCTGGTTGCTTCCAAATTAAACGTGAATGCATACCTACGCGGGTCACTTCAAATTGAAATAAAAGTGCAAAAATAAATGAATTTATGTGTTGGTGATGTGTGACCAGCTCTATAGGCTTCTGCGGCTTCTTACCACTAGTTAACATTTCGTTGTTACATTGTCGATAAATGTGAATGGTGCCAACCACTAAACATTAAATTTGACCATAATCTATTTTATTAACTTCATCCTAGGTTTATCCTAACAACTAACATGCCTCCACAACTCGAGTCTCCACATGGCATTCATGCTATGCATCAAACAATACATCATGCCACCTACATATTGTTTTTCCTGTGTGTCTTGAATATGTGTCAATGCTCTCACCCTACCTTGAATTCAAGTGTTTGAGGCCAATCTGTTGGTGGGTGCATAGATCAGGAAAGCTAATTTGAGTGCCATGCAAATTATTTTGACCATGGTATCTATTACAGTTGATCTCATTGATGGAATGCATTCGTTGTTAGATTGACTCCTCTTTGTGTGTTATGTTTCTTTTGTACATGGAGATTAAATTTGATACGAGATCCATAAGAGGAACGATTGGCACAGGACTGTGTGAGACTTGTTCTCTTTCATTTTCGCATTGCCAGTATCAATTTTTTGAATTGTTGAACTTTTTTTCTTGTTTCTCTATACGGTTTTCACCTGTCTAGATTATGTGAAGTAGATGTACATGGCTTTTGAAATCTGTGATATACACGATTGTTGGTTAAAACCTTACAAAACCCTCCCTTTAAACTTTGATGGAGGTTCATACCTTATTCGAAAGCTCACTTTTCAGCATAGGCAGGCTGGACACTGACAAAGTTGTGGAGTTTGGCTTTACACATGCCAATTGCATTTTCTTGAAAGTTTTTGTGCATACATTGCGATCAGGGAATTCCATGAAATCACACTTCTTTGAGGCATTATGTAAAGCAGTTCAAGTGCCTTGCGATAAAATAGAATGGGGGGTGGTATTGACCTTTCAAATTGACCAGTGGCATAGTTTCTAGGGTATCATTTCCTTTCAAAATCTTTGTTTTCTATTCCTTTCAAATTATTTTTTTCCTATTCCTTTCAAGCGTTCCCAGATTTTATTGTGAACGTCAATACAGTACCTGCCTAGGAATAGAGGAGTTTCATTCTGAAGCGTATAATGGTCAAGACTATACCTGCCCAATCATCAGCAAAAAAATAAATTTCAAAACACTACAAATTAAGACTGTATATGTGCCCTTGTGAAATCAAGACTATATGTGCCCTTGTGATCATGAGGAATGGAAGGGTAAAGCCTCAAAGTCTTCCAAGATCTTTTCTTCTATGGTGGGATGGAACAGACAATTTTGGATTTTTTTTGGTAATAGAAAGGGATGCATGACAAGCAGTGCACAGTACCATGTGTGGTGGTACACGATAGCATTAAGATTTGATACGCTATATTTTCAGACACGATAGAGACGGGGAAAGCAACAAAAAAGGGTGAAAAATGATGAACGGTTGAGATGTGTTCAACCTTCTTGCGTACCTTGAGAACGACTCTGCACTGTCGATAGGAAAAATGAGCTTGTAAAGCTTATATAGGATTATTAGGAAACTGGTTTATTTATGAGAATCGTACGTGACTTGTCAGCATTGACGAACCCGCTACAAGTTGCATTTCTAAGATGTAGGACAAAATACAGGTGGAAAAAAATCAACGGTTGCCAATGACCAGACTGTCAACCACCCCTTCTTGGTGCTTTCCATCCATTGATGGACAAATTGAGCTCTGAAAGCTCAAATAGGACACGCCTTCGGTGTAATTATTTTATCAATAACTTGAGAGTAATTTATTTTCATTGTAACATAGCAAAAAGTACGTACATCTAAACAAGTTTTCCAATTTTTTTAAAGCAATTAAGGAAAAAAAATCATCTCACCCTCCTATTACTAAAAGCAAAGCAAATCAAAGATATACAGAAGACAAATCACATAAAAGTCTATCAAGATTACAATTTTATTTTTTATGAATTCACTAAAAGAGCATGTGATGACCCAATCCTTGAAGATAAAATCTATTAACAATTAGTTTTACATATTGTCAAAACTAAAATTGCATTTACCTTTTAAGTTAAAGATATTATAATTGTTATTCAAGAGTCATTTGTCTAGTCTTAGGACTTAGATTTTTGAAGGGGTCATAGGTCATGATTAGTTTTAAGTCATGTTTTAATAAAGTCACAAGACATTTGCAAAATATGGTATTAGGTGTCCAAAAATAAAGAAACAAGATTTTAATGCATTAAGCCCACAACATTTTAGAGGTAAGGGTCAAATTTCTCTCTTGTTGAAAAATCTAAGAAGAGTTACCCTTGCTCCATGAGAGTTTCTATGGTTTTAGTTTTGCTAAATGTTGGCGTTGAAAGAATCTATGCAAATCAAGCACCACATTGCAGAGTTAAGGAGAGGTTTTTAACACATTACTAGCATTGGAGGAGTCCCAGGAACTTGAGACAAGTCATACCCATGTGTTCAAAGGCCTTCAAAGTGCAATTTCATCATGGCTTCATGCATATCAACATGTCTATTACATTCCTTTTATATCAAACCCTATAAAGTCATGAAGAGATGGCATGTCCTTTATACAAGATAACTCAATCTTAAGCTCATTGAAGATCAAGGTGGAACAACTCACTTCTATACTTTGGAAGATAACTCAATCTTCTAAGTCTATTGAACTTGTTACCACGAGTGTGGATGATGCCACAATATAGAAATTTGAAAGGATTGGTGCACAAGGTAGGAATTTCAATGCATGGATAGATAGGATAATGACACAAGGTACACAATTGTTAAAGTCTTCCATCGAATTGATCAATAATATGGAAAATTTCAAGTCATAATTGAACTAGACACTTGATGTGCTATCTCTAAATTTGCAGTTGATAGAGAAATATCTTGAATCTTGGACCAAGTTGATAGATTTCAAGTTATATGTGTTGGTGGAAAATGGGGTGATCCTCACTAGAAAGATGCGCGTTGAATTCAAGAAGAAATGAAAAATAAAAGAGATGTCATCAATTAATTGATTAAATATTTGCAGGATGCCCAAGAGACAATCGTTGATAGAGGATCAAATATCACCACCAAGATTGGTAAGCTTCCTTGTCAAGTACTTGATGAAAATAAAAAATTCCTTCTCGTGGATATAATTGTCCAAGTATTCACTTCGCTAATTCAAATAGAAATTGATTCATAAGATTTTTCATTAGCTTCCATTTGTAAGTTAGTGGATTTTCAAGTGATTCTGGATGATTTAAAAGCAATATTGGATGAGCATAGAAAAGCATGTGTTAGTATCGAGGACTCCACCACACAAGTGCTCGCCATCTCCAGCCATACAACTAGGCCAAGCAACTATGAAGTTCAAGCTACCTTGAAGAGATATGAAGATTTCTTGGAGAAGAATGTTGAAGAATAAAAGAACGTGCTTGTTGATACTTAGTCTATTTCCCAAGTTTTCATTATGTAGTTTGTAAATTGTAAATGACATTTTACATGTCTTTTTGTATTATACCATGACATGTAAGAGGAACGAAGTCCCAAATTAAATTGGAATCTTCCTTTGAATAAGTCAAAGTAGTTATAGGTTTCCTATTTTCGCTTTTTTCTTCCTTCTACAAATAAGAGGGAGTTCTTTTGTAAATATGATCTTTTAGCTTATGGAGTGAAATGATGCCAAATTGAAGAGTGAATTGAAACTTTTTTTTTAAAATTGTGAATCAAATTCAATCAATATATAAGAAGCGAGTTGGTGTCCAATCTTTATCTTGGATCAAGCTTATTGTGTATTAGGATTGTTCTTACGTCTTTCCTATTACATTTTCTTGTACATGGTTGAATCATAACATGGAATCATATGTTCTAAGAGGTACTCTAAATCTGATTTTGAATTCTTTGAGCTAAAATATTATATTTGGAAATTATGTTTATGTGTGTAAATTGGAGATAATTTGAAGACTTTGGGCTTCGAGTTATCATCTACGTTTAGTTGATCCTATTGTGGCATATGTTGGAGACTTTGGGATGCCTCGTATACTACTCATTTTCCTTTTGAATCAACATAAGAAGCAAACATAAGACTTTTTTCTTTTGTAGGTTTTATTGCTATCAACACTCATTGGTATCATTCTAGTTATTATTTCATCTAAATGAATTAGATATTGGTTATTATTGCTCCAACTAGTATTTTGTGGTTAATTACATGTTGTAATTGTCACTGGATTATCATTGTAATTTTATAATAAAATAAATTTATTTTAAAATAAGAGAATAGGATGAATGGAAACACCCCATGGATAATTGTAGTGTACATAAGCTTGGTTAATTACTAGTTATTTTTAGTTATTGATAAGAAGGGAGCCTCCCATTTCTAAGAGGAGAGATTTAATCTCACTAGTTTGTGGTTGATATCACCATTTTGTAATAAAATAGTTGATTGCAAAATAATCACCCATCAAACTTGCACATTCAAAGAGAGGGAAAATGTTACGCCATATAGGGGCTTGCCTCAGTCAAACCTCGTGTAAGTGTTCCCACTTCCACAATGGAAAATTTCAATAGATAAATGATAATTGAAAGGAATGAATGATGAATGAAAAAGTTTTGCAACTCACAACCCTTCAATGGCTTCCTTGAAGGATTGAAGTCATGCACATCACCTCAAGGATCTTGGATTTTGCTTTCTTGAATGCTTGAATTCTTTGGAGACCTTCAAAAAGATGTTAGCCTTCACAAAATCATGATGACATAATAACATAAACTCACAAACACTTTAACATGATGGTTGGATCTTGAATTGCTAAAATAAATCACTGAAATGCCATTCTTGACTTGCTCTTGAATGATAGATTGAAATTCACCCTTGCTAGTTAGATCTAAAATGATACAATAACTAGGTATTTATAGGCATTTTATCTAATCTCAAAAATTAAATTCCAAAGGCTGACAATTGTAATTTTGAATTTTGAAGGTTTCTAATGTTAACAAGTTGGGTTCATTAAAATGTAATATAGAAAAAGGGATCCTAGTTCCTAAATGCAAAGAACCTAGGATGTGAGGGAGCCTTTTCCATGTTACATTCAGATGTAGATCAACAAGGTGAATAGATTGACTATCAACCATTAAGGTGAGCCAATCATACCTGGATCTACATCTAATTGAGGATGGGAATGGATTGGAAATGATTTGGAATGATTGAATTAATGATCCTATATGCCCTAATATGTAAAATTCAAGATCTCGATAACTGACAAACAAAAATTGTAATTTGTAGGTGGATTTGGGGAGTGCGGAGTGATAGGTACCAACTTAGAAAATATTGTTTCAATCACCATAGAAGGACATAGTCATCAAGTGGCAACTAAGTATTTGTACGGGTGTCCTGATCAAATTTTGGGGTCCTCTAGTGGTAGATATGAGATCCTTGTTTCCACTTGTAGCATTATCAGAATGTCATCAGTAAATTCTATAGGTGAGTTTCCATGGCTGGGAAAACTTTGTGACAAAAAATGTATTGAAAAATGGATCTTCATGCTCTCTTCAATCCTCTTCGAACCTGTAGCTTACACATTCAAAGAGAGGGAAAATGTTGTGCCATATAGGGGCTTGCCTCAGTCAAACCTCGTGTAATTGTTCCCACTTTCGCAATGACAAATATCAATGGATAAATGATAATTGAAAGGAAGGAATGATGAATGAATAAATTCCACAAATCACCACCCTTTAATGGATTCCTTGAAGGACTGAAGTCATGTACATCACCTCAAGGATCTTGGATATTGCGTGCTTGAATGCTTGAATTCTTTAGAGACAAACAAAAAGATGTTAGCCTTCACAAAATCATGATGATATGATAACATAAACTTACAAACACTTTTATGTGATGCTTGGATCTTGAATTGCTACAATAAATCTTTGAAATGTTTCTCTTGAATTTCTCTCGAATGATCTTGAAGTTCACCCCTTACTAGTTAGATTTGAAATAATGCAATAACTAGGTATTTAAAGGAATTTTATCCAATTTCCTGAAAATTAGATTCCAAAATTTGACACTTGTAATTTGAATTTTGAATGTTAAAATGACACCAACAACATATCTAAAAATGGGTCTTGGCTAAAAAGGAGGACTCATTCACCCATGGGTGAATGTGTCATGGCCTAGATTTCTAGGACACTCAATGTTGTGGGAAACATATGAGTTGGATGCATTTATTCAATACTAAAAATTTATTGAAAGGGGGCACAAATGGGCTTCATCATACATAATTTTAGGCAATTATGGGGTCAATTAGGCTCAATAATTTAGGGGGGTAAAACATAGTGTGAAATTATTAAGGTATACAATTTTTCTACACTATAGTAAGAAATTGTGGCCAATTAGATGTTGAATGGCCTTTGTAAAAGCCCAAAACAAGAACCATCTATATTTTTAAGGAAAATTAGGATGATCATAATCATATACCTCTTTTTACCTCTACCACTAGTTTAGTCAATTCTAGCTTTACATTAGGTAGAGGACATGTGGAGATTGTTTCTTATTTCATCTCTTGATAACTTGGAGATTGTCTATAGAAAATTGAAAGCATGACATGATACAAGGGTGGTTACATTGTTGACTTTGGTTGATTAGAATGAAAATTGGGTTGAAGGGAACCAATACCATTAAGGGGTAAGGTAACATGAAAATAATATCCTTGAGCTCTTGCACTATATTTGAGTGATTGAGAAAACTTAAGCACGATCAAACCAAACTTTGTTAGAGACATTACAAGCATATTTCTTACTTTATATTCACGCTCATGATCTTGAGGGTAAAGAAAAGGTGAAAATATTCTAGAAGTGTGTAATTGAAGATCCTATCACGTGTCCTTTCTTCATAGGGAATATTCTAGATATTTCCATAGTTGGAGATTGTGTGAAGCCTCTGGTTTCTAGGGATATGATCTACCTTTTTCAAGGAACAACAACGAAAATGTAGTCTTGTACATATTATTTAAAGGAAATTATACAAAATTTAAGCATAGTAAAAGGGAAAAAGGATCATATTAACAAAGAGGTGGAGCCAAAAAAGAATGGTATTTAAATTTCATATTTTATTCTCTATATCTTTCTCACTTTGTCTCCCTCTTAATATCTTTCTCTCACTTTGTCCATCTATTTCACACCTCTAAAATATATAATATTTTATACTTTAGAAAGAAAAAAAATTCATGGGATTTAACCATGTGTAATCTTAGCCACCTCAAGTGGGCCTCCATGAGTAGTGAATAATAATTACACTAACAAGATTTGTCCTCAAGTATATTAGTAGTAATCCTAACACAATCTTACCCACTTAGCACACAAGCACCTCTTAAGATATTTTTAGTAGCCTAGGAAAATATATTATATTTGTAAATACAATGGAAACAATACAAAAATAGCTAGATTTACTAGGAAATTATTTTAATTGCCCCATTTTAGAACATTTAAACTCTTCTTGAATGGATAGCTCAATCAACTAATGTGTTTGTAGCATCCAAATTAGTCCTTCCTTGATTAATAGAAATGGCCTACATTACTTGTTGTACATGGGGAAACTAGAGATTCAACTCATGAAAAAGAAATCCATTTTCCTTGTACTTATATTTATATTTCCTTTGCTACTTGAAACAATTGAACTATTTTCTTTTGCATATGTCTATCATAGGAATCGACAAGAGTATCTATTGTAACAAGAATTGTAGCTTCAAGTTGATTGTTGTTGGAGCTTGAATAAGTTCTTTGGACTATTCCATAAGAGGGGGCAATAATATTTTAGGAACAATTATTTAAAAACTCAAAACAAAGCCAAAAATATGGAATGTTCTTTGGACCATTTCACTGAGTTAAAATAACAAAAGAATTAAGATAATTCCAAATAAATATGGATGGTCATGTGCTTACTCATGTTATGGAGTATTGTCTTTCATCAATAAATCTATATGAACATTTTTTCTTGAATGTGAACATCAATTTAATACTACAAATTGGTAATATCTATTTTAGTGGATTCTCATCCTAAATCCTTAATGTGTAATTGATAGTTGTTTCTAGTATGTTTGATAAGTTCAAAGACCAAAATTCCAAAGGTCCGGTAGGGATGGGTAGAGTAGTTTACAAACCTTCTATCCTATTGAAAGGATAAGAAATAACATAAATGACACATGAATTGATGTCTTTGCAAGTCACAATGAATGGTAGGCCACTTTAACAATTTTGAAATAAATCAAAATTTTATGAGTACTAAAATGCCCTTTCATCATAAGAACACATATGAGGGACCTTTGAATAATATGTGAAAATATTTAAATAAGCATTGGAACATTTATGCATAGATTTACCATAAGGTATAGCTATTACAAAATAAGAAAACCCTATAATCCCAACATTTTATCCATTAGTAAATATCTAAGGAAAGATCCACCCCGTGGAAAACAAAAACCTTCTAGTTCCACCAATTAAGTGTAAATGATTCACAAATTGAAATATATTGTTTGTCCATGCTATATTTGATAAAATTCTTCAATTGGACAAAATTTACCCATTTTAAAATTTCTACTTCCATGGATTTCTATGTAGTCAAACCCAGTTTGATGTCTTTTCATATTCAATAATGCATCCAAGAGCAAAGAATGAAGGCATGATACCACATAAAATATGACCATCCTCCCTTTGCTAGAATAACTCTTGGCGCATAGCAACATGACTACTTCTTTATTGTATGGGATTTGACATTAACTTTTGAGGATATGATTCCATTCAACCCATCTTTTATGTGAACTATGTATCTTATTTTCATATTTTAATATAAAAATACATCATTCATCATTAAACAACAAGAAAAAACTCAAAAATTACCTACAATTGATACACACATCTATTATTTATTTATAAAAGATTATGTAATTTGTTCAATTGATCAAAATTTATTTCATTATTAATTTAATGAGAAACAATTTTAAAATGAGTACCCCTTTAGCCAAATCTCACTCATAACAGTTTTCTTAGAAATTTGAACAAAAGAATGAGTAGAATGCACAAACTTTAATAAATTTTCATGCACAAAAAACATAAAACAAAGTAGAAAAGTTCACTTATAACATTTTTTTGTTAACTATTTGAACTGAAAGAATAAGTAAAACTTGTGAATTTTTAGTAAAACTTGTAAAGTTTTTAAAAATTCAATTTACGAAATACACAAACCAAAGTATAAAGACAAGGGAAAATTAATTGTGAACAAAAGAAAAATAAACCCTAGATAAATTTCCAATTGGACATGTAAAAAACATTGGTAGTGGAAATGAAGTAAAGAGAAGATTTTTTAACAAATGAGACATTTGTAGGAGAGAAAAATAACAAAGGTGAAGACAATTAAAATTACCAGAAACACAACCCTTTGAATGCACCATGCTCACATTAACACCCTGTTGAGATTCACTTCCATACTCATGTTGCGTATAAAGAAGAAAAATGTTGGGGCACCCCCCTGAGCATGGCAACTTTAATGTTGTCCAAATGCATGTCAAGTAACATAGGGGATAGGACCTAGTAGTTGAGCACCCTACTTCACGCTTCTAATTATCCTACATGGAAATTTCAAATCACTCCCAATTTTTTACATCAACTTGCTTGGCAAGTCCCCTACTTATAGCTTTCGTTTCAAGGCCACATCATCAAATATGATGCCACATCAACATGCTTTTTTTCAAGATGTAGTTGACCAATACTTGTGCATTCACATCATGGGTAGTTGAGCGTTGATGTGGCATCACATGATTGGTTGCTTTTTAGATCAAAGGAATACATTTTGTTTAATTATGAATAGTCATGTCACAATTATTGATCCAATATTGATAATAATACTGGGCATTATATAAACAACTACTATCACAACTATTGAAACATGCTCAACATCTTGGTTCTCTCCCGTATTAAATTGTTAAGCAATACAATATCTTTTAGCCAATGCAACAGAGAATATTTATAGCGATTGGAAAGATCAATCCAACAGAAGCAATAACAATCAAAATAGGAAAATCCCACCATGTTGCACAATGCATTTTCATGTGCACTATTTGAACTGAAAATATTATAGCGATGATTGCTCCATGAATCCCTACATAGTAATTTAACAGCTTAAAAATTAACTCTAGGAAAATTCACCATCAACAATTCATTGTTGAAAAATTCACCGCCAACAATTCACCGTCCAAAAAGTCATTGTCATGGAAAATTCTTCTTGTGAAAAATTCACAAACCAACAATTCATCCCCATAGATATTTCATCACATATATGAAAAAGTCTTCATCTCTGATTTAGCTCTAGTGGACGTCCCTATCCTCTAGGATACATATGTTGAAATGTCTTCATCCTTGGTTTAGTTCTAGTGGACATCCCTATCCTCTAGGATACATATATGTCAAAAAGTGCTACTTCAAACTTCTTTTTCGAAGTTGTCACCAATATGGATTCCCAATCCACCAAGGGGTTCTATGGACATACACCAATATGTACTGATGTAGATAGTTATGATGTAGACATCCACTTCGAGATGGTCTACAGTCATATGCCCAAAATTTATGTAAATTTTTAGAAATGAATGAAATATTTTAATGACGTCCACGAGACTAAACAATCTATGGGAGCGAGACAAAAATAGGCCTAATTTGTCTTCATGCTCTTTTCCAAGTTGGATCTCCTGCTATTAATTTTGACTAGAAGGCTAGCCATCTAATTAATCTTATCTTCTTCAAATAGATGGTGCATATTGTCAACTTTCAAACTATTTTCATGTTGAGAATGAATATCCTCGTAAGTAGTGCATTCCATGATGAAGTGCCCTTATGTTTCCACAACCCCCTTATTGCAGAAAATACAAGTTCTTTCTTCCCAAGTTTCCTTGGGTATCTTCCACCTACTGGTCTCACAACTAAGGTGATGTGATCCTATCCTCAACTATGCCACTAGCAACCTCGCTTTCCCTTTAATAGCTGCACCTAAATAAGTTTTTTTCCCCATGATCCTTTGTCGGGTTAAACTCTTTGATGTAGTATGCTTTTTTTTGCCCAATTTGATTTGTCCACATGGTAGTTCTGAATTTTTCAGTCACATGGCTTTTTATTTCACTATTGGTGCTAGGAAACTCTTGCAAATTGATGTCCCACTTGTTCATCCACTTTGTGGTTTTGTTTCATCCAAGTTTTCTTCCTACGATCTAGCGTCTCCTTCATAACCATTTTAGGCCAATGGTGGTTATCCATGTTTTCAACCTTCTTTAAATAGCTTATCAAATAGGTTAATGTCGATGCTTCCAATGGAAAAGTCCCCATTTCAGCTAAAATAATTTCATATGGGACTATGGATTTAACTTCAAGACTGTTAGATGTTTCTAGATTCTTTCCAGTTGTCTCCAACTGCACTTTGACATACTGCTTTCCCACATTTCATAGCCATAAAGTACAACTGGAGTAAAAAGAAAACCAAAAAGGGTTTTCTTGGTTTTCCAATTGCACAGTTCAACTTTTCTACACCTATTTTGTAGAAGGTAAGAGGCTTTCCAACCTCCCTGTATCCTTTTCATACAAAAAGTCTCCCAACTGAGCTTATAATGAAAGTCATTCCCAAGATACTTGTATTCTTTCACTATTTCAAGTGAGCTTCCTTCAAAGAGAAACGTATTCTATTTATCTTTTCTATTCAATGAGAAAATCATGATTTTGGTCTTGGTGATTTTTACTTGCATCCCAACCTCTTGAAAAAAGAGTTCTAGAGCTTTTAGATGTTCTCTTAAACCATGAGCTATTTTTGAAACTAGGATAAGATCATCAGCATATAAAAGTAGTTTCACCACAGAACCTGCTAATTGAATACCATCCCCATCTGTCTTGCTTAACCAAGCTTTCAACTTATCAATGTATAGCCCAAAAAGTGTGGGAGATAGAGGGCAGCCCTATTTAACTCCAATGTCGCTACCAAAACATTCTAACATACCTTCACTTGTTATGATTTTAGCTCTAACCTTCTCATACAACTTGTGAATAACTACTCTATACACATTTGGGATGCCTAATTCCTCCATTCTATTCCATAGTTTGTCTCTAGGTATTGTGTCAAAATCTTTCTTAAAGTCTACAAAACAACAATAAGCTTCCTCACCTTGGGTGTTCCAATTTTTTTCAATCAAATGTCTAAGGGTGACGGGGTGATCAATGATAGAGTGTCTTGACCTAAAGCCTGCCTGCCCCTTTTCCCTTTTGCCCTCATTTTCTAGACAACTGTTGAATCTTTGTTCAATCATGCTCCTAAAGAGCTTTCCAAAGATATGATTCACCATAATCTGAAATGAACTATCAATGGGGAAGGAAGGTGCGAAAGAAGTGAAATTGGGGACTATTGACAAACCCAATTCATCCCTTTTTTATTCCTTTGGTTGTCGTCACTCATCAATATTAATATACATCCACTTTGGGTTGGCTGACAAACACATCGAAATGAAATGAACGACATGAAAAGATTTTAATTATGTCCATTTGACCAACTAGTATATGGAATTCAAACAAAATGGAACTAAAAGTGTCTTAAATAAATAAAATATTTCATTATTACTTATTTTCTAATTCTGAGTTACTGATTTTGATCAGGTAATTTGATGTTTTTCTATCTTCTCTTCTTTAAATAAGGTCATTAATGATTTAATTTTTAGCAAATTTGTGTAATTGTACTAGATGTCTTCACAAGCCTTACACTAGTGTCACTCTGTCTCCACTAATCCCAATGAGTAGAAGCAACAAATCTTATCCATCCACTCCTCTTTAGATATTTTCCATCTTCTTGTTTCACATCTCAAATGGTGTCAGCTAGTTCTTAATTGAGCTATTAGCATTTTAACCTTCCACTTTATATCTACTCCCACATAGTACTTTTGGTCATGATCATATGTGGGGTTAAAATGCTTAACATAATGTTCTCTTTTGGTCCAAGTTGTTTCGTCCACATGATATCTTTGACTTTCTCTTTGATATTCATGAAGAGTTATTTTATTTATTACATATCTTAATAAATTGTTGTATTTATTTTAATGTGGAATTATTTTATTTGATACATATTTAAAACATTTGGTGTCTTTACTTCAAAGAAAATGAAATCTAGTCATGTGATTGTTTGTATTTTATTGAAATATCTAAGTTAACAATAAATTTATAATTTTTTTATATTTAATTAAAAAACATTATTATTTGTATTAACAACTTAATTGCCAACTTTTAATTTAAAAATATTATTTTATTTAAATGAAAAATTAAAATAAATGAATGATATTAAAATTTATTAAAAAATAACCTTTAAATTTACAATAAATGTTTTTTTATTAAAAATAATAATTTATAAGATTATAAAATACTAAATATACATTATCTTGTAACTTTTGGTAAGAGAAAATTTATGAATAAATATAAATAATTAATATTTTAACTTAATTAAATAGGGGAGAATTTTAATAGTTGTGATAGTATTTGTTTATATAATGCCCAATATTTTTATCAATATTGGATTGTGACTTTAAAGTTGTTAGTGTTGATGATGACTACCCATAATTAAACAAAATGTATTCCTTTGATCTAAAAATCAACCATTCATGTGATTCCACATCAGCGCTTAATAAAACATGCTCTAAATGCATAAGTATTGGTCTCACTTTGTTTTTGGGCCTTTTTGGATACCTTCACAAAAAGCACGTTGTTGTGGCCTTGAAACCTTAGTCATAAACAAGGGACTTGCCAAGTAAGCTACTGTAAAAAAACTGGGAGTGATTTGAAATTTCCACGTAGGATAATTAGAAACGCGAAGTTAGGATGCTCAACTAATGGATCCTCTCCCCTAGTCAGAATTATATAACAAAAATGAAAAGGCCAAGTGGTGCATGGCAGATGAAGTAGACTTGGAGTTTCCTATCAAGGAATCATGCTTCTACTAAGAGCAGGATCAACACCGAGCCAAGGGCTATGACGGTTGTGGTCCATACTATAGGAGAGAGAATGAAATCTGGTAGTTTCATGGAGGAAAGGAAGCCTATCGACCAGAAGATCAGTTTAAGGCATGGTCAGACAATGGCTAGCAATGAAACCAAGGTGGCCTGGGTGAAAAGGAAACAAGAAGGAAATGGGTGAATGAACAAGGGCATGGCAACAGAAGGGACACATCCAGGCAGCAAGTGCACAATTAGGGTGTAAAGGAGGCAAGAGGAGAATGGCATGGGTGGCATTGGCAAGGAGTGACCACTCGACTAGGGTACCCAATGCTTCATGGCAGATAGCGTGAGCCGTAGGGAGAGGAATTTTTTTTAATGTAGACGGGGAGAGAAAAAACCTAACTGGAATTCATGGAGGAGATTCTCATCGCAAGGTTTGGAATGGGATCATCAGAATTGGAAAGAGTGTAAGCAAGGTGAGAATGATTTGGCTCGTGCTAGGGCTTTAGGGCCGATGTATTTTTTTTTTCTAGATAATATAGATTTGGAGCAATCATTTAAGTGGGTGAAGGAAATTGTATTATTTTTGATGAATAGGTAGCTATCTATATTATTAATAAAGGTAAAGTTACATATTCACAAAAAAGGGCAGGTGGTAAGAAGACACACCCCGAGAGTCACATAGGCAAAGCCCAAAAAACCAAAAACTAGAGTCACTTGGGCCTAGCCCAGAAATCCATAAGCATTACAAAAATATTAAAAAAATTGCATTATTCATCAAATTGGGAGGGGGGGCTTGAGGTTGGTCGGTGATCCCTAAACTCAATCGATGGTGTGAGCAAAATTTGGGAAGAGTTGGAATAAAATCATTAACTAATGGCTTATTTTTGATTGAGTGTCCTAAGGACAAATGAAGAGGAAGATAATTAATTAATAATGGCCCTCCATGATGGATGGGACTAGATTTTTCATAAAATATTATGTACCAAACCTTTGATCCCCCAAAACAAACAATAGAGGAAACTAGGATCTATGTAAGACTATACAATCTTCTATCAGAATATTGGGATTTGGAAACCCTAAGGACTATAGGGAATAAGTTGGGATCCTTTGTAGAGACATATGGGAGTTTGGTAGATAGGAACTACAAAATGTACACAAGGATGTGCATTAGTGTTAAAAACCAATCTCTACACTGCCAAAGGAGATAGAAATCAGAATGGAACAAGGAATATGGAGGTAGAAGGTTGAAAGGGAAGACGAGCTTGTTCTTTGCCCTAAGTGTCAATCGAAAGGGTATAAGGAGCAAGAGTGTTTAAAGGGGACACAACTAGTTGGGAGTGGAAAACAAATCATGAGGGAGAGTTGATAAGCAAAAGGGCAAGATCTACTACATAAGGCAACTAATCGAGAGAGTAGCATGAATTACCTCAAGAAGGGGAATTGTGTAGGGTAGAGCAGGCGGAACCATCACAAATAGATGTGATTCTAAAATATCCAAATGTGATGCAAGAAAGAAATGTCTAACTGGTTGGAGAAAAAAAAGTTGAAGAAGACCCAATTGAACAAGGGCCAAAAAAGAAAGAGGAAAATCAGAAGAGGGATAAAGAATTGGTAGAGCTCATTGATAAGAGATTCAAGCTTCTTGAAAATGATAGGAATGATCCACCAATAGAGGATAACACGAATTCAAAAGAGTTATCTTCATATTCAGAATTTATGAGTGAGTATGAAGAAGTGGAAGAGGGAGAGATTCATAAAGAGAGAATGTTGGATCAATCTCAATCAATGATTAAAAAAAACCTAAAACTAGACAAAAAGGGAAAAGAGGAAGGAAGACCAATAGGAAAAGATTGGGAATTGCGGGAAATGTAAAGGGTCAGATGAAATTGAGGTCAGGAAAGGGAGTGTCCCTTCTTGAGTCACCATGGGGGCTATAACATGGAATATTAGGGGCATTAATGCCTCTAACAAAAGGTGCATTATGAAGTGCCAAATTGATCATAGTAGATTTAGTTTTTCTAAAAGAAACAAAGTTGGCAGAGGAAGAGGAAGCTAATTTGTTGAAGTACTAGAAACAATGGGAATGAGATTTTAAACTGACTAGGGGGCCACAAGTAGATTGGGAATTCTATGGAATCCTCATAAGGTGAAAGGGGAATAGGTGGCAGCAAATTGACAATGGAAATAATTAAAATTGAAGATCCTAAATGCAAATAAGACATTTTATATGGTGAATGTATATGGTCTTTGTGGATACTAGCAAAAAGGAGGTATGGAACAAGATCAGGTGCTTATTGCAAGAGGAACATGGAAGGAAAATTGTGATAGTAGGGGACTTTAATGCCATGATCAGTAGGGAAGAAAAGAAGGTTGGCCTGCCACACCTCTCATAAGTGCAAATAGACTTTTGAGACTTCATAGAGGGGAGTATGTTGAGAGATATTGCACCAAAGAATGGCATCTTCACATGGACAAATTTACGAAAAGGATTTTCAAATATTATAGAGAGATTAGATAGATTCCCATTAGTCGAGGATTGTGATTCACTTGCAATGATATATGAAACAAGTATATTGGCATGGAAAAGATCTAACCACTTCCCAATACAACTCTTGATCTCTCCAGACAAGGCCCCAAGCTAGTGTCCTTTTAAATTTGAGAATATGTGGTTCAAAGATGAAGGTCTAAAGAACTACATTGCATAATGGTGGGATACAACTCTAGTACATGGAGATCACAAGCTTTATATATTTGAGAAGAAGTTGGCCTTCATGAAAAATAATATGAAAGAATGGAATAGAGAGCACTTAAGAATATCTTTTAGGAGAAAGAAAGACTGGAGGGGGAGCTAGTTTATCTCAATAATAAGGTCATCAAGGATGGGATGTAGTTAGAGTACTTTGAGTTGGAAAGAACCCTAAAAATAGATTATGCAAAAGTACTCATAAGAGAGGAATTTTTTTGGAGGAAAAAGTCAAGGGAGACATGGCTAAAGAGTGAGGATAGGAATACAAAATTATTTCATTATTCCTTCAAGGCTAAAATAATTAGAAATAGGATCTTAGAAATCACAAATGGGGAAGAGGAATTCCTATAGATAGAGCAAGAAGTCAAAAAGGAGGTAGTCAATTTTTAAAAAATCTTCTTAATAAGGAGAATCCAATGAACCAAGTGGAATTTGCTAGATTTTAAGGAACATCCCACCATTGGTCAAACCAGAGGATAATAAGAGATTTCTTAAAGAGGTAACAGAGGAAGAATTATGAAAGGTGACATTTCAGTTGAACCTAGATAAAACCTCCTTGTCTTGATGGCTTCTCAGTTGGATTCTACTAGAATTTTTAGGACATCATTGACAAGGATTTGACACAATTAGTAGAACAATCAAGGAATAAAGCAACGATACTGGGAGAAATGAATCACACTTTTCTAGCCTTAATACCGACGAAAAACATGGGTAAATCCATGAGTGATTGTCATCCAATCTCATTATGTAATATGGTGTACAAGATTATCACCAAACTAGTGGCCAAGTGGAGGGGATAGTGGTAGCTCATAAAACCATTCACACAATTAGAAAATAGAGATTGGAGAGAATGGTGATTAAATTAGATATCCAAAAATCCTATGATCAGGTAGATAGATAATTCCTTCTTGAGGTGACAGAGAAGTTTGGTTTAAGTACAAAATGGATACAATGGATCAAAGCATGTATTGATTCCCCAAAGTTCTTAGTCCTAGTCAATTGATCTCCCTAGGGATTCTTCCTAACTAAGAGAGGCTTGAGATAGGAGGATCCTATTTCCCCATTTCTTTTCATCAATATGGAAGAGGCCTTAGGGAAGAAAATCAAGGAAAAAAAAGGGATGACCCATTGGTCTATAATTGAGGTTGCACATGAGTTAATGAAATTACCCATCAATAGTTTGCAGATGACACAATTTTATTTGGAAAGGCATGTAGAAGATAAGCTAGAGTGATCAACGGTGTCCTTGATGATTATTGCAAAGCATCAGGATAGAGTGTGAATTGCAAAAAATCATAAGTTTTTTTCTTTAATATCCATCTAAGCATTCAAAAGGATGTGGAAAAAAATATTAAACTTGAGAAATACCAAATTCCTAGGGAAATTATTGGGAATCTCATTATTAGCAAGAATTAACAAGAAAGGGTTATGGGAAACACTAGTGAATAGTTGTAGACAAAAGATGGAAATGAGGAAAGGGAAATGGTTGTCATCAGTAGGAAGAATTCTGATGTTGAAGGCAATCATATTAGCAATTCCAATCTATTCCATGACTTGCTTAAAATTACCAAATAAAGTGGAGGAAGAACAAGATGAGATCATGCATAGGTTTTTTTGGAGTGAGGTGGAAAAAGACCAAAAATTCCCATTGATAGCTTGGAATAAGATATGTAATTCGAAGATAGCAAGATGGGTATGTCTCAGACATATATTCGTGATGAACTTGGAAATGGGGGGAAATATGGTATGGAACTTGTGCAACAAGCAAGATTAGAAGTGGGTGAGGACTCTTCAAAGTAAATATATGGATTCAAACGACTCAACCTGGATTTTCAAAGTAAATATATGGAATTTTATCTTGGAATGTAGGGATATAATCACCAAACATGTGATGTGGGATGTTGAAGATGATCGTGGGGCCTTATTCTAGAACAAATCTTGGGATGGATATGAAGTGCTAGCATGATATAGGTCACTAGATGAACTAATAATAAAATTAAGCCAAGAATGGGGAATAAAAGTTAGGGACTATGTCGAGCGGTATTGGATAAATGGGGTAGAATAATGGAAGTGGAAATCCTTACAAGATATAGAGGCCTCAAAGGAGCAGAAGATAACACTACAACAAATTCTTAATGGAAGGAAGTTTATTCTCATGGAGAAAGAAAACAAGGTGAGGTGGTGTGGGGCAAAGATGGGAGAATATAGTGTAAAATTGGGGTATAGGATCAAGGAAAATGCAATAAGAAAATAAAATTGGATTTCGGCATCAATCATGTCTCTTAAAGGTGGCAATGAGTGGATGGTTGTCCACAAAATAATACTATTGAGGGATAGGCTAACTAAGATGGGGATGTAGGGACTTAGCTATTGTGTTTTATGTGAGAAGGGAGAAGATGTGAATCATCTACTACTTGGTTGTGAATATGTTGGATACTATTGGAAGAGTATGATGAGCAATCTTGGATGGAAAAGCCAGTTGTTGCAAGAAACCAAAACCCTTTTTTTGATGTGTCCTAACATCTAAAGAAAGGCGATGCTCCATAGTATATGGATAGTGACACAATCCACCATGATTTGGGAGTTATAGATGGAGCATGCAATAGAAGGATCTTTCAGGAGAAGGCAATGGCCAAAGAATAGCTAGAAAGAAAAATGGAAATAGCAATAACAAAGGTGCTTAATCAAAGGATCAAAAAGAATAGTTTCTCGAAATAGGATGGGGAGATTCAGAAGGCATGGCCAGGACTAGTGGTTCCCCCTATTAATGGGGGTCAACATGATGATCCTGCTATTAACCCAAGGTTGGGGGTGGTATGGAAGACACCAAAGGGGGGTTGGGTAAAATTCAACTTTGATGGAGCAGGGAGAGGTAATCTGAGGGAGAGTGGAGTAGGATGTGTGATCATAGATTATATGGGATCAATATTAGTGGAGAAATTAGTATATTCGGGGTCAACAATCAATAATGAAGCTGAATTTAGAATGGCATTAATAGTATTGCAATGTGTAGTGAAGGAGGAAGTTAAGAAAGTTCACTTAGAAGGTGACTCCCTAATAACTATCAATGTGATTTGACAAGGATGGATGCTAAATTAGAAACTAAGAAAATGGCTAAATCTAATATGACAAACATTAGGCAGTTTTGAGGAATTCAAAGTATCACATATTTATAGAGAGGGGAATGAGGTGGTGGATGACTTGGAAAAAAAAGTAGTTGATCTCATATGGTAGTCTAACCAAATCAAGCTAAATCACGAGCTAGTCGTGGATAATGATATCATCATTAGAAGGAGATCAAAAGATTGTATAACATCATCAAAAGGAGGATGAAGGTAATCAAAGGTAAAGGTTTAATGATGAGAGGGCAAGACACCCCCAAATATCGATAAAAAAGCATGTGATATAGGTGTATGTTAACAAAGAATAACATGATAATCATTTTCATTACATTCTAGGAATTTTGGAAGGTGGAGATAGACACACGTGTGAGGATAGAAGGCCAATGCAAGCAGATGACATTTTTAAGGGAGATAACAAAGAAGAGGTTGGGGTGTGTCTTCAAAACTAGGCACGACCATATTCTCCATGCGATAAAAATGGTATTAGGGTGGGATTTTTTAAGGTCGGACCATAGATACAGGGTGAATACAGATATATCTACAATGTTCTTGGTGTTTTTTCTAAATGTTGGAGAATCAAAGGAAATGGCAGAGGTATTGTGTAAGTGTTTGATCTAGAATAAGTTTCTCGGTGGTTTGGAAGATGTGTTGAACAATGTTGAGGGGGAGAAAGGGGTATCACTCCCAAAGAATTATTACATCATCCATTCAAGGGGTTTTGTGCTAAAGCATTATCCACTCATATTAGTCAAAGAACCCTTTGAGCTTTCAAAATTTTAAACGAGGGTAGGAAAGAGCATTCAATTTTTGAAATACATCCTAAATTTCAAGCCAGAAGGGGGACTGCAGTGGCTTTAAGAATATATTAGAGAGGAGAAGTTGGTAGATGAGGATGACATTGTGAATTGGGTGGGGGTTATGAACATCCCAGAACTGGAGGTTGGTGAGGATGGGATGGGAGTAGAATACAATGACACATGGCAAGAATGGTAGTGGCAGGCGAGGAAGATACAAAGGGTTGGGTGGTAAAATATGGGTATTACCAGTTTTAATTTTATTCTTTTGTTTTTGTAGCCTAATTTTGTTTTTTATGAGAATTATGTGTTGCAATGATGGAAAAAGGAATGAAGGTGTTGTCATTGATGTCAACTGGTCAACTAGTCATCTACTAGTTGTTGTTGGCAGTATATGTTGAGGATATTGAGAAAATTGTATTAAAGAAAGTTTACAGGTATTCAATTGTTGCTCAAGATGATGATCCAGTATTTTCCCCTATGTTCATGTGGTTCAGATATGTTGGTCATGGTTGTCAAAGGTTGTTATATCTAGATGTTTGGCTATTGGTTAGTTATGAAGTTCAAATTATGTTCACCAATTGTGAACTATGTTTTTTTGTGTTCTAGTTGAGGTTTGGGAGTAAGGTTGTTGGTCCAGATTTCTCTTTGCTGAAGTCTTTTGACTTGAAATTCTAGAGTTAATATGTTTTGATTGCATTGAAGATATTTTTGGTTTCTAGAAGTGTTGAGATTAATGGTTCTATGTGTTTTACACTGGTTTATTCGACCTTGTGTTAAGCACTATCTTCGAAGTTGATGAAGCGTGTTGGATCTATTTTGGGTCCCGATGAAGCATGTGTTTGGGTCGCCCTCATTCTAATTCCACCCTAGGATGTTTTGGCATTGACCTAATTTGAATTTGAAGTTGGATGGCCAACTTTGTATCTTTTTCAAGGTTGGAGATAGTATAAATACAAGATGAGCTAGCAATGAAAAATATACAAGAGAAAAGAAGGAAGCTAAGTGAAGAGTAGATGAAACATTGATGATATTTAGAAAGTATGTAATTTATGTGTGTGGTAGATCAATGTGAAGCTTAATGCTAAGTTACCGGATCCAATGAGCAGAAGGAAAACTCTATCATTCATGCAAATTGATCAAGTGACTATGGTGGAATCCTTTGTTGCATTGAGATCATAGTCTCTTTGTAACAAGTCTTCTTTGTATCTCTCTGGTAGTGAGCCCTTTGGGTTGTAACCCTATTGGACAATGAGTCCTTGTTTCAAGCAATGAGCCTTTTTGTAATCGATTTTGATATTCACTATAGTGTGAGTTAATCCTCAATGTGGTTTTTCCCTCATTGAGTTTTCCACGTAAATCTAGTGCTATTGTGTTGTATTTGAGTTTCTACATTGGCATTTGATTATTAATCATTTAAGCAGTTTTAAGTATTAGTTCTGGTAATTGAATTGAAGGTTAAAATTTGTGACAACTAATTCACCCCCCCTCTTAATTGTCCTATTCAGCATTATGTACATAAGAAATATTTTGGGGCTTTAGTGGGGAGCCAATAATACTAGATACTAGGTGGATATGGGGATATGCTCAAATTTTGTGGATCAGAATAGGGTTTAAAGTGGTCAAGCACAGACACATACTGTAATATTAATATCTTTTTGAAGTTTAATATATAGATACAACCCCCTTAGGTTGCTTGAATTGATCAAATAAAAATATTTTAACTTAATTAAAATAATTAATATATTAATCAAGGGGAAAATGATGGTATATATTAAAACATATATTTTAACTTAAAATATATATTTTAACTCAATTAAAATAATTAATATATTAATCAAGGGGAAAATGATGGTATATAGATAAACATAATTTATTTTAGATATACAAAAATATTTTGGTTATATATATATATATATATATATATATATATATATATATATATATATATATATATATATATATATATATATATTTTGCTAGGTTAATAGTTGCTTGTGGGGAAACACCCATAAACTGAACAAAATAAAAAAATATGGACTGATTCAAACCCAATAATAGGGAGCACAAAAAATAACCTACTTCAGACCCACGAATGGGGAGCAAAAAATGGAAAAGAGAAAAAAATACCTCCTTCACCCACAAAAATTCAAAAGAGAAACCAAAGTCAAAATAAAACTAGAGACCATTCCACCATCATCAATAGAACACATAAAGTCTACCACCCTAGAGGAAAATCTCATGGGGCCTTCTTGGCCTTCTCTTTTTGCATACTCCTGGTAAGGGGGCATCCATAGTCCATTTTTTTCCTTCATCAACATCTTTTCCTTCAATTCAGAGCTTCCAGCCTCTTATTTGTGCACCTTTCTCCTTTTGGGTGCAATGTTTGGTTTGGAGATGGCACTTGTTGTTTGAATGGGAGAAATTTTTAATAGGAACACTCAAGATCCAAAAAATCATGGTAATTCTTACCCAAATCATTCATGAAAGGGTATGAGCCCTCAGAATCAGATTCAATATCATCTATCACAGTTGGAAGAGGAGGGTTAGCAACGGGCATAGGAGGCGAAGTCACATCAGGACCACCAATGGGCGAGAACAATTGATGCTTCATCCCAGTAGAGACCCCCATTGGGGCCACAGAAGCAAAACCAGGGTCCTCAAGAGTAGCAAAAAATTTCTCGTGATTATGCCAAACAAAATCTGCATTGGAATACCTGACTTTTTAACCCATTTTCGGAGCGAAAAATGCCTCGCAGTGGCTGATTTGGGAGAGGTGTAGCCAACGATTTTGTGCCCCAATATTTTGGAATAAAAACATCAGAAGGGAAGACCTTAATAATTAAGGAATTGAATCCATGTGTCGTGAGCCGAGTGGATCAAAATTGAGTGATGCAATAGTTTGAAGATTTCTATGATAGCATACACGCTTGCGTATTTGTGATAGGGGACAATAGAATCCAGACTAAGAAAGGTTCATACCTACTCAATCATATCCTTAATGAGTTTTGGCACATGCAGCATTGGCGGAAGGTTATATAACCTAATCCAAATTAGAACAAAGTGATCTTAGCAGTCGCAGGATTGAAGAAGGGAGACCAATCCAAAGAAAAAGACTAGATTGGCCATAAAACCAAGGGCCAACCTGCTTAACATAAATGCAATCTTCCACAGAGGCGAAGTGCAGTAGAAAGAAACCAAAATCAAGGATGTTGATGTCGGGAAGTGGAATATTGCTCTAGGAAGCCCTCATCCACTCAATCGATTTATCAATTGGAGGTTGTTTTCTCAAACAACACACAAGGAGGGACCTGCACCCAATCGCATTCACAAGTCCCTCAATGCAAGCATTTGATAAATTTAGTTACGCAGGAGTTTTTATCAAGCAAACCTCTGAATCCCCCAAGGAATAGTGATGAAAGGATTTCAGATTAGTAGAGACAGAGGAGGAATATCCAGTGGCAAGGAGTTATCCAACCAAACTTGTGTTTTGCAAAAAACTAAGCATTCATGAAATGGATTACTTCTATTTCTACACCTTGCAACAAAGACAGGAGTCGAGGGTGGAGGAACAGAGGTAGGAGGAGGTGATTTTTTAGATGATACCACGGGAAATACAACATCCATCGAATTTGATGCCCTAGGAAGGTCAACAAAATGCACACCCTTCGAATTCTTCTCTGCCTTAGCCTGCGTCTTGCTCTTATGGGAGCCATGGGGTCAAACTAGTACCCTGCTACCACCCTCTCTATCGTTCTCCCCGTTTCCATCCTACTCACCTCCTCCATCCACCGCAACACCTGCACCTTCCCACATTTCGCTTTCTATGCATTAAATATGCATGAATATTATTTCTATACTGACATTTATTTATTAGTCCCTACCTTTAGGCGAGACTTATGTTTTTAGATGGCTATTGTCAAATAATTTGGTCATTTTGATTATATGTTTTTATTTTATATGTGACATTAAATATTATGAGGGAGTTTGTATCTAAATTAGAAATTGTCATTTGGTTAAATTGTCACAAGTAAATAATCCAATCCATCAAAATTATTGAGGGGTCAAATAAAGACTAATCATACCAAAAAATTAAAATTTGATAAATAATATAATAAGAAACAAATCATTATTCTCACTATTTAAATAATAAAACTAACTAAACTAAAACCTTTGAATATTCCCAATATATTTTAAATCTATTGTAAATTAATTTAAATAAAAAATAATTAAGGCAAGGCAAGCATAAGAAGAAAGATAGATAGACCCACTTGAAAAGATAACTCCAACTCCCAACCATATAAAAGTGGAGTCAAGATACTTTTTCAGAGGGTCACTTTATGAAAATAGATAGAAAAACATGATTACATACAAATTCCTATGCTCACCAATATCTTTTTGCTACTTAATGCATGATGTGCTTGAGGGACAATTTTTCTTTCAACAAATAAATGTTCACATTATGATTTTTTTAATATTAATAATAGTACTACTTAATAGTTTAAGTTTTGGAGAAAACTTTATGGTTAACACTTAACACTTAAATCATATAGGTGATCTTTGGTCTCTCTCTCCCTGTTGAGCTCTCTCTCTCTCTCTCTCTCTCTCTCTCTCTCTCTCTCTCCATTTCTCTACCTGTATCTCCCTAGCTCTCTATCTCACTCCCTATCACTCTGTATCTCTTTATTTCACCCTCTAGTTATATAAATCCTTCTCTCCCTCTCCCTCTCCCTCTCCCTCTCTATATATTGAGCTATCTCTCCCTCTCCCCTCTTCTTCTCCTCTCCACTCCTCCACCTCTCTGGGCTCTCTCCCACTATATATATATATATATAAATATATATACAAATATCATTATATCATTTTCTCTCTTTTGTCTCCTGTTTCTCTCCTCTCCTCATCTCTGTTTGTCATCTTATGTCTGTTGCTTATATTTTTTGTCTGTATCTCCTATCCATCTCTTTGTATGTCATGTCATCTGTCTGTCATCTGTCACTGCGCCGTTTTATGTCCTCTGGCTCTCCATATTTAATAATCCTCATCTGTTCGTCTCTGTCTCTGTCTTAATCTGTTTGTCACTCCCTCATCTCTGTCTTCATCTCATGCACATCTATCTTCCATCTCATCTGTCGGGTGGACATGTCTCCCTCCATCCACTTTCATCTCCATCTCCTTCTATTTTATATCTCTTCCTATATCTCTATCCTCTCCCTCTATCTCTATATCATCTCTCCATCTCTCTCTCCCTCTCTCTATATCCTTTCTATCTCCTATCTTTCGTCCTCTCCCTCTCCCCCCCCTCTCTCTCTATATATATATATATATCTTCCATCTTAGTCTATCCATATTTCCTCTCTCTTTATCTCCTCGTTTCATTCTCTATCTCCATCTCCATCTCCACTTTTATCTATATCTTCCTCTCTATCTATATCTCCTTACCTCTCTCTCTCATTCTTCCTCCCTTTATCTCTCCCTCTCACCCTATTACAAGCATAATATAAGCCTATTGGTAAGGGGGCTTGATTATCTTCTTAATTCAAATATTTTTTTTAGTCATATTTGGATGCCTATAAGTAGATGCATAGTTTATTTGAAACTATTACTTGTACATTGATACCTTTTTTGGAGCATATTATGGTGCCCCATAACAACCACCTTCACTAGGAAATGTGTATACAAATTATGTGAAATATTTTCTCCATGTTCATCTCCATCACCAACTCTATCTTTCTTTCTATCTCTCTCCCTGAATTATATCTCATTACCTCTCCTTTCATCTCCCTCTTCCCCCTTTATCTTTCACACTATATCTATCTCTCCCTCTTTATATCCCTATCACTCCATCTTTCTATATCTCTCTACTTTGCCTCCTCTCTCTCTCTCTCTCACACACACACACACATCATGTTTCTTCCTCCCTATCTCTATCTCTATCTCTATTTATCTCTCCCCCTCTTTTTATATCTCTCTCTCCTTTGCTCTCTATTACTTGGCTCTATCACCTCCTTTATCTCTTGCAAACATAACATGACCTTGTTGTTAATGGAGTTAGATTATTTTCTTAATTAAGAGGTTTTATTTCAATCATGTTTGGATCCTTGTAACTGGATTCATAGTTGATTTGAATATATTGTTTCTCCATTGAGAACTTTGTTGCAAAAATGCCATCATTTACTAAATGGATTGTCAATTGACCTCATAAACTACACAAATGTATGCAAAAGATAGACCAATTTTTTTCTTAATTGACATTCAACATCTCTTTAGAATACTCACTGCACACCAAGGCATGATTGCTAGTAGATATATTATATGAAATAGGGGAGAGCTTGACCAATATAATTGTGTGGGGTCTAGTTGTTGTGATAGAACTTGTGGTTATTATATTCAATTTTTCCACATATTTATACTATATATTGTCAATAATCAATCCATGTGTAAATTAAAAAATAACCAAATCTTGGTCAAGGTGGACCCACACTTGAACACATGAGAACTTATAAATGTGTTATAGAATTATAGAACTAGCATATATATATATATTATTTTAATAATAATATATATAAAATACGCCGAGAGATATCCTTCTCCAGGCGCCTATAAATATATATTATTATTAAAATTATATATATATATGCTAGTAGCAGTCATGGCGCAACATGAGATATCTTAAATAAAAAGTAAATTAATTTATATTTATATTTATTATTATTATATATTTTATTTTAAAATTATTATAATAATTAAAATATTCTAATTTATATTTATATTTATCATATATTTGATTAGAAAATTATTTTATTATAGTTCATTATTATAATAATTAAAATGTTCTAATTATTTGTTTTTATTTAATATATATTTTATTATAAAATTAATTTATTATAAAATTATTATAATAATTAAAATATTCTAATATGATCAGGGTTAGGATTAGGTTCAGGGTTGGGGTTAGTATTAGGGTACGGGAAAAGATCAAGGTTAGGGTTAGGGTTTAGGGTTAGGGTTAGGGTTAGGGTTAGGGTTAGGGTTAGAGTTAGGGTTAGGATGAGGGTTAGGGCTAAAGTTAGGTTAGGGTTAGGGTTAGGGTTAGGATTAGGTTTAGGCTTATTCATTTTTGTTTGAAGTTAGGTTTAGGGTTAGGGTTACAGGAGGTGGGATTAGGGTTAGGAGTTGGGGAGTTGAATTCTAGAATTAGAGGTTAGGGTTAGGGTTTAGTGGGATTGGGATTTAGGCGTGGGGTTAGGAGTTGGGAGTTAGGGTGGGGTGGGGAGTTAGGGTTAGGGTTAGAGTTAGGGTTAGGGTTTAATTAGGTTAGGGTTAGGGTTAGGATTGGGATTAGGGTTAGGATTAGGGTTAGGATTTAATTAGGGTAGAGTTAGGTTAGAGTTAGGGTTAGGGTTAAATAATAATATTATTATATAATAATATTTTAGTATATTTTATTATACTTTTAGAATTAGGGTTAGGTTAAGATTGATTTGCAAACATTTATTAAATAATTTTTTTAAAATTTAAATATAAATCTTAAATTTGAATTTATATAAAGTGCGTGGATATTTATAAGGCATTCATTTTTTTCAATTTTATAGATCAAATCAAATTTCATATATATATATATAATTGTAATTAGGGTTTTATTAGGGTTAGGATTATGATTAAGGTTAGGATTAGGTTTAGGGATAGGGTTACAATTAGGATTAGGGTTAGGGTTAAGGTTAGATTTAGGATTAGGGTTAGGGTTTAATTAGGTTAGGTTTAAGCATAGGGTTAGGGTTAGGATTAGGGTTACGATTGGGATTAGGGTTAGGATTAGGATTAGAGTTAGGAGTGGGATTCAGGTCAGGAGTTAGAGTTAGGATTCGAGATTCGAGTTTGGGTCATGATTCGTCATTCGATAAATTCGGGGTTCGGAGTTAGAATTGAGAGTTAGAGTTAGGGTTAGGGTTTAATTAGGTTAGGGTTAGGGTGAGGATTGGGATTAGGGCTAGGGTTAGGGTTAGGGTTTAATTAGGGTAGAGTTAGGTTAGAGTTAGGGTTAGGGTTAAATAATAATTTTATTGTTATCACTATTAAAGAGTATTAGGGTTAGGATTAGGTTCAGGGTTGGGGTTAGTATTAGGGTACGGGAAAAGATCAAGGTTAGGGTTAGGGTTTAAGGTTAGGGTTAGGGTTAGGGTTAGGGTGAGGGTTAGGATGAGGGTTAGGGTTAGGGCTAAAGTTAGGTTAGGGTTAGGATTACGATTAGGTTTAGGATTAGGTTTAGGCTTATTCATTTTTGTTTAGGATTAGGTTTATGGTTAGGGTTACAATTAGGATTAGGGTTAGGGTTAAGGTTAGATTTAGAATTAGGGTTAGGGTTAGGGTTTAATTAGGTTAGGTTTAAGCGTAGGGTTAGGGTTAGGGTTAGGGTGAGAGTTAGAGTTAGGGTTAGGGTTAGAGTTAGGGTTAGGGTTTAATTAGGTTAGGGTTAGGGTTAGGATTGGGATTAGGGTTAGGGTTAGGGTTAGGGTTAGGGTTAGGATTGAATTAGGGTAAAGTTAGGTTAGAGTTAGGGTTAGAGTTAGAGTTAGGGTTAGGGTTAAATAATAATATTATTATATAATAATATTTTAGTATATTTTATTATACTTTTAGAATTAGGGTTAGGTTAATATTGATTTGCAAATATTTATTAAATATATTTTTTTAAAATTTAAATATAAATCTTAAATTTGAATTTATATAAAGTGCGTGGATATTTATAAGGCATTCAATTTTTTCAATTTTATAGATAAAATCAAATTTCATATATATATATAATTGTAATTAGGGTTTTATTAGGGTTAGGATTATGATTAAGGTTAGGATTAGGTTTAGGGATAGGGTTACAATTAGGATTAGGATGAGGGTTAAGGTTAGATTTAGGATTAGGGTTAGGGTTTAATTAGGTTAGGTTTAAGCATAGGGTTAGGGTTAGGATTAGGGTTAGGATTGGGATTAGGGTTAGGATTAGGATTAGGGTTAGGGTTTAATTAGGTTAGGGTTAGGGTTAGGGTTAGAGTTAGGGTGGGAGTTAGGGTTAGGGTTAGGGTTTGGGTTAGCATTAGGGTTAGGGTTTAATTAGGTTAGGGTTAGGGTTAGGGTGAGAGTTAGAGTTAGGGTTATGATTTAATTAGGTTAGGGTTAGGGTTAGGATTGGGATTAGGGTTAGGGTTAGGATTTAATTAGGGTAGAGTTAGGTTAGAGTTAGGTTAGAGTTAGGGTTAGGGTTAAATAATAATTTTATTATATAATAATATTTTTGTATATTTTATTATACTTTTAGAATTAGGGTTAAGCTAAGATTGATTTGCAAACATTTATTAAATAATTTTAAAAAAATTTAAATATAAATCTTAAATTTGAATTTATATAAAGTGCGTGGATATTTATAAGGCATTCAATTTTTTCAATTTTATAAATCAAATCAAATTTCATATATATATATATATATAATTGCAATTAGGGTTTTATTAGGGTTAGGATTACGATTAAGGTTAGGATTAGGTTTAGGGATAGGGTTATAGTTAGGATTAGGGTTAGGGTTAAGGTTAAATTAAATTAAAATTCAAAATTGAAATTCAAATAGAAATTCAAATTTCCTTATAGAAATTCAAATTCGAGATTAAAATTGGATGAATTAAAGTTAAGATTAAAATTCATTCTAAAGTTAATTAGAGTTAAATTGAGTCTAGAAGGTAAAATTCAGGTCGAGTCAAAAGTCAAAGGTCATTCAAAGTTAGAATTCAAATTAGAAGTTAAAGTCAAATTAAATTCGAATTCAAAATTCAGGTCAAAGGGATTCAAAGGTCAAGGTTAGGAATTTAGGGTTAGGGTGAGAGTTAGAGTTAGGGTTAGGGTTAGAGTTAGGGTAAGGGTTTAATTAGGTTAGGGTTAGGGTTAGGATTGGGATTAGGGTTAGGGTTAGGGTTAGGGTTAGGATTTAATTAGGGTAGAGTTAGGTTAGAGTTAGGGTTAGAGTTAGAGTTAGGGTTAGGGTTAAATAATAATATTATTATATAATAATATTTTTTTATATTTTATTATACTTTTAGAATTAGGGTTATGTTAAGATTGATTTGCAAACATTAATTAAATATTTTTTTAAAAATTTAAATATAAATCTTAAATTTGAATTTATATAAAGTGTGTGGATATTTATAAGGCATTCAATTTTTTCAATTTTATAGATCAAATCAAATTATATATATAATTGCAATTAGGGTTTTATTAGGGTTAGGATTACGATTAAGGTGAGGATTAGGTTTAGGGATAGGGTTACAGTTAGGATTAGGGTTAGGGTTAAGGTTAGATTTAGGATTAGGGTTAGGCTTAGGGTTTAATTAGGTTAGGTTTAAGCATAGGGTTAGGGTTAGGATTAGGGTTAGTATTAGGATTAGGATTAGGTTTTAATTAGGTTAGGGTTAGGGTTAGGGTTAGAGTTAGGGTGAGAGTTAGGGTTAGGGTTAGGGTTTGGGTTAGAGTTAGGGTTAGGGTTTAATTAGGTTAGGTTTAGGGTTAGGATTTGATTAGGGTAGATTTAGGGTTAGAGTTAGAGTTAGGGTTAGGGTTATATAATAATATTATTATATAATAATATTTGAGTATATTTTAGTATACTTTTAGAATTAGGGTTAGGTTAAGATTGATTTGAAAACATTTATTAATTTTTTTAAAAATTTAAATATAAATCTAAAATTTGAATTTATATATATTTAATTGCAATTATCATTTGTATAACATTGATTTTTTAAATCATTTAAAAATTGAAACTAACATTGGATAAAATGTGTAAAAAAAATTTAAACACTTGCTTATAAATATTTAATTTGAGGCACCATTTAATATTTCATATAGATTTCGCAAA
>VDFB02271358.1:858270120-858280120 GCA_007258455.2 Sequoia sempervirens
CATGGGTAAATCCATGAGTGATTGTCATCCAATCTCATTATGTAATATGGTGTACAAGATTATCACCAAACTAGTGGCCAAGTGGAGGGGATAGTGGTAGCTCATAAAACCATTCACACAATTAGAAAATAGAGATTGGAGAGAATGGTGATTAAATTAGATATCCAAAAATCCTATGATCAGGTAGATAGATAATTCCTTCTTGAGGTGACAGAGAAGTTTGGTTTAAGTACAAAATGGATACAATGGATCAAAGCATGTATTGATTCCCCAAAGTTCTTAGTCCTAGTCAATTGATCTCCCTAGGGATTCTTCCTAACTAAGAGAGGCTTGAGATAGGAGGATCCTATTTCCCCATTTCTTTTCATCAATATGGAAGAGGCCTTAGGGAAGAAAATCAAGGAAAAAAAAGGGATGACCCATTGGTCTATAATTGAGGTTGCACATGAGTTAATGAAATTACCCATCAATAGTTTGCAGATGACACAATTTTATTTGGAAAGGCATGTAGAAGATAAGCTAGAGTGATCAACGGTGTCCTTGATGATTATTGCAAAGCATCAGGATAGAGTGTGAATTGCAAAAAATCATAAGTTTTTTTCTTTAATATCCATCTAAGCATTCAAAAGGATGTGGAAAAAAATATTAAACTTGAGAAATACCAAATTCCTAGGGAAATTATTGGGAATCTCATTATTAGCAAGAATTAACAAGAAAGGGTTATGGGAAACACTAGTGAATAGTTGTAGACAAAAGATGGAAATGAGGAAAGGGAAATGGTTGTCATCAGTAGGAAGAATTCTGATGTTGAAGGCAATCATATTAGCAATTCCAATCTATTCCATGACTTGCTTAAAATTACCAAATAAAGTGGAGGAAGAACAAGATGAGATCATGCATAGGTTTTTTTGGAGTGAGGTGGAAAAAGACCAAAAATTCCCATTGATAGCTTGGAATAAGATATGTAATTCGAAGATAGCAAGATGGGTATGTCTCAGACATATATTCGTGATGAACTTGGAAATGGGGGGAAATATGGTATGGAACTTGTGCAACAAGCAAGATTAGAAGTGGGTGAGGACTCTTCAAAGTAAATATATGGATTCAAACGACTCAACCTGGATTTTCAAAGTAAATATATGGAATTTTATCTTGGAATGTAGGGATATAATCACCAAACATGTGATGTGGGATGTTGAAGATGATCGTGGGGCCTTATTCTAGAACAAATCTTGGGATGGATATGAAGTGCTAGCATGATATAGGTCACTAGATGAACTAATAATAAAATTAAGCCAAGAATGGGGAATAAAAGTTAGGGACTATGTCGAGCGGTATTGGATAAATGGGGTAGAATAATGGAAGTGGAAATCCTTACAAGATATAGAGGCCTCAAAGGAGCAGAAGATAACACTACAACAAATTCTTAATGGAAGGAAGTTTATTCTCATGGAGAAAGAAAACAAGGTGAGGTGGTGTGGGGCAAAGATGGGAGAATATAGTGTAAAATTGGGGTATAGGATCAAGGAAAATGCAATAAGAAAATAAAATTGGATTTCGGCATCAATCATGTCTCTTAAAGGTGGCAATGAGTGGATGGTTGTCCACAAAATAATACTATTGAGGGATAGGCTAACTAAGATGGGGATGTAGGGACTTAGCTATTGTGTTTTATGTGAGAAGGGAGAAGATGTGAATCATCTACTACTTGGTTGTGAATATGTTGGATACTATTGGAAGA
Organism: Sequoia sempervirens; assembly: GCA_007258455.2. Lineage (NCBI taxonomy): Eukaryota > Viridiplantae > Streptophyta > Pinopsida > Cupressales > Cupressaceae > Sequoia > Sequoia sempervirens. The sequence goes on from VDFB02271358.1 coordinate 858,271,862, forward strand.
GTATGATGAGCAATCTTGGATGGAAAAGCCAGTTGTTGCAAGAAACCAAAACCCTTTTTTTGATGTGTCCTAACATCTAAAGAAAGGCGATGCTCCATAGTATATGGATAGTGACACAATCCACCATGATTTGGGAGTTATAGATGGAGCATGCAATAGAAGGATCTTTCAGGAGAAGGCAATGGCCAAAGAATAGCTAGAAAGAAAAATGGAAATAGCAATAACAAAGGTGCTTAATCAAAGGATCAAAAAGAATAGTTTCTCGAAATAGGATGGGGAGATTCAGAAGGCATGGCCAGGACTAGTGGTTCCCCCTATTAATGGGGGTCAACATGATGATCCTGCTATTAACCCAAGGTTGGGGGTGGTATGGAAGACACCAAAGGGGGGTTGGGTAAAATTCAACTTTGATGGAGCAGGGAGAGGTAATCTGAGGGAGAGTGGAGTAGGATGTGTGATCATAGATTATATGGGATCAATATTAGTGGAGAAATTAGTATATTCGGGGTCAACAATCAATAATGAAGCTGAATTTAGAATGGCATTAATAGTATTGCAATGTGTAGTGAAGGAGGAAGTTAAGAAAGTTCACTTAGAAGGTGACTCCCTAATAACTATCAATGTGATTTGACAAGGATGGATGCTAAATTAGAAACTAAGAAAATGGCTAAATCTAATATGACAAACATTAGGCAGTTTTGAGGAATTCAAAGTATCACATATTTATAGAGAGGGGAATGAGGTGGTGGATGACTTGGAAAAAAAAGTAGTTGATCTCATATGGTAGTCTAACCAAATCAAGCTAAATCACGAGCTAGTCGTGGATAATGATATCATCATTAGAAGGAGATCAAAAGATTGTATAACATCATCAAAAGGAGGATGAAGGTAATCAAAGGTAAAGGTTTAATGATGAGAGGGCAAGACACCCCCAAATATCGATAAAAAAGCATGTGATATAGGTGTATGTTAACAAAGAATAACATGATAATCATTTTCATTACATTCTAGGAATTTTGGAAGGTGGAGATAGACACACGTGTGAGGATAGAAGGCCAATGCAAGCAGATGACATTTTTAAGGGAGATAACAAAGAAGAGGTTGGGGTGTGTCTTCAAAACTAGGCACGACCATATTCTCCATGCGATAAAAATGGTATTAGGGTGGGATTTTTTAAGGTCGGACCATAGATACAGGGTGAATACAGATATATCTACAATGTTCTTGGTGTTTTTTCTAAATGTTGGAGAATCAAAGGAAATGGCAGAGGTATTGTGTAAGTGTTTGATCTAGAATAAGTTTCTCGGTGGTTTGGAAGATGTGTTGAACAATGTTGAGGGGGAGAAAGGGGTATCACTCCCAAAGAATTATTACATCATCCATTCAAGGGGTTTTGTGCTAAAGCATTATCCACTCATATTAGTCAAAGAACCCTTTGAGCTTTCAAAATTTTAAACGAGGGTAGGAAAGAGCATTCAATTTTTGAAATACATCCTAAATTTCAAGCCAGAAGGGGGACTGCAGTGGCTTTAAGAATATATTAGAGAGGAGAAGTTGGTAGATGAGGATGACATTGTGAATTGGGTGGGGGTTATGAACATCCCAGAACTGGAGGTTGGTGAGGATGGGATGGGAGTAGAATACAATGACACATGGCAAGAATGGTAGTGGCAGGCGAGGAAGATACAAAGGGTTGGGTGGTAAAATATGGGTATTACCAGTTTTAATTTTATTCTTTTGTTTTTGTAGCCTAATTTTGTTTTTTATGAGAATTATGTGTTGCAATGATGGAAAAAGGAATGAAGGTGTTGTCATTGATGTCAACTGGTCAACTAGTCATCTACTAGTTGTTGTTGGCAGTATATGTTGAGGATATTGAGAAAATTGTATTAAAGAAAGTTTACAGGTATTCAATTGTTGCTCAAGATGATGATCCAGTATTTTCCCCTATGTTCATGTGGTTCAGATATGTTGGTCATGGTTGTCAAAGGTTGTTATATCTAGATGTTTGGCTATTGGTTAGTTATGAAGTTCAAATTATGTTCACCAATTGTGAACTATGTTTTTTTGTGTTCTAGTTGAGGTTTGGGAGTAAGGTTGTTGGTCCAGATTTCTCTTTGCTGAAGTCTTTTGACTTGAAATTCTAGAGTTAATATGTTTTGATTGCATTGAAGATATTTTTGGTTTCTAGAAGTGTTGAGATTAATGGTTCTATGTGTTTTACACTGGTTTATTCGACCTTGTGTTAAGCACTATCTTCGAAGTTGATGAAGCGTGTTGGATCTATTTTGGGTCCCGATGAAGCATGTGTTTGGGTCGCCCTCATTCTAATTCCACCCTAGGATGTTTTGGCATTGACCTAATTTGAATTTGAAGTTGGATGGCCAACTTTGTATCTTTTTCAAGGTTGGAGATAGTATAAATACAAGATGAGCTAGCAATGAAAAATATACAAGAGAAAAGAAGGAAGCTAAGTGAAGAGTAGATGAAACATTGATGATATTTAGAAAGTATGTAATTTATGTGTGTGGTAGATCAATGTGAAGCTTAATGCTAAGTTACCGGATCCAATGAGCAGAAGGAAAACTCTATCATTCATGCAAATTGATCAAGTGACTATGGTGGAATCCTTTGTTGCATTGAGATCATAGTCTCTTTGTAACAAGTCTTCTTTGTATCTCTCTGGTAGTGAGCCCTTTGGGTTGTAACCCTATTGGACAATGAGTCCTTGTTTCAAGCAATGAGCCTTTTTGTAATCGATTTTGATATTCACTATAGTGTGAGTTAATCCTCAATGTGGTTTTTCCCTCATTGAGTTTTCCACGTAAATCTAGTGCTATTGTGTTGTATTTGAGTTTCTACATTGGCATTTGATTATTAATCATTTAAGCAGTTTTAAGTATTAGTTCTGGTAATTGAATTGAAGGTTAAAATTTGTGACAACTAATTCACCCCCCCTCTTAATTGTCCTATTCAGCATTATGTACATAAGAAATATTTTGGGGCTTTAGTGGGGAGCCAATAATACTAGATACTAGGTGGATATGGGGATATGCTCAAATTTTGTGGATCAGAATAGGGTTTAAAGTGGTCAAGCACAGACACATACTGTAATATTAATATCTTTTTGAAGTTTAATATATAGATACAACCCCCTTAGGTTGCTTGAATTGATCAAATAAAAATATTTTAACTTAATTAAAATAATTAATATATTAATCAAGGGGAAAATGATGGTATATATTAAAACATATATTTTAACTTAAAATATATATTTTAACTCAATTAAAATAATTAATATATTAATCAAGGGGAAAATGATGGTATATAGATAAACATAATTTATTTTAGATATACAAAAATATTTTGGTTATATATATATATATATATATATATATATATATATATATATATATATATATATATATATATATATATATATATATTTTGCTAGGTTAATAGTTGCTTGTGGGGAAACACCCATAAACTGAACAAAATAAAAAAATATGGACTGATTCAAACCCAATAATAGGGAGCACAAAAAATAACCTACTTCAGACCCACGAATGGGGAGCAAAAAATGGAAAAGAGAAAAAAATACCTCCTTCACCCACAAAAATTCAAAAGAGAAACCAAAGTCAAAATAAAACTAGAGACCATTCCACCATCATCAATAGAACACATAAAGTCTACCACCCTAGAGGAAAATCTCATGGGGCCTTCTTGGCCTTCTCTTTTTGCATACTCCTGGTAAGGGGGCATCCATAGTCCATTTTTTTCCTTCATCAACATCTTTTCCTTCAATTCAGAGCTTCCAGCCTCTTATTTGTGCACCTTTCTCCTTTTGGGTGCAATGTTTGGTTTGGAGATGGCACTTGTTGTTTGAATGGGAGAAATTTTTAATAGGAACACTCAAGATCCAAAAAATCATGGTAATTCTTACCCAAATCATTCATGAAAGGGTATGAGCCCTCAGAATCAGATTCAATATCATCTATCACAGTTGGAAGAGGAGGGTTAGCAACGGGCATAGGAGGCGAAGTCACATCAGGACCACCAATGGGCGAGAACAATTGATGCTTCATCCCAGTAGAGACCCCCATTGGGGCCACAGAAGCAAAACCAGGGTCCTCAAGAGTAGCAAAAAATTTCTCGTGATTATGCCAAACAAAATCTGCATTGGAATACCTGACTTTTTAACCCATTTTCGGAGCGAAAAATGCCTCGCAGTGGCTGATTTGGGAGAGGTGTAGCCAACGATTTTGTGCCCCAATATTTTGGAATAAAAACATCAGAAGGGAAGACCTTAATAATTAAGGAATTGAATCCATGTGTCGTGAGCCGAGTGGATCAAAATTGAGTGATGCAATAGTTTGAAGATTTCTATGATAGCATACACGCTTGCGTATTTGTGATAGGGGACAATAGAATCCAGACTAAGAAAGGTTCATACCTACTCAATCATATCCTTAATGAGTTTTGGCACATGCAGCATTGGCGGAAGGTTATATAACCTAATCCAAATTAGAACAAAGTGATCTTAGCAGTCGCAGGATTGAAGAAGGGAGACCAATCCAAAGAAAAAGACTAGATTGGCCATAAAACCAAGGGCCAACCTGCTTAACATAAATGCAATCTTCCACAGAGGCGAAGTGCAGTAGAAAGAAACCAAAATCAAGGATGTTGATGTCGGGAAGTGGAATATTGCTCTAGGAAGCCCTCATCCACTCAATCGATTTATCAATTGGAGGTTGTTTTCTCAAACAACACACAAGGAGGGACCTGCACCCAATCGCATTCACAAGTCCCTCAATGCAAGCATTTGATAAATTTAGTTACGCAGGAGTTTTTATCAAGCAAACCTCTGAATCCCCCAAGGAATAGTGATGAAAGGATTTCAGATTAGTAGAGACAGAGGAGGAATATCCAGTGGCAAGGAGTTATCCAACCAAACTTGTGTTTTGCAAAAAACTAAGCATTCATGAAATGGATTACTTCTATTTCTACACCTTGCAACAAAGACAGGAGTCGAGGGTGGAGGAACAGAGGTAGGAGGAGGTGATTTTTTAGATGATACCACGGGAAATACAACATCCATCGAATTTGATGCCCTAGGAAGGTCAACAAAATGCACACCCTTCGAATTCTTCTCTGCCTTAGCCTGCGTCTTGCTCTTATGGGAGCCATGGGGTCAAACTAGTACCCTGCTACCACCCTCTCTATCGTTCTCCCCGTTTCCATCCTACTCACCTCCTCCATCCACCGCAACACCTGCACCTTCCCACATTTCGCTTTCTATGCATTAAATATGCATGAATATTATTTCTATACTGACATTTATTTATTAGTCCCTACCTTTAGGCGAGACTTATGTTTTTAGATGGCTATTGTCAAATAATTTGGTCATTTTGATTATATGTTTTTATTTTATATGTGACATTAAATATTATGAGGGAGTTTGTATCTAAATTAGAAATTGTCATTTGGTTAAATTGTCACAAGTAAATAATCCAATCCATCAAAATTATTGAGGGGTCAAATAAAGACTAATCATACCAAAAAATTAAAATTTGATAAATAATATAATAAGAAACAAATCATTATTCTCACTATTTAAATAATAAAACTAACTAAACTAAAACCTTTGAATATTCCCAATATATTTTAAATCTATTGTAAATTAATTTAAATAAAAAATAATTAAGGCAAGGCAAGCATAAGAAGAAAGATAGATAGACCCACTTGAAAAGATAACTCCAACTCCCAACCATATAAAAGTGGAGTCAAGATACTTTTTCAGAGGGTCACTTTATGAAAATAGATAGAAAAACATGATTACATACAAATTCCTATGCTCACCAATATCTTTTTGCTACTTAATGCATGATGTGCTTGAGGGACAATTTTTCTTTCAACAAATAAATGTTCACATTATGATTTTTTTAATATTAATAATAGTACTACTTAATAGTTTAAGTTTTGGAGAAAACTTTATGGTTAACACTTAACACTTAAATCATATAGGTGATCTTTGGTCTCTCTCTCCCTGTTGAGCTCTCTCTCTCTCTATCTCACTCCTCTCTCTCTTTATTTCACCCTCTAGTTATATAAATCCTTCTCTCCCTCTCCCTCTCCCTCTTCTCTATATATTCTATCTCTCCCTCTCTCCCCCCTCTCTTCTCTCTCTCTCCCTCTCCCCCCCCTCTCTCTCTCTCGCTCTCTCCCCCCCCTCTCTCTCTCTCTCTCTCTCGCTCTCTCTCGCTCTATGTCTCCTCCTTTCTCTCTTTATCTCCCCCTATTTCTCTCCCCCTCTCTCCATCTCTATTTATCTATCTCTACTCTCTATTTTTCTCTTTGTCTATATCTCCCTATCCTCCTCTCTTTATATATCCTTATATATCTATCTCTCTATCACTCTATCTCACCATTTATATCTCTCTAACTCTCCCTCTTCCTCTATATCTCTCTATCTATTCATCTCTATCTCCCTATCTCTCTCTATCTATTTATCTCCCTCTTCCTCTCTCTATCTTCATCTATACCTCTATCTTCCTCTCTCCCTCTCTATCCGTAGACATGTCTCCTCTCCATCCTTTCATCTCTTTCCATCTCCTTCCTAGAACTCTATATTTTATATCTCTTTGTATCTATATCTCTATCTCTCCCTCTATCTCTATATCATCTCTCCATCTCTCTCTACCCCTATATCTCTCCCTCTCTCTATATATCACTTTCTATCTCTATCTCTATCTTTCGTCCTCTCCCTCTCCCCCCCCCCCTCTCTCTCTCTATATATATATATATATCTTCCATCTTAGTCTATCCATATTTCCTCTCTCTTTATCTCCTCGTTTCATTCTCTATCTCCATCTCCATCTCCACTTTTATCTATATCTTCCTCTCTATCTATATCTCCTTACCTCTCTCTCTCATTCTTCCTCCCTTTATCTCTCCCTCTCACCCTATTACAAGCATAATATAAGCCTATTGGTAAGGGGGCTTGATTATCTTCTTAATTCAAATATTTTTTTTAGTCATATTTGGATGCCTATAAGTAGATGCATAGTTTATTTGAAACTATTACTTGTACATTGATACCTTTTTTGGAGCATATTATGGTGCCCCATAACAACCACCTTCACTAGGAAATGTGTATACAAATTATGTGAAATATTTTCTCCATGTTCATCTCCATCACCAACTCTATCTTTCTTTCTATCTCTCTCCCTGAATTATATCTCATTACCTCTCCTTTCATCTCCCTCTTCCCCCTTTATCTTTCACACTATATCTATCTCTCCCTCTTTATATCCCTATCACTCCATCTTTCTATATCTCTCTACTTTGCCTCCTCTCTCTCTCTCTCTCACACACACACACACATCATGTTTCTTCCTCCCTATCTCTATCTCTATCTCTATTTATCTCTCCCCCTCTTTTTATATCTCTCTCTCCTTTGCTCTCTATTACTTGGCTCTATCACCTCCTTTATCTCTTGCAAACATAACATGACCTTGTTGTTAATGGAGTTAGATTATTTTCTTAATTAAGAGGTTTTATTTCAATCATGTTTGGATCCTTGTAACTGGATTCATAGTTGATTTGAATATATTGTTTCTCCATTGAGAACTTTGTTGCAAAAATGCCATCATTTACTAAATGGATTGTCAATTGACCTCATAAACTACACAAATGTATGCAAAAGATAGACCAATTTTTTTCTTAATTGACATTCAACATCTCTTTAGAATACTCACTGCACACCAAGGCATGATTGCTAGTAGATATATTATATGAAATAGGGGAGAGCTTGACCAATATAATTGTGTGGGGTCTAGTTGTTGTGATAGAACTTGTGGTTATTATATTCAATTTTTCCACATATTTATACTATATATTGTCAATAATCAATCCATGTGTAAATTAAAAAATAACCAAATCTTGGTCAAGGTGGACCCACACTTGAACACATGAGAACTTATAAATGTGTTATAGAATTATAGAACTAGCATATATATATATATTATTTTAATAATAATATATATAAAATACGCCGAGAGATATCCTTCTCCAGGCGCCTATAAATATATATTATTATTAAAATTATATATATATATGCTAGTAGCAGTCATGGCGCAACATGAGATATCTTAAATAAAAAGTAAATTAATTTATATTTATATTTATTATTATTATATATTTTATTTTAAAATTATTATAATAATTAAAATATTCTAATTTATATTTATATTTATCATA
>VDFB02271358.1:858282620-858311567 GCA_007258455.2 Sequoia sempervirens
ATATAATAATATTTTTGTATATTTTATTATACTTTTAGAATTAGGGTTAAGCTAAGATTGATTTGCAAACATTTATTAAATAATTTTAAAAAAATTTAAATATAAATCTTAAATTTGAATTTATATAAAGTGCGTGGATATTTATAAGGCATTCAATTTTTTCAATTTTATAAATCAAATCAAATTTCATATATATATATATATATAATTGCAATTAGGGTTTTATTAGGGTTAGGATTACGATTAAGGTTAGGATTAGGTTTAGGGATAGGGTTATAGTTAGGATTAGGGTTAGGGTTAAGGTTAAATTTAGGATTAGGGTTAGGGTTAGGGTTTAATTAGGTTAGGTTTAAGCATAGGGTTAGGGTTAGGATTAGGGTTAGGATTGGGATTAGGGTTAGGATTAGGGTTAGGGTTAGGGTTTAATTAGGTTAGAGTTAGGGTTAGGGTTAGAGTTAGGGTGAGAGTTAGGGTTAGGGTTAGGGTTAGGGTTAGATTTAGGGTTAGGGTTTAATTAGGTTAGGGTTAGGGTTAGGGTGAGAGTTAGAGTTAGGGTTAGGGTTAGGGTTAGGGTTAGGGTTAGGGTTAGGGTTAGGGTGAGAGTTAGAGTTAGGGTTAGGGTTAGAGTTAGGGTAAGGGTTTAATTAGGTTAGGGTTAGGGTTAGGATTGGGATTAGGGTTAGGGTTAGGATTTAATTAGGGTAGAGTTAGGTTAGAGTTAGGGTTAGAGTTAGAGTTAGGGTTAGGGTTAAATAATAATATTATTATATAATAATATTTTTTTATATTTTATTATACTTTTAGAATTAGGGTTATGTTAAGATTGATTTGCAAACATTAATTAAATTTTTTTTTTAAAATTTAAATATAAATCTTAAATTTGAATTTATATAAAGTGTGGATATTTATAAGGCATTCAATTTTTTCAATTTTATAGATCAAATCAAATTATATATATATAATTGCAATTAGGGTTTTATTAGGGTTAGGATTACGATTAAGGTGAGGATTAGGTTTAGGGATAGGGTTACAGTTAGGATTAGGGTTAGGGTTAAGGTTAGATTTAGGATTAGGGTTTAATTAGGGTTTAATTAGGTTAGGTTTAAGCATAGGGTTAGGGTTAGGATTAGGGTTAGTATTAGGATTAGGATTAGGTTTTAATTAGGTTAGGGTTAGGGTTAGGGTTAGAGTTAGGGTGAGAGTTAGGGTTAGGGTTAGGGTTTGGGTTAGAGTTAGGGTTAGGGTTTAATTAGGTTAGGTTTAGGGTTAGGATTTGATTAGGGTAGATTTAGGGTTAGAGTTAGAGTTAGGGTTAGGGTTATATAATAATATTATTATATAATAATATTTGAGTATATTTTAGTATACTTTTAGAATTAGGGTTAGGTTAAGATTGATTTGAAAACATTTATTAATTTTTTTAAAAATTTAAATATAAATCTAAAATTTGAATTTATATATATTTAATTGCAATTATCATTTGTATAACATTGATTTTTTAAATCATTTAAAAATTGAAACTAACATTGGATAAAATGTGTAAAAAAAATTTAAACACTTGCTTATAAATATTTAATTTGAGGCACCATTTAATATTTCATATAGATTTCGCAAACATCCACTTTAAAAGTATATTTAATATCACACATTTTAAAAAACCACATATTTAATACCACACATTTTAAAAAACCACATACATTACAAATAATGAGTAGCACAAAATATGTTATCAAAAGAAAAAAAATAGAAATGGAAGTGTTATATGTTGCCACACATCCTCTTCAAAGTTTTTTTAAAAGCTCTTTTTTTAATATTATAATATAAGTTAAACAAAATTAATAAACCTTTCCTACAATGTGTACAAAGTTTGTAAATATAAGAAGCATTTAAGGTCAAATAAGAAGTGATTATACTAATAACATCTCATTGTAATGGTGCAAAACAATTTCCATTGTCATTATTTCTAGTTCCTCGACATCATCATCGATCATTAAGGTTGTATTTTCAATTTCTTTGACAATCTTATTACAACACTCTAAAACTATTCTTGCACATTTGTCGACAGGGGTTTCAACAAAATCATTTGACCTTACAGAGATCGTTGGGCTTTCAACTACGATTTTTGATTCATTCTGTGAATCTTCCATTTTCAATTAGGTTATTCGCTGAAAATAAAAGAACAATAAAATTAAGGTTAGCATTTAAGAATGATAAGAACAAAAGTGTCCATAATTTTTCATAAAATAAATTTTTTAGTAACAAATAGTGCATAAAATAAATAATGAAAAAACTTTATATATATTTGAAATAACACAAAAAAATCTAATTTCATAATGTTGACAAAATTAAACTTTATATTTGATTGAATTTAGGCATAAATACTATGTTTAAAGATTCATTTTGCAAAAAATTATCAAATAAAAAGATTTAAAAATATTTCCACTTAATTAAACATTTATACATGTGTAATAAATGTAACACACATTTTTTTAAAATATTTTCAAAATTGAATATACTTATATAGATACAATACTTATATAGTTTGGAAACATTTGTCACATAATTTATGTACAATCATTTCATCTAATTAACCATGGATGCACTAGTAATAACTCTCCATCTTCAGTATCATCAAGATTAGTCTGAACTTTAATTGTCAACTTGGACTTTACAACAAACAAAGTAGGTATACCATAGTTCTCATGTAACAATCTAAATGATGGCATTACCTGATGCACCATGAATCTAATGATGTACTTGAACTTAAGAGTTGCGAGAATCCATTCTTCAGGTGGGCCCATGTGATAACTAATTTTGGATGGTCCCTTAAGAAATCTCATGAACTTCATACTCAATTCATCAGATAGTGTTTGTCTTTTGATATTTACCGTTGGTCTAATTGTGATTTTCCAGATGCATCCGGCAAGGTAAAGATTTTGAATCTCATGGTAAAGAGCAATCGACCAATCACAAAAATCTATAATCTCAATCTGTAGATGATGAAATTCAACATCTAAGCTCATTTTGATCTTTGATTCATATAGGGAATTAAAGTATACAACATAATTGGGAAATTTTATTTGAGAAGTTCGTGGTCCATTGTTATTTATTCGCTTCACCATCCTATCTCTCACCCAATATTGAACACTCATTTCCTCTATACAAAGGAGGACATGGGGTGGAAGATGTGGGTGATACTTTGACAACCAATTGTACGCCCATGTTGTACGGATTGGATCTAACATTTTGCTATTGTGCATGAAAATTATTATTAGCTCTTGCATTACTATTAAATAGAAAAATAAATAAAATTTCTAAACCAATTTGAAAAATGCATAAAGGATAGTAAACATAAAGAAAATGCATGCTATCAAAGTATGTAGAATTATGTTTTGTAGTTTTATGTAGAATATATATGTAGAATTATGTTTTGTAGTTTTATGTAGAATATTTTGAGAGAGCTATTGTTATGTAGTAAGGAGATGTGTTCTCCAAGAGAAACATGTAAAAATATTAGAATAGAATAGGAAAAGGTTGTATAATGATATATCAGTTTTGTCAGTCCTTTTTAGTGCACCAAAATTAATTGGAAAATGGACCAATCCTAATAAACAACTAAGACTAAAAATTTCATAGCAAATTTAAGATAAATTTGTTTTTATTTTATTTATAAAAAAAATTAAATATATTGATTTAGAATTTTTAAAAAGAACAATTATTTTACATCCCTTTTTATGATTTTATAAATTTAACTTATAAACTTATAAATTTACAAATATTATAAGTTTATACGTTTATAAATTTATAAACTTAAAAGTTATAAATTTATAAGTTTCTTCATTCTCATGTTTTAGTATTATCTATATTAAATTTCCACATAAAATTGCAATAGGCACTTTTAGTATCTATTCATATTTTTTATATATGTTGTTTTCTTTAAGTAATTTTTTAATAAAAATAAATTATTTCTAAAGATAAAACATAAAACAAATATGTTAAATTTTTATATATATTTATAAATTTAAGATATATTCAAAACAAAGATATCACTTGCTGTTTTTTAATTAAAAAAGAAGATAAAAGCCTTTTATAAATTTTTAGAAACTTATAAATTTCTAAGTTTCTAAAAACTTATATAAGTTTTGATATTAAATTAAAGATTAATGTTATAAGTTTATAAACTTGTGAATATATATATAAACTTAAAAATGTTACTTGATATATATATATATATATATATATTTATATATATTTAGAAACTTTTTTCATGTCAAATGTATAAGTTAAAGGATGAATTTTAGAAGTTTATAAATTTATAAACTTATAAATCTTAAATTTAAGATAAAAGATGAACTTTTTTATTTATTGAATAATTGTTTCTTTAATTGAAGTTTTGATATTAAATTAAAGATTAATGTTATAAATTTATAAACTTTTAAATTTCAAATTGATCTTAAATTAAAGATTAATGTTATAACAAATATGTTAAATTTTTATATATATTTATAAATTTAAGATATATTAAAAAATAGATATCAAATTTAAGTTTTGATATTAAATTAAAGATTAATTTTATAAATTTATAAATTTAAATTTAAGTTTTGATATTAAATTAAAGATTAATTTTATAAATTTATAAATTTATAAACTTTTAAATTTCAAATTGATCTTAAATTAAAGATTAATCTTAAAACAAATATGTTAAATTTTTATATATATTTATAAATTTAAGATATATTCAAAACAAAGATATCACTTGTTTTTTAATTAAAAAAGAAGATCAAAAACTTTTATAAGTTTTTAAAAACTTATAAATTTCTAAGTTTCTAAAAACTTATATAAGTTTTGTTATTAAATACAATGTTTTGAATCTTAATCAAATATACTTGACATTGAAATTTAAACACAAAGATTAAGTTGGAATGTATGGAGTCAGACAAATGCCCACAAAAGGGGTCCAGCCATATATTATGGAGATTGAAATTTGAAATGCAGAACAAAAACATGTCTACTGAAGAGTGAGGAAGGCCGCACCAAGGTGAAGGATAGATCAGATAAACTGAATGCAATTAAAGAAAGGTGTAGAAGACAAAAATCCAGAGCAGCTATCTATCACGAAGGAGTATATATAAAAGCTTACCTGTATAAAGCTTTTCTCAGATTTATGAGCTATGCGCCAAACGCGAAAACAAAATGCAAACCAAAGGACATGCATAGAAATCAGATTGACATATCAGTTTTGAATATATCCCATTTAAATCTCAGAGATAAAACAAAAATACATAACTGTATATATAGCATATTAATCAAACTTACCAATCTCTTCCACCTGTAGTAATTCAGCACCAGCCCTCCATTCAAAATGCTCTCATTCTTCGCACTACCAAGACCACTCTACAATTGCAAATACCGTATGAAACTCAAAGTCTGATTTGGAGCAGCTTCAACTGATCTTACTATTGAAATTAAGTTTCTTTAAATCTCAGAGATAAAAGAAAAAAATGACAAAAAACTGTATATATAGCATATTAATCAAACTTACCAATGTCTTCCACCTATAGTAATTCAGCACCAGCCCTCCATAAGAAATGCTCTAATCGATCAAGTATACCTGGCAGTGGTCCATTGATGTCAGTTTAAATACCAACATCACTTGAAAACAATTAACGAAGTTAATTGTGCATGTGGCTCTTTTTAGCTCATCTTTGTACTAATTGCAAACTCTGCTTATTTTTGGCTTCAGGTGGTACTTGGAAAAATGGTTAAATTGCTTATTATGCTTGCAAACTCCAACTTCCTGGCATATAATTGCTAACTAAAATATTTGGTAATCTAAAAGGCTTTGTACTTTGACGATCATTTCTCGCTAGGCAGAATATACATTTGACTCGCTCCGAACACCCTTTGAGGAGAGAATCTAACTGCAACTAAAAATTAAGATATAACTTCATTCCAAAGGAACAATTGGTAAATTTAATAATTATTATTCTTTTTCAATTGGTATGTGTGGGAACATCATCGGATCCAGGTCAACTGGGGACACAAACAGGTCCCAAATTCCTCGGGCATTTGTCCAGAGTTCAAAAATTTCTCAACTAATCTCAGCAGCCCAATATTGAGCATCCCAAGTTTTCATATGAAGAAAGCAAAATTATAAATCTGTATGCTATACATGCTCGAGATCCCACTAAGCCTCAACCTAGAATCCATGGCAATTTAAATATATGAGATAATATAACATTAGGGAATACATTTGAAGAAGTTGGCTGGTTGGTAATGCCATGCAAGAACATTTATATTCTATCTCATCTGAACAACATGACGGGTAAGGTGTGGATACAAGAATAACAATCACAGCGTGGAGGTAAATGAACAAAAATATTAGGAGGCTTTATTAGATACAGAAGAACAAGAGATAACAAAATGACTTACTGGACTGTGAAAGAGATGTGATACTCCTATGGAGAATAAGTTGTCCTGTTCAAGATAGTCGGCCCTGGATCCTCCTAGGCTATCCTGTTGAAGACACTGGGACCTGGATTCGATCTGTATCTGCAGTAATATTCAATCCATGCATACAGTAAACCATAAACATGCACATGCACTAAATTAAGATGTTTCAAATGTGAAGCTCTGTAAAACATGTACCTCTGCAATATGAAATTCTCTCTCCCAATGTCAATGCTTTGCTTCGTATCCTACATCATAATTCTTCTTTATAACTTCTTCCATCGCGTCTTTTCCACTCCCATCGAAAAACCCTTCGTTTTCCATCAGTTACGATTGTATCCCATCGAAAAACCCTTCGTCTTCCATCAGTTACGATTGTATGCATTGCACATGCTGCCGACCACTCAGGATGGAAGCCAACGTGGTGTTAAAAATGTTTGTAACGGTTCAACGTTCTTTTTTATGTACTCAGGTTCGTAAAAGCCTTATGCGACTGTAGGACGCCTCTCGGCGTAAAAACATAAATGCATTTATTAATAAGTGAAATGTAGACTTTTTTGTTTTAAATAAAATATCATGACTATCCTTATAAGTGTTATATCTATAAAA
The DNA here is from genome assembly GCA_007258455.2 of Sequoia sempervirens. NCBI lineage: Eukaryota > Viridiplantae > Streptophyta > Pinopsida > Cupressales > Cupressaceae > Sequoia > Sequoia sempervirens. The sequence continues at coordinate 858,289,680 of VDFB02271358.1, forward strand.
TAAGGTGCTCATTTAAACAAGTTTTCATAGTGAAAACTATTATTCTTATGTGTACAGCTATTGGGGTAGAAATGTATATGTATTGGATTATTTCATATTAATAGTTTTTCCTATCTTATAAAAGGTGAGCACAATAAATACCTTGTATTTTCCCATGAAATGTGAAGGATTTTACAAAAAAAGTGTTCAACTATTAGTCCATTTGTGTTGGATATAAGTTGTATTTTAAATAATAATGTGTTGTTTTAATAACAACACATAGTTTTTTGTGTTCAACTATTGGTCCATTTGTGTCATATATAAAAGTTAGTGATAACAAATATTTATGGTTACCAATAGGTATTTAGTCCATTTATATTGCATATAAGTTTTATTTTTGTAAGACAAAAAAATGTCATCACTAGGGTTTAGGACCTTGGACAACAAACTTTCTATACTCCACATTCAAGGAAACCTTAGAGATCTCAATCCAATGTAAAAAAGGGAAAGATGTATGATAATAGGTTTGTCCTACCTAGGTCGAATTAGAGACCAATGAGGGGTTCACCACCAAGCTAGGGCTTGGAAAGACAAATGAAGCACAAGATCTAATGTTTAAACCTAGTGATGCATGAAACTTGAATGAATGATCTAGAAAAGCATGTAAATCAAAACAAAAAGCTCCAAGATGAAATGTGTGCACCTAAAAACTTGAAGAGACCTTAATAAGGACTTTTGATGTTGACTAGGACTCATACGCCAGTCTAGGCGTATCAATCACAGACTAGGGTTTTTGGGCCAAAACATGAATCTGGCAATGTCTAATTTGAAGCCACTAAAATATGAAAAAATTACTTTAATGGGACTCATACGCAACAAGTGGTGTATTAGTCCTAGTAGGCCTTTTTGGAAGGTTAAGATTTGAATCAGATCTCCAATCTCTTCTCTTTCTACAACACCTTGTTTTCGGATCTGGAACTTTAATTTCGAGCCTATAGAAGTCTTTTCATGACCTTGAAAGTGAGGATACAACTCCAACAACTTCTTGCAAGCTTGTAACCTAATCTTCAAAGATCCTTCATGCTCTAAGACACCTATATCTGTAATCACACATGTAAAGAGGAGAAAAACTTGTTGATTTGTTAGTAAATGGGGGTTTGCCATGGTCAAACCCCTTTGAGGTAATTAAACCAAATGATGAGACAATGAAATAAGGACATGAAACATGAAACATGAACAGTGATACCCTAAATGGTGTCTTGTAAATCTACAATTTAACATGAAATGTTCATGAAGGATGTAGATCTAGACCTTGAAATAAGTATAGAATAATGCTTAATCTTGAATCTTCAATGCTACATCACAACACTAGCTCAACAACATGCTTGATGCTTGATATATTTTCCATGATGATGGATCTTGAATTTTTGCAACAAATGATGAAGAATTTTCTCTTGAATTCCTTAAAAAATGATCTTGAATGCTCTCTTGGTGATCTTGTAAAGTCTTGGAATGCTTAACTCTTGAGTGCTTGACTTGATATAGTCTTTCTTAGGTGAAATATGGATTTGAAATCTTGTTTATATAGGAAACCCATCTAATATCTTGTTTATTAGATCCCATAGGCCGACATTCAAGAAATTTGAATTTAAAACCCTGATTTCCTTCTCAAAACCCTAAAATGTAGCCAAATGGGACTCATATGCCACCTGTAGAGTATGGGCATACACCACCTATAGCATATGGGTCCCATCTAGATGGGACTCATACGTCCATGGTGGTGTATGGGTCCCATAGGGCCTTTTTAGAGAGAAAATGTCGGGGAGTGAATAAATTAAGTTTATTTGAGGTCTATGTCAATATTTCTATTAAAATATGCCTCAAGATGCATAATAAAGGATATTAGGGGCCTATTAATGATTATATAAAGGTTATAAATGCAATAGGGCCCAAAGCTCAATGTGAAAGTGTAAATAAATACACTTTACAACATTAAATTAAGGAAAAATTGGGTATATTCAACTAAAAAGGGCCCCAAATCCAATGTGAAAGTGTACAACACATTACAACACTAGATTAGGTCCATTTAGTTTACAAGCCTCTTAGATTTAATGTGAAGGTGTAAGTAAATACACTTTACAACACTAAATTAAGGAAAAGTTAAGTTTATTTAGCTTTAAAAGGGCACAAAACCTAATGTGGATGTGTAAGATTCATCACAACACTAGATCAAGGTGATATTAAGTCCAATTTATCATTAATTATTCCCAAATAAAGCAAGGAAAATACATAATTTTTCTATCATTACAATTTTAAATAAAAATATGATATTCTACTAACAATAAATAATATTTTTTTGTTCAAATACTAGGGATACCATGATTAAGTTTTGGTTGAATCTTTAAAAAGACAATTTTAGGATATTTCTCACTAGATGAGTTGATGTGACAAGTTGTGTGATGAGTCATGCCTCCAAACCTTAGTTAGAGATAGAAAATAGGCCAATTCACATTTAAAAAATAAAATGTAGGTATTATGATATTCCATGCAATTAATACATGCTCGCAAAGTTAGGTCACACAACTACCTAGTTGTATTTGTTATTATATGAATTAAGTAGTTGTATTAGATGGGTAATGACATTCCTATCTTTTATTAAATACATGAAATTTAACCCTCTTTTATTTTTCTATGCTCTTTAATCAAAATGTAATATAAATAGGTAGCTAAATACTATACATATTTTAAATATAAAAATACTAATAAATATTTGGTGTTATTTTATTTAATTAGTAGATTTTATGTTATTTTAGAACTATTTTATTGTTTATTTGAAAGATTTATGTTACTTTTGTATGTAAATTTTATTTTTATTTTGAAACAGTTATTATTCATATTAGGGTAAGTGCGGGAAGATGGGGGGCCAAAAGGGGGTCTTAAGTGGCCACTTTTTTTAAAAAAAAAGGAAATATTGACATTGGATGAGAAATTGAGGATAGTTACACTTAAAATTTAAAGATGCAACAAAAACAATGTTCGTAGTGCTCCGAATCTACTTTCTAAACTACTAATTTTTTTTGAAAATGGTATAGATTAAGGGGTTCAAAAAAGGGAGCAACAAAAATTGGTGTTTTTTTTTCAAAAAAATACAACATAGTGTCTATTGTGGTTCCCTCAAAAGGTTAACTTTTTTTGGTATTTTTTAAATCACTTTGATGAGAAATTAGCTAATAGCATGTAGTTTATACCCAGTTTTCTAATAATTTTTTTATGAATATTTGATTTTTTACTAATTTTCAAAGTGGGCACATCCTAAAAAATAAAAGTTTGGCCATGCTACCCCTATAAATTTTGAAAACTATTTGAAATTCATTTTTTTAATATGTGTAGAATGGAGTCTAGTTTATAAAAATGTAATTTATTTAAAATTTCAAGGAATGATTAAAAAATAAAGTAAAAAATACTAAACACTAGTTTTTCCCAAAAAAACAGACACACAAACAAAAGAAACTAAAGATGAAAGGCTCAACATTTTCAAAATGTGAAAAAAATTACATTGTTAAATAGCTAAGAGAGAGCCTAACATTACCCACGTGTTTGATTTGTTTGACATTGAAACATGTTCAAACCTGACGATTGGCATAAACAAGATTATGTGAAATCCTATAGAATATGAAAAAAAATGTTGTTGGATGTTGGGAAGGCACTCCAAGCCCTTGGGTTAGAAATCCAAATCAAATCCCAAGCCTAAGGCTTGGGGATTCCCAAAACAACATATAACACGAGCATGTTATAACATGCTCACATTATGTTTTGTTTTTCATTTTTCTCTTTTTTGCAAAATTTTGTTGTATGTTTGTCAAGCTTGACATAACGCAAGCATGTTATAACGTGCTCACATTGTGTCTCACTTGGAATGTTTTATGTTCAAGTTTGTTAAGTATGTTTGATGTATGTATGCATGCATTTATGTATGTATGTATGTATGTATGTATGCATGCATGCATGCCTGTATGTGTGTATGTATGTGTGTATGCATGCTTGTATGTATATATGTATGTATGCATGTATGTATGTATGTATGTATAGATGTATACTTGTATATATGTATGTATGCTTGTATGTATGTATGTAAGGGTTTTGGATTTAGGGTATATAAGAACTTGAGGGTATAGTTTATGGGGTTGAGGGTTTAGGTTTTCAGGTTTAGGGTTTAAGGTATCGGGTTGAGGGATTATGGCTTAAGTAATAGGTTGAGGGTAGAGGGTAGAGGGTTACAATTGAGGGATAATGTTTAGCTTGTTGAGTGTATAATATTATGTAAGGTATAGGGATTAGGGTTTAGGATATTGTGTTTCGGCTTTACGATATGGATTGAGGGTATAAGGCATAGAGTGACTTGGGTTGAGAGTGTATGGTTTAGGTTTTAAGTATATAGGGTTGAGGCACAATATTCAGGGTATAGTGTATAAGGGTGAGATTATAGGGTATAGGGATGAGCATTTGTGGGTGTAGGTTTCAGGGTTTAAGGTACAGGGTTGAGGATTGATAGATTAGGGCTTAAGTATACGTTTAAGGGTATATGGTAGAGGGTTGAGAGTTTACATTTGAGGGATAATGTTCAAGGTTGAGTGTCTAAGATATAGGGTTCATGGTTTAAGGCTGAGGGTGCGGCATAAAAAATTGGACACTCTTGAGAAAAGAGACAATTTCATGCTTAATTTGGACCTACTTTTGAGTACCCTTGCATTACTCGTCCTTTAAAACAACATTTATAGGCCCCTAAGACCCATTTATTTTTATCTAGAGGCACGTTTCCCTTGAGAAATCATCTAAATCCCAATAAACAACACTTAATTCATGCATATCCCGAAAACCCACCTCCAAAAACCACTAGTGGGACCTATTCACCACCTTGGGCAAATGAGTCCCCTTTGGTGGGACCCATTCGCCAAGGGTGGCGAATGACCTTTTGGGGGGGAATTCAAATTTGAGCAAGAATTTAATCAATTCAACTTAATTTTTCAATGGATGTCGGCCTCTTAGGTCTAAATAACGGGAAAATTAGGTGTTGATGCCTATAAATACTCATTTTAGGTAATTTTTCACATCTCTTAGTCATTTTTATAAAGCAAAATCAAAAGTCAAGTATTAAGAATCTTCCATAATAAGTTTCATTAACATGTTTCTACAGTAAAGTTGAAGTTTTAGGGCAAAAAACTAGGGTTTTTTGTAGTTCTTGAAGCTCACTCTTCATTCAAGATTCAACATTGAAAAGAGTTGATGATGGATGCCTATGGTGAATCATGGAGAAATCTAGGTTGAGGAGATGCAACTAGCCATCAAATCACACCTAAAAACTTGTTTTTAAAGTGATTCCATCTTCCATTTTCTCTTTATCTTTAGATTAAGGTTTTCATTTCATTTTCATGTCATCTACATCTATTTGATATGTTTTATGGTTTCTAGGATTGAAGTCTTGCATCATTCAAATCACATCTGTTCATCTTATTCTAGCATAATAGAATAGGGTTTTGTCATACTTCAAATTTTCCTAGTCTTTAACACACTTAAGGCTAGGGTTTTATGCATATTTTATCCATTCAAGGAAAACCCCCCATTAGACAACAAATTTTAAGTTGTTTTGCAGGTATTTTCTGAGATTCCAATCCTAATTCCCATCAAAAAATTATTGTACAAGTGACAAGGTGCAGGTCTAAGATTTGAATTTGAAGAAAACTAAAAAAGGACTGATTTTCCATGGATGAGGAATGAGTCCCACTTGAGGTGGCTATCAGAGTTAGATGTAGATTCCAATACCCAGTGAGTAGAAACCAGTTTTTGGGTAGAAAACCTTGACTAAGGACTGATTCGCCCAGGGTGGCAAATGAGTCCTAGTTAGCTAAAAAGTCAACTTTTCTAGATTTCCAAAGTGCTTTCCAATCTTCATCAATCTCACAGGTGCACACATCTTGAGTTATAGCTTTCTATTTTATTCTATTTTCATTTTTTCTCATCTCTTTAGGTCTTTTGCAAACATCACTATGTTTGAAACATTGCACATTTCATTAGTTTTCCATTCATAATCAATCAATTTTATCACTTAGTTGCATTTAGATCATTTCCTTTAGTCTCAATTCCATCTTTCATACCTTATTTTGAGTGAACCACCTCAATTTTAGTGTTCTATCTCTCTCCTTTTAGGTGAAAAACCCTAAGAGTGCAAGAGAAGTACATAAAACACCACAAAATTGATGGTTCAAAGGGTATAAGGAATATGGATGAGGGTTGAGGGTTTAGGGCATAAGCATAGGGTATAGGGTAGAGGGTAGAGGTTTGAAGGTTGAGGGATATTGTTCAAGGTTGAGTGTCAAAGGTTAAGTGTATAGGGCATAGGGTTTAAGGGTTTAAGGTTTTAGGGTTTAAGGGTATCTCGGGGTTGAGATTTTAGGGTTTAAGGGTTTAATGTTTGAGGGATTAAGGGTTTAAGGGTTGAGGAATTATGGTTTAAGGAATAGTGTCGAGGGTAGAGGGTTTAGGGATAGGGTTTAGGGTTTAAGGTTTAAGGGTTGAGGGTTGAGGCTTTAGGGATAGGGTTTAGGTTTGAGGGTTAAGGGATAAGGGTTCAAGGGTTGAGGTTTAAGGCTTTAAGGCTTAAGGTTTAATGGTTAATGGTTTAGGTTTTAAGGGTTGAGGGATTAAGGGATTATGGTTTAAGGGTTGAGCATTAAGAGATTAGGGTTTAAGGTATAGGGTTGATGTATTAGGGTTAAGGGTTCAATGTATAGGGTTGATGGTTGAGGGTTGAGGGTTTAACGTATAGGGTTGATGGATTAGGGTTGAGGGTTGAGGATTTAAGGTATAGGGTTGATAGATTAGGTTTGAGTGTCTAATGTATAACGTAGAGGGTTTAAGGGTTGATGGTTTAGGGTTTAGGGGTTGAGAGTTTAGGGCTTAGGGTTGAGTGAATAATGTATAGGGTAGAGGGTTTACAATTGAGGGTTGGGGGATTAAGGGTTTAAGGTACAGGGTTGAGGGATTAGGGTTGACGGTATAATGTATAGGGTAGTTGGTAGAGGGTTGAGGGTTTAAGGGATTAAGCATTTAAGGTATAGGGTTTAGGGTATAAGGTTTAAGGGTTTAATTTTTAAGGGTTTAAGGATATCTAGGGGTTGATATTTTAGGGTTTAATAGTAAGGCTTGATGGATTGAGGGTTTAATGGTTGAGGGATTAGGGTTTAAGGTATAGTTTCAAGGGTAGAGGATTTAGAGATAAGGTTTAGGGTTTAAGGATTAAGGCTTTAGGGATAGGGATTAGGGTCAAGGGTTAAGGGATTAGGGTTTAAGGGTTTAGGGGTTAAGGATTTAAGGTTTAAGGGTTAAGAGTATGGTTTAAGGGTTGAGGGCTTAAGGGATTAGGGTTTAAGGGTTAAGCATTAAGAGATTAGGGTTTAAGGTATATGGTTGATGTATTAGGGTTAAGGGCTAATGTATATGGTAGAGGGTTTAAGGGTTGAGATTTTAAGGGTTGAGAGTTGAGGGTTGAGGGTTGAGGCTGAGGGTTGAGGGTTGATGGTTTAACCTATAGGGTTAAGGGATTAGGGTTGAGGGTTGAATATTTAAGGTATAGGGTTGAGGGTCTAATGTATAAGGTATATGGTTTAAGGGTTATGGGTTTAGGGTTTAAGGGTTTAGGGTTCAGGGATCAGGGTTGAGTGTATAATGCTTAGGGTTGAGGGTTGATGGATTAAGGGTTTAAGGTTATGGGTTGAGGGTTGAGGGTTTAAGGGATTAAGGATTTAATGTATAGGGTTTAGGGTTTAGGGTTTAAGGGTTTACGCATATCTAGGGGTTGAGATTTAAGGCTTTAATGGTTTAAGTCTTGAGGGATTAAGGGTTTAAGGTTTGAGAGTTTAAGGGTTGATGGATTAGGATTTAAGGTATAGTGTCAAGGGTAGAAGGTTTAGAGATAGGGTTTAGGGTTTGAGGTTTAAGGGTTGAGAGTTGAGGCTTTAGGGATAGGATTTAGGGTTGATGGTTAAGGGATTATGGTTTAAGGGTCAAGGGTTTAAATCTTTAAGGTTTAAGATTCAAGGGTTTAGGGTTTAAGGGTTGAGAGCTTAATGGATTAGGGTTTAAGGGTTTATCATTAAGAGATTAGGATTTAAGGTATAGGTTTGATGTATTCGGGTTAAGGGTTTAATGTATAGGGTAGAGGGGTTTATGGTTGAGGGTTTAAGGGTTGAGGGTTGAGCGTCGAGGATTGAGGGTTGAGGGTTTAACGTATAGAGTTGAGGGATTAGGGTTGAGGGTGAAGGGTTGAGGGATTAGGGTGGAGTGTCTAATGTATAAGGTAGATAGTTTAAGGGTTGAGGTTTTATGGTTTAAGGGTTCAAGGTTTAGGGATTAGGGTTGAGTGTATAATGTATAGGGTAGAGGGTTTCTAGTTGAGGCTTGAGAGTTGATGGATTAAGGGTTTAAAGGTTGAGGGATTAAGGGTTTAAGGTATATGATCAATGGATTAGGGTTGATGACTTAATTTACAAGGTAGAGAGTTGAGGGTTGAGGGTTTAAGGTATAAGGTTTAGGGTTAAAAGGTTAAGGGTTTAAGGGTATCTATGCGTTGATATTTTAGGGCCTAATGGTTTAAGGTTTAAGGGATTAAGGGTTTAATGGTTGAGGGTTTAAGGGTTGAGGTATAAGGGTTTAAGGTATAGTGTCAATGGTAGAGGGTTTAGAGACATGGTTTAGGGTTTAAGGTTTAAGGGTTGAGGGTTGAGGCTTTAGTAATAGGGTTTAGGGTTGAGTGTTAAGGGATTAGGGTTAAGGGTTGAGGCTTGAGGGTTAAGGGATTAGGGTTAAGGGTTGAGGGTTTAAGTCTCTAAGGTTTAACGATAAATGGTTTAAGGCTTAAGGGATTAGGGTTTAGGGGTTTAGCATTAAGAGATTGTGGTTTAAAGTATAGGGTAGATGTATTAGGGTTAAGGGATTAATATATATGGTAGAGGGGTTGAGGTTTGAGGGTTTAAGGGTTGATGGTTTAAGGGTTGAAATATTAAGGTTGACGGTTGAGGATTTAACATATAGTGTTGATGGATTAGGATTGAGGGTTGAGGATTTAAGGTATAGGGTTGAATGTCTAATGCATAGGGTAGAGGGTTTAAGAGTTGAGGGTTTAGGGTTTAAGGGTTGAGGGTTTAAATTTTGATCCTTAAACCCTAATCACTTGACCCTTAAACCTTAAATACTTAAACCCTCAACCCGTATACCCTAATCCCTTAACCCTCAAGCCTAAACTCTATCCCTAAAGCCTCAACCCTCAACCATTAAATCTTAAACCCTAAACCCTATTTGTAAACCTTCTACCCTTGACACTATACCTTAAATTTTAATCCCTCAACCATTAAACTCTCAACCCTTAAAAACCCTTAATCCCTCAAACCTTAAACAATTAAACACTTAACTCTCAACCCCTAGATACTTGTAAACTATTAAACCCTAAACCATATACCTTAAACCCTTAATTCGTTAAATGCTCAACCCTCTACCCTCTACCTTGTACATTAAATCATCAACCCTAATCCCTCAACCCTATACCATAAAACCTTAATCATTGTAGAGGGTTTATAGTTGAGGGTTGAGGGATTAAGGGTTTAAGGTATAGGGTCGAGGGATTCAGGTTGACGATTTAATGTACAAGGTAGAGGGTAAAGGGTTGAGGGTTTAAGGGATTAAGGGTTTAAGGTAGAGGGTTTAAGGTTTAAGGGTTTATGACTATCTAGGGGTTGAGAGTTAAGTTTTTAGTGGTTTAAGGTTTGAGGGATTAAGGGTTTTTAAGGGTTGAGGTATTAGGATTTAAGGTATAGCATTGAGGATAGAGGTTTTAGAGATAGGGTTTAGGGTGTAAGGTTTAAGGGTTGAGGGTTGAGGCTTTAGGGATATGGTTTAGGGTTGGGGGTTGAGGGATTAGGGTTCAAGGGTTGAGGGTTTAAGTATTTAAGGTTTAAGGATCAAGGGTTTAGGTTTTAAGGGTTGATAGCTTAAGGGATTAGGGTTTAAGGGTTGAGCATTAAGATATTAGGATTTAAGGTATAGGATTTACATATTAGGGTTAAGGGTTTAATGTATAGGGTAGAGGGGTTGAGGGTTGAAGGATTATTTTTTAGGGTTGAGGGTTGAGGGTTTAACGTATAGGGTTGAGGGTTTAACGTATAGGGTTGAGGGATTAGGGTTGAGTCTCTAATGTATAAGGTAGATGGTTTAAGGGTTGATGGTTTAGGATTTAAGGATTCAAGGTTCAGGGATTAGGGTTGAGTGTATAATGTATAGGGTAGAGGGTTTACAGTTGAGGGATGAGGGATTAAAGATTTAAGGGTTGATGGATTAAGGGCTTAAGGTATAGGGTCAAGGGATTAGGGTTGACTGTTTAATGTACAGGGTCGAGGGTAAAGAGTGTAAGGGATTAAGGGTTTAAGGTACAAGACCTAGGGTTTAGGGTTTAAAGGTTAAGGATTTAAGGGTATATAAGGGTTGAGAGTTTAGGGTTTAATGGTTTAAGTTTTGAGGGATTAAGGGTTTAAGGGTTGATGGATTAGGGTTTAAGGTATAGTGTCAAGGGTAGAGGGTTTAGAGAAAGGTTTTAGGGTTTATGGTTTAAGGGTTGAGGCTTGAGGCTTTGGGGATAGGGTTTAGGGTAGAGCGTTAAGGGTTTAGGGTTAAGGGTTGAGGGTTTAAGGTTCAAGGGTTGAGGGCTTAAGAGATTAGGGTTTAAGGGTTGAGCATTAAGAGATTATGGTTTAAGGTATAGGGTTGATGTATTAGGGTTAATGGTTTAATGTATATGGTAGAGGGGTTGAGGTTTGAGGTTTTAAGGGTTGAAGGATTAGGGTTGATGGTCTAATGTATAGGGTTGAGAGATTAGGTTTGAATGTATAATGTATAAGATAGAAGGTTTAGGGTTTACGGTTTGAGGGTTTAAGGATCAGGGTTGAGTGTATAATGTATAGGGTAGAGGGTTTATAGTTGAGTGTTGAGGGATTAAGGGTTTAAGGTATAGGGTCAAGGGATTAGGGTTGATGATTTAATGTAAAGGGTAGAGCGTAGAGGGTAGAGGATTTAAGGGATTAAGAGTTTAAGGTATAGGGTTGAGGTATTAGGGTTAAGGGTTTAATGTGTAGGGTAGAGGGTATAGGTTTGAGGGTTTAAGGATTTAGGGTTTAATGAGTGAGAGACCTAGATGGCTAAGGAGGTGGAGAGGTAGAGAAGTGAGAGATAGAGAGGTGAGGGGAGAGATAGAATAAGATGAGAGAGATAAGTTCACAATTTGAGGGAAAGAGGGGTAAGGAGGATGGAGAGATGTGGAGAGGGAAGGAAATAACTAGAGAGCCTCGAGGGATATAGAGGTGAGAGACCTACAACCTAGTGAGAGAGGGGTGAGAGACAAAGGGGGAGATAGGGGTGAGAGATATAGAGTGGGGAGAGGGGTGGGTAATGAGACAAGGAGTGAGATACCTAGATGGCTAAGGAAGGATGGAGAGGTAGAAAAGGAGTCAATGAGAGACCTAGAAATGGGAGAGGTAGAGAGGTGAGGGGGAGAGAGAGGTGAGAGATAGAGAGGTGAGGGGAGAGATAGAATAAAAAGAGAGATAAGTTCACAACTTGTGGGAAAGAGGGGTAAGGGAGAGGGAGAGACATGGAGAGGGAGGGAAATAACTAGAGAGCCTTGAGGGATATAGAGGTGAGAGACCTACAACGTAGGGAGAGAGGGATGATAGATATAGAGGGGAGATAGGGGTGAGAGAGATAGAGGGGGAAGAGGGTAGGTAATGAGACAAGGAGTGAGAGACCTAGATTGATAAGGAGGGACATAGAGTTAGAAAAGGAGTTATTGAGAGACCTAGAGAGGGGAGAGGTAGAGAGGTGAGGGGAGAGAGAGGTGAGAGATAGAGAGGTGAGGGGAGAGATAGAAGAAAATGGGAGAGATAAGTTCACAACTTTAGAGAAAGAGAGGTAAGGAGGGAGAGAGGTGTAGAGGGAGGGAAATAACTAGAGATCCCTAAGAGATATAGAGGTGAGAGACCTAAATGCTAGGGAGAGAGGGGTGAGAGACATAGGGGGGATATAGGAGTGAGAAATAGAGGGGGGATAGGGGTGGGTAATGAGACAAGGAGTGAGAAACATAGATGGATAAGGAGGGACATAGATGTAAAAAATGAGTGATTGAAAGACCTAGAAAGGGGAGAGGTAGAGAGGTGAGGGGGAGAGAGAGGTGAGAGATAGAGAGGTGAGGGGAGAGAGAAAAAATGGGAGAGAGAAGTTCATAACTTGAGGTAAAGAGGGGTAAGGAGGAAGGAGAGAGGTGGGGAGGGAGGGAAATATCTAGAGAGCCCTAAGAGATATACAAGTGAGAGACCTATAGTCTAGGGAGAGAGGTGTGAGAGAGATAGGGGGAGATGGGAGTGAGGGAGATAGGGCAGGAGAAGGGTGGATAAGGGTTGAGGGTTTAAGGTTCAAGGGATTAGGGTTTAAGGGTCGAGGGTTTAAGGGTTGACATATTAAGGGTTTAAGGGTTGATAGATTAGGGTTTAATGTATAGTGTTAAGGGTTGAGGGTTTAGGATTTAAGGTTTAAGGGTTGAGGGTTGAGGCTTTAGGAATAGGGTTTAGGGTTAAGGGATTAGGGTTTAAGGTATAGTGTCAAGGGTTGAGGATTTAGGGATAGGGCTTAAGATTTAAGGTTAAGGGTTGAGGGTTTAAGGGATTAGGGTTTAAGGGACAAGGTTGAGGATTAATGTACATGCTTGAGTGTATAGGGAATTCTGGTGAAACTACATAACATAGAAAATGAGACATATATAACACTTAGAAGATGTCATAATTGGTCAAAGAAAGGTCTCATTGATATACACAAACCCAAACCCATATTGACACATAATAAGTTAGGAAACCTTTACAAAATTAACTTTTTCATAACATGAGTGCATTTTGGAGAAGTTGAAATATGGTCATTTTGTAGAGCAAGCTTAATGCGAGCATGTTTTGTCTTGCTCTAAAAATGGAAAAATAGCTAGGACACCTGTGATCCAAGCCCAAATGCTTTGTTATTCTCCTAGTTTTGCATGTGATCTAACAAAAAACACTTTTTGATGCTATTAGAAAGTGCACATGCAAATTTTACACATTCTATCACCTTTGCATCAACTTTCCACCACCTTTTTCTAGTATACCAACTTAGGAAAAAGGATATAACAAATTTTTCACATCGATTTGATATAATATCAATTCAAGTTTCAATTTTTGTATTGTTGCAATGTTAATTATGATTGAATTATAGGAATTTAACATTATACAATAGTTAATTGCATAGCTTTTAGTAATTCTATTAGCGTTATATACAATTGAACATTGAAAAGGAAGAAAGTTTGTGAAAAGGTCAAATTGTTGATGAGTTTGATGTAAGAAGAAAAAAATACTATACATAATTGTGTATTTTCTCCATTCAAATCTCTATTTTTAAGGTATTTCAAGGCTTTATACATTTTCTTTACATTTTCCTTCATTCTATTATGTTTCTTATCATCCCTTATTATACATGCTTAATACAATGCTTTGATTTTGTTATTATGCTGATTTTGGGATTACGTTTTGCTAAGTATGATAAATTATGAGTGCTCAACATACATATCCTTAATCAATGCATTAAATTTTTCCAAGGGATTAGATTAGATTTTGTTAAAATGCATATTCCATTTTCATCTTTGTTTTTTTTTAATTTTTGACATCCATGAGAATTCAAGGGGGGTCCTTTGAAAATTCTCATTATAACCTTAGCCCCTCTTGGAACATTTTAAACTACACAATTCTTTACTCTTTATAGTGGTTTGGCTGCTCTTATAGTATCACTTGGATCTTGTGCAACCAAACAAATCATGGTTTGCATTACTACAATATCCACATAGATTTTTCCTTTCTCCCCTTCTCTAAGGAATTATATCATATTGTTTGTGTGCCTTGAATGTGATTCCACATTTTGCATACATGTCTACTAGGGTAGTTGAACTATAAAATTTGAAAAAATTCCCCCTTCCATTATGCTTTGATGGATGCTTGTACCTTGTTCCAAAGCTCCCATTTTGGCATTGACAGTGAGGATGTTGGAAAAAGTCATGAAATTTGTGTTTTCATCTACAAATCAAATTTACTTGAAATTTTCTAATAACTTTCAAAAATAATATTTTTTTGTATATTATAAAATCATGGTATTTCATGAGACCACATTTCTTTGAGAAATTATATGTCAAATAGTTCATGTGCCTTGTCTATGCTTCCAAATTTTGCATGCATGTCTAACAAAAAATTTCAAACTATAATTTTGAAAAAATCCCCATTTAATTATGCTTTGATGGATGTCCATACCTTATTCCAAAGCTTGACACCCATTGATTGATTTTTGTTGGTAAGTTTCCAAAACCTTTTCAACAAATCCATTTTGTGCATATCCCACAATCATTGCAATCCATGACATATCTCTTTGTTGCATTTGTCAAACAATTCACATGCCTTGTCCATGCTTCCACATTTCTCATACATGTCTTCCAAGGGAGTTGCAATTATAACATTTGACAAAAACCCCCCTTTATTTCAATTATTTGATTGATGCCCATACCTTGTTCCAAAGGTAGGATGTTGAAAATAGTTGTGGAATTTGGATTTACACTTTCCAATTTTATTTTCTTGAAATTTTGTAATGTCTATTAAAAAATCATTTCTTTTGCAATATCTTGCAATCATGGTATTCCATGAGACCACATATCTTTAAGGAATTCCATCAAAAAATTCATGTTTTTTGTCTATGCTACCACATTAATACATACATGTCTATTTGTGGACATTATATTGGTAGGTAATACATTAGAAAATTGCTAGAGCAAAGTCACATGATAAATTCTTGGAAGGTAGAAATAATTCAAAAAATTCAGCTTTCCATTTTCCTTGTGTTCTTAGTGCATTTATTTATTCATCATGGTTGAGTGACATTTACTCATCTACATGATGATTGTATGTATTTTGTATGAAGGGTTGAATGACATATGTTTCATTTATTTGTATGGATTCATTTTTAGGAACTAATATTTGTCTCTTTATTATGCTACAAATAAAATTCTTCATCGTGTTGAGGAAACGATCAAGGATTAAACCAACACAAGAAGAGCAAGAAGATAATAATGAAAAGAAAGAAAAAAATATGAGGGAAATTTGTGAGAAGAGGAAATTGGACACAATTGTTGAAGACATGCCAATTGAAGAGGAACCTCAACCATCAACAAGAGATATGGTATTGGGGCACAAAGGGAATGAATACAAAACCTTTGTGCTATGAGAGATTTGAATACTATAGTTGGAGACACATCCTCTACCACATCATCACTCACATGTGAGGAAGGAGGTATGCCATCATTCAAGCCATCTCAACCTCAAGGTACACCATATATTCCATCTCCGATTGGAGGTATGCCATCTAGCTCATCTCATTCAAATATTGATGAAATTCCTAATGTTGAGATGAATTTACCTTTGAGAACACCATCTAGAATTTTGCATAGAAAGCCAAAGTATTTGATTGATATTGATGAGAATATTTTGCAGCCAATGGAAGGTAAGATTCCAAAACACACTTGTAGAAGATATGCTCATAAGATTTGGAGAGTGTTATTTGAAAAGTTAAATGATACCACAAGATGTCAACTATTTGTTGAAATGATACGACGTATAAAGTATAGGTCCATCATGAAGATTCTTGGGTTGAAAACATCAAAGGCTTCAAGTGAAAAATCTATTGTAAAGAATCTAATGCATGCAATGTAAAGTTGCAAGATGGTGTAAATTTCATTCTTTTTTATCATGCAACCAAACTGATAGTTCCAACATGTCTGAATGGGTGGGATTATGCTACGAAAGGTCCTATTTTGCACCCAAACATGTCAAAACAATCTGAGCTACATTGTACTGGCAAAATCTCTTAAGAGACCAAAGTGCAAAAAGGCAGCAATCTTTGACAAGATATTACTCAAAAATTATGCCACTTAGAAATTTTTTGTCTAAGGCTATGGGATCATGTAGGTCCCCTCTATAATAACCTCTCTTATTTTTTGATATATTTGAGGCATTTTCCTGTGGTGTCAAGTTTTTAGTTGATGGAAAAAGGGTCAAATGTATGTAGTGTAAAGATGCAAGGTGGTGTAACTTTTGTTCTTTTTTCCATGCAACCAAATTGACAGTCCCAACACATACAGATGGGTGGGTTTGCACAAGGCAAGGTCCCGTTTCATACCGAAACATGTTGAAACAGTCTGAGCTACATTGTACTGGGGTGAAGTCTCTTAAGAGACCAAAGTGCAAAAAGGAAGCAATCTTTGACAAGCTATTACTCAGAAACCATATCACTTAGAAATTTTTTTCTAAGGCTATGGGATCACGTAGGGCCCCTCTACAATAACCGCTCTCAATTTTTGATATATCTGAGGTATTTTACTGTGGTGAGTTTTCAATTGATGGAAAAAAGGTCAAATGCATGTAGTCTAAAGTTGCAAGGTGGTGTAACTTTCATTTTTTTGTCGTTTGACCAAACCGAAAGTTCCAACACATCTGGATGGGTGGGTTTATGCTAGGAAAGGTCTTGTTTCACACCCAAACATGTCAAAAATTTTTGAGTTACATTATACCAATGAAGCCTCTTAAGAGACCAAAGTGTAAAAGGGAAGCAAAATTTGACAAGCTATTACTCGATGTAGTGTAACATACATAAATAACACTAAAAAAATATATGACATTATGAATAATAAATTAATACATAATCTAACAACTATTTTCTATCATAGCACCATATGTCCAAAAATAATAATTTATATTCATATCCAAATGCCAATTTTACAAGTTACATAATTTGGCATGGGCCAACTTGTCACTTAGTCAACTCAAGATATATCATGAAGTACACAATACAATAATCAAGAATATAGAATTCTATGCGATTCCTCTTCAACGCTTTTTGCATTAGGTGGACGAGAACATGGTTTAGGTTCTTTTATGCCCAATCACATTTTATGCTTCCCCAAAATTCTTCCTAACTCAAAGAATACCCGACCCTGCACATAATACTTAGCAAGAGACATAGTTTGCAAGGTGTAGTTTGGTGCATGCCAAACATCTACATGCATTTCTATCTACATTTAGAACATGCAAGATCTATGGTAAGAAATGGTAGAGAGATTCATCATAATAATTAAGCCATTCAACATAATGGGCTACAAATGCTTGGCCAAGCATATGTTGTATACATCTAAAATAATAGATTTTGGAAAAAACAAAACCTCTCTCTATTAACTCATTTTTGGCACATGTCCTGGAAGATAACCTCCCACATACATAAGATAACATACATTTTATCCAAGTTTTCACAATTGCAAACAATTTATATGGTTTCCAATAGATGTTTATTAACCAATCATTTTAGTTTTATGAATCAAATTATCTACAACAATTGTCTACATATGATTCATTTGGCTATCTCTACTTAACATGCATATGCAAGAACTTAATCAAATTTGGCATTTAAGAAATACAATTTTTAAATGTAATACACGATTCATTTCAAACAATTATGATAAAATTATCACAGTACATGCATTAGTTTTCTACAAATTTCTATTATTTCCTTTATTCCTTCTCACTTGGAATGAAATTCTACTTTTCAAATAAATAAAATAAAATTATTTTTTAAAGAAGGTATATCGCATGTATATGTAATGCATAAATGGAAGATTTATACATGTACACATATATGACCTTTTATTAAAAATAGTGTATGTGTATATGTTCTTTTTAAATAAAAGAAATACTCATTCCACATACAAATTCCTATATTCAAATAGATGTCAAATTTCATCAAAAGTATAAATAGATTCAACTAAAAATATAGGAACATAAACATTAAGCAATCACTCTTACACCTTGATATAAATCATTAAGCAATCACTCTTACACCTTGATATAAATCTAAGTTTCAAATAGTATGTCACAAAGCCGTTTTACATAAAATCAATCTATAATCAACAACATAATAAATATGCATGTTTAAAATAGAATCCATACATACTAGATTCAATTAACTTCCTTTCAAAATGTGTCCATTCATTGTATAAGAAATAACATATAGTTACTCTCAATTCATTTTTTCCATTCTTTTAACAATATCATTCAGAAAATAACTTCTAGGTCTTTATTTATGTCACATAATGAAGGATACTTCAAATGGATGAGGGTCGATATCATACACTTTTAAGTAAGTCTGTCATGGATTAGAAGCATCGACTTGTCCTTAAGGACAGTATAAATGTTGCTCTATTAAAAAAAAAACAAATACTAAGGTAAGGTATTTCACTCAGAATAGCTATATATATCGTTTGGGCCCCTTTCATTCTTCTCAAGGCTTCAACATTTAAGGTCGGTACCATTCTGCTTGTATAATTTTAATATGATATTAAAATCATTAAATATTAGGTGGATCAATATGATGAGCATTATTGTGTTCATTCCATTCTTATAAGCATTTGTTATCAAGGTTAAGAACAATAAGCATGTTAACATTTAGAACAATAGCTTTCTTTCGTTTGTCCTTTTACATCATATAACTCACCCAATGTCTTTTAGGCAATAAATTGATTATCAACCAAACAATAATCACATCATAAAATAGGGATATGAAATAGTGATAAGAGTCACTCAAATTGATAAATCATTCAAACCAAATGTTTGTATATATATATATATACAACATTTTCATTTCTTTTAAACATTTAAATTGGAAGATGAATCTTCATCATGTGGTCTATCAAGGCACAATTGACATCAATGAATAATCAGTTCCTTTGGGAATCATTCAATACCAAACATCAAGTTACAGAGATAAAATATAGACAAGCTTTGAATGATCAAATCATTCTTGGGTTCATTCACCTGAAGGAACCAATGTTACAGATTTGATGTCGTTAGCATCGCTTAGCCATCTTAAGGCTTCATTATGGTAAAAGAGGGTTTGTTCGATGACCCAACACACATTCATTTACATACAGGGTTCAAATGTTCCTGCTACTATTGCATAGATAGGGCATTATGAACATAATACAATCTTCCATGGAGGAAATGTCCATGGAATGGAAAACCTCATGGATTTCCTTCCCTCAACTAAAGGAAGGGCGTCAATGCCGATATGGCAAGCCGACGACAAGCATATACAAGGGCTCTAATGAAAAGTACATACAAGATGATGGATTTTCTTCAAATCATTTTAACAAATAGAAAAATAGAGGATTCAAAGGAATACAAGAAAAACATGTTTACAATGGAAACATTCTAAATGCTTCATGCATACCTTTGTCAAGCACACAATTGGCCAAGATACGAGGTAAAGAATTCCTGAAATCTAATGAAACAACTCTTTCTTTCCTCAACTAACCAATTAGATATCTTCTTTTCTTTTGCTTTTTCAACCCAAAATTCACCGCCCTGTACTTTCTCTCCCTTTTTGTATGATATTTTACACCCAATTACACTATTTTCTTCCCAAATTGGTGTGTTCCATTATGATAGTCACCCCCCACTACTTACACGCAGATTTTCTCCTCTATTGTGGGGGTTATGGATGGCCTCCACCCATTCGATTTCATATTCAAATTATAATTTGGCTTTAAACGAGTGTCAACTTGGAGTTAATTAGCTTTAAAATAGCATTTTATTCCTTTATATATATATATATATATATATATATATATATACCGTGATATCAAAATATTTAACATATTCTAAGCAATTCATTAAAATGCAATGGAAAAAGACAAGCAATGAAACACCTCAAAATTAGCCTAAGGAATTTGAAAATACAAAGAGGAAAGTGTTAAATGAAGATAAATGGTTATATCTTCTTCCTTGCAGCTGAAACTCCTTGGTTGGCCCTTGATTTGGATTGATATGTATGCTCCTTGATGGCTCTTGATGTGGCTAAATGGAGGATTTTACTATGTGCTTGGATGTAAATGCAAGTGAATGTAATTGAAGGCTAGATGAGTGCACAAAATGGTAGCATGTAGTTATAAAATGGCTAAGTCCCCCAAATGCCCTTGAGGAGGGGGTATTTATAGGAGAATTTGAATTCTCTAGAGAATTCAACGGTTGAGATTGATCCAACAAGGTCAAGATGAAGGGCTATGGTGGGTTGAGAACTCACAAGCCCTCACATCTTGACATGTGAATGGTGAAGTGGCTAAGAGGAGGTGAGGTGTAAATGAGGTGGCCAAAAGGTACATGAGGTGGAGGAAGGACAAGTACCTTCCAAGTACCTTGGGGAGTGAGAAGATCTCCTCAAAAAGGAATTTGTTGTCCCCAAGTGAGAGTGAAAGGGACATTTGAGGAATTTTGGAATTCCTCAAAAATCCTCATGGGAAAAGGAGAGGTGGTTGGGGAAATAAATGTGAATTAAAAATTCACATTCTTAGGAGAGTCTAAAGGATAAGAGAGGGTCTCCAAAAAGGTGGGAATTGGTCACATGTGCATGAGGTGACATGTCAAATATTCTAGAAGCCTTAGAAAGACAAAATGTGAATTAAAAATTCACATGGGGAGGAGAGAGACATAGGATGAATAAATGAGAATTAAAAATTCTCATGGGAAGGAGGGTCAATGTCCAAAAAGGAAAAATGGAAGAATTGACCAAAAAGTGGTGCTAAAAATGGCTAATGACTTTGATTAAAGTTGTGCAAACACTTGATTATGATAATTAATGGAAGATTAGAGACAAGTGGAAAATGTAGAAGGATGTGACATTAATCTTTGATTAAGAGGATGCACACCTTAAATATAAATTAATTAAATTAATTCATATTAGAGATGGATTATGGAGGATGTGACAAGGAGTGAGAAAAGAAGAATTTTAAATTGATTTTAATTCAATAGATTAGGATGGCTAAATTAAATAAATTGGTGTATTTATTTAATTTAGAGAAGATAAAAGCACCAAATAAAGTATTTAATTATTAAATTAAACACTTTAAGAGTCTTATGTGGGAAGCGCAATATTAATTAAATAAATTAATATTGACAGAATTGATGAATAAAGGGGGAAATTTGATCATATAGGAGTGATCAAATTTGGGTGTCTACATTTTTCCTCTCTTCGAAATATTGTTAAAATAACAATGTTTCGAAGAAAAATAAATGTTGGGGATGAAGAAAGGGATAGGGATTGATGCCCCAGCCTAAAACAGAAGGAGAGGGATGTCCCAGTGCCTGGCTTCAAATGGATGGAAGAAAGTGATAGGGTATGCCCCCTCGAGAGGGCGGTTGGGGAAGGAAGAAGGGGTGCCAGATGACTTCTCGATAGAAAGAAATGGAGGAGACCATTGGATAGAGGGCAAAAAACTAAGCAACTTTGCCTTTTGAATGAAGTTAATTGGACGTACGATTTGCAAATGGCGGCTCTGGGAAAGAAGGGGATTAATTGAAAGGAAAAAAAAAGGGTAAATAAAAGATAAAAAATACCTTTTATTTTAAAAAGGGGGAGTTAAAAGGTAATTTGAAGAACTACCTGGTGTCATTGTTACTGTAGCAAGTGAGAAAAGGGGGAAGAAGAGGGAGAGGAGACAGAGCAACAATGCCGCGAGATTACGACACCGAGATCCTTCACCGAGCAGATGACCTGCGGAGACGATGGACCCACTTCGCGGTGCCTCGCAAGGTGAGTACGAAAACCCATGTTATTTATTTTGAATATTTAAACATATTTTTTAGGATAGTTAGAAATGTATCATATGGGTTTGGTGGGCGGGGGGAAATGGAAGAATGGGTAGGTTGCCAAATT
>VDFB02271358.1:858311667-858342242 GCA_007258455.2 Sequoia sempervirens
GAGAGATAGGGGGAGATGGGAGTGAGGGAGATAGGGCAGGAGAAGGGTGGATAAGGGTTGAGGGTTTAAGGTTCAAGGGATTAGGGTTTAAGGGTCGAGGGTTTAAGGGTTGACATATTAAGGGTTTAAGGGTTGATAGATTAGGGTTTAATGTATAGTGTTAAGGGTTGAGGGTTTAGGATTTAAGGTTTAAGGGTTGAGGGTTGAGGCTTTAGGAATAGGGTTTAGGGTTAAGGGATTAGGGTTTAAGGTATAGTGTCAAGGGTTGAGGATTTAGGGATAGGGCTTAAGATTTAAGGTTAAGGGTTGAGGGTTTAAGGGATTAGGGTTTAAGGGACAAGGTTGAGGATTAATGTACATGCTTGAGTGTATAGGGAATTCTGGTGAAACTACATAACATAGAAAATGAGACATATATAACACTTAGAAGATGTCATAATTGGTCAAAGAAAGGTCTCATTGATATACACAAACCCAAACCCATATTGACACATAATAAGTTAGGAAACCTTTACAAAATTAACTTTTTCATAACATGAGTGCATTTTGGAGAAGTTGAAATATGGTCATTTTGTAGAGCAAGCTTAATGCGAGCATGTTTTGTCTTGCTCTAAAAATGGAAAAATAGCTAGGACACCTGTGATCCAAGCCCAAATGCTTTGTTATTCTCCTAGTTTTGCATGTGATCTAACAAAAAACACTTTTTGATGCTATTAGAAAGTGCACATGCAAATTTTACACATTCTATCACCTTTGCATCAACTTTCCACCACCTTTTTCTAGTATACCAACTTAGGAAAAAGGATATAACAAATTTTTCACATCGATTTGATATAATATCAATTCAAGTTTCAATTTTTGTATTGTTGCAATGTTAATTATGATTGAATTATAGGAATTTAACATTATACAATAGTTAATTGCATAGCTTTTAGTAATTCTATTAGCGTTATATACAATTGAACATTGAAAAGGAAGAAAGTTTGTGAAAAGGTCAAATTGTTGATGAGTTTGATGTAAGAAGAAAAAAATACTATACATAATTGTGTATTTTCTCCATTCAAATCTCTATTTTTAAGGTATTTCAAGGCTTTATACATTTTCTTTACATTTTCCTTCATTCTATTATGTTTCTTATCATCCCTTATTATACATGCTTAATACAATGCTTTGATTTTGTTATTATGCTGATTTTGGGATTACGTTTTGCTAAGTATGATAAATTATGAGTGCTCAACATACATATCCTTAATCAATGCATTAAATTTTTCCAAGGGATTAGATTAGATTTTGTTAAAATGCATATTCCATTTTCATCTTTGTTTTTTTTTAATTTTTGACATCCATGAGAATTCAAGGGGGGTCCTTTGAAAATTCTCATTATAACCTTAGCCCCTCTTGGAACATTTTAAACTACACAATTCTTTACTCTTTATAGTGGTTTGGCTGCTCTTATAGTATCACTTGGATCTTGTGCAACCAAACAAATCATGGTTTGCATTACTACAATATCCACATAGATTTTTCCTTTCTCCCCTTCTCTAAGGAATTATATCATATTGTTTGTGTGCCTTGAATGTGATTCCACATTTTGCATACATGTCTACTAGGGTAGTTGAACTATAAAATTTGAAAAAATTCCCCCTTCCATTATGCTTTGATGGATGCTTGTACCTTGTTCCAAAGCTCCCATTTTGGCATTGACAGTGAGGATGTTGGAAAAAGTCATGAAATTTGTGTTTTCATCTACAAATCAAATTTACTTGAAATTTTCTAATAACTTTCAAAAATAATATTTTTTTGTATATTATAAAATCATGGTATTTCATGAGACCACATTTCTTTGAGAAATTATATGTCAAATAGTTCATGTGCCTTGTCTATGCTTCCAAATTTTGCATGCATGTCTAACAAAAAATTTCAAACTATAATTTTGAAAAAATCCCCATTTAATTATGCTTTGATGGATGTCCATACCTTATTCCAAAGCTTGACACCCATTGATTGATTTTTGTTGGTAAGTTTCCAAAACCTTTTCAACAAATCCATTTTGTGCATATCCCACAATCATTGCAATCCATGACATATCTCTTTGTTGCATTTGTCAAACAATTCACATGCCTTGTCCATGCTTCCACATTTCTCATACATGTCTTCCAAGGGAGTTGCAATTATAACATTTGACAAAAACCCCCCTTTATTTCAATTATTTGATTGATGCCCATACCTTGTTCCAAAGGTAGGATGTTGAAAATAGTTGTGGAATTTGGATTTACACTTTCCAATTTTATTTTCTTGAAATTTTGTAATGTCTATTAAAAAATCATTTCTTTTGCAATATCTTGCAATCATGGTATTCCATGAGACCACATATCTTTAAGGAATTCCATCAAAAAATTCATGTTTTTTGTCTATGCTACCACATTAATACATACATGTCTATTTGTGGACATTATATTGGTAGGTAATACATTAGAAAATTGCTAGAGCAAAGTCACATGATAAATTCTTGGAAGGTAGAAATAATTCAAAAAATTCAGCTTTCCATTTTCCTTGTGTTCTTAGTGCATTTATTTATTCATCATGGTTGAGTGACATTTACTCATCTACATGATGATTGTATGTATTTTGTATGAAGGGTTGAATGACATATGTTTCATTTATTTGTATGGATTCATTTTTAGGAACTAATATTTGTCTCTTTATTATGCTACAAATAAAATTCTTCATCGTGTTGAGGAAACGATCAAGGATTAAACCAACACAAGAAGAGCAAGAAGATAATAATGAAAAGAAAGAAAAAAATATGAGGGAAATTTGTGAGAAGAGGAAATTGGACACAATTGTTGAAGACATGCCAATTGAAGAGGAACCTCAACCATCAACAAGAGATATGGTATTGGGGCACAAAGGGAATGAATACAAAACCTTTGTGCTATGAGAGATTTGAATACTATAGTTGGAGACACATCCTCTACCACATCATCACTCACATGTGAGGAAGGAGGTATGCCATCATTCAAGCCATCTCAACCTCAAGGTACACCATATATTCCATCTCCGATTGGAGGTATGCCATCTAGCTCATCTCATTCAAATATTGATGAAATTCCTAATGTTGAGATGAATTTACCTTTGAGAACACCATCTAGAATTTTGCATAGAAAGCCAAAGTATTTGATTGATATTGATGAGAATATTTTGCAGCCAATGGAAGGTAAGATTCCAAAACACACTTGTAGAAGATATGCTCATAAGATTTGGAGAGTGTTATTTGAAAAGTTAAATGATACCACAAGATGTCAACTATTTGTTGAAATGATACGACGTATAAAGTATAGGTCCATCATGAAGATTCTTGGGTTGAAAACATCAAAGGCTTCAAGTGAAAAATCTATTGTAAAGAATCTAATGCATGCAATGTAAAGTTGCAAGATGGTGTAAATTTCATTCTTTTTTATCATGCAACCAAACTGATAGTTCCAACATGTCTGAATGGGTGGGATTATGCTACGAAAGGTCCTATTTTGCACCCAAACATGTCAAAACAATCTGAGCTACATTGTACTGGCAAAATCTCTTAAGAGACCAAAGTGCAAAAAGGCAGCAATCTTTGACAAGATATTACTCAAAAATTATGCCACTTAGAAATTTTTTGTCTAAGGCTATGGGATCATGTAGGTCCCCTCTATAATAACCTCTCTTATTTTTTGATATATTTGAGGCATTTTCCTGTGGTGTCAAGTTTTTAGTTGATGGAAAAAGGGTCAAATGTATGTAGTGTAAAGATGCAAGGTGGTGTAACTTTTGTTCTTTTTTCCATGCAACCAAATTGACAGTCCCAACA
Organism: Sequoia sempervirens; assembly: GCA_007258455.2. Lineage (NCBI taxonomy): Eukaryota > Viridiplantae > Streptophyta > Pinopsida > Cupressales > Cupressaceae > Sequoia > Sequoia sempervirens. The sequence goes on from VDFB02271358.1 coordinate 858,315,515, forward strand.
CATACAGATGGGTGGGTTTGCACAAGGCAAGGTCCCGTTTCATACCGAAACATGTTGAAACAGTCTGAGCTACATTGTACTGGGGTGAAGTCTCTTAAGAGACCAAAGTGCAAAAAGGAAGCAATCTTTGACAAGCTATTACTCAGAAACCATATCACTTAGAAATTTTTTTCTAAGGCTATGGGATCACGTAGGGCCCCTCTACAATAACCGCTCTCAATTTTTGATATATCTGAGGTATTTTACTGTGGTGAGTTTTCAATTGATGGAAAAAAGGTCAAATGCATGTAGTCTAAAGTTGCAAGGTGGTGTAACTTTCATTTTTTTGTCGTTTGACCAAACCGAAAGTTCCAACACATCTGGATGGGTGGGTTTATGCTAGGAAAGGTCTTGTTTCACACCCAAACATGTCAAAAATTTTTGAGTTACATTATACCAATGAAGCCTCTTAAGAGACCAAAGTGTAAAAGGGAAGCAAAATTTGACAAGCTATTACTCGATGTAGTGTAACATACATAAATAACACTAAAAAAATATATGACATTATGAATAATAAATTAATACATAATCTAACAACTATTTTCTATCATAGCACCATATGTCCAAAAATAATAATTTATATTCATATCCAAATGCCAATTTTACAAGTTACATAATTTGGCATGGGCCAACTTGTCACTTAGTCAACTCAAGATATATCATGAAGTACACAATACAATAATCAAGAATATAGAATTCTATGCGATTCCTCTTCAACGCTTTTTGCATTAGGTGGACGAGAACATGGTTTAGGTTCTTTTATGCCCAATCACATTTTATGCTTCCCCAAAATTCTTCCTAACTCAAAGAATACCCGACCCTGCACATAATACTTAGCAAGAGACATAGTTTGCAAGGTGTAGTTTGGTGCATGCCAAACATCTACATGCATTTCTATCTACATTTAGAACATGCAAGATCTATGGTAAGAAATGGTAGAGAGATTCATCATAATAATTAAGCCATTCAACATAATGGGCTACAAATGCTTGGCCAAGCATATGTTGTATACATCTAAAATAATAGATTTTGGAAAAAACAAAACCTCTCTCTATTAACTCATTTTTGGCACATGTCCTGGAAGATAACCTCCCACATACATAAGATAACATACATTTTATCCAAGTTTTCACAATTGCAAACAATTTATATGGTTTCCAATAGATGTTTATTAACCAATCATTTTAGTTTTATGAATCAAATTATCTACAACAATTGTCTACATATGATTCATTTGGCTATCTCTACTTAACATGCATATGCAAGAACTTAATCAAATTTGGCATTTAAGAAATACAATTTTTAAATGTAATACACGATTCATTTCAAACAATTATGATAAAATTATCACAGTACATGCATTAGTTTTCTACAAATTTCTATTATTTCCTTTATTCCTTCTCACTTGGAATGAAATTCTACTTTTCAAATAAATAAAATAAAATTATTTTTTAAAGAAGGTATATCGCATGTATATGTAATGCATAAATGGAAGATTTATACATGTACACATATATGACCTTTTATTAAAAATAGTGTATGTGTATATGTTCTTTTTAAATAAAAGAAATACTCATTCCACATACAAATTCCTATATTCAAATAGATGTCAAATTTCATCAAAAGTATAAATAGATTCAACTAAAAATATAGGAACATAAACATTAAGCAATCACTCTTACACCTTGATATAAATCATTAAGCAATCACTCTTACACCTTGATATAAATCTAAGTTTCAAATAGTATGTCACAAAGCCGTTTTACATAAAATCAATCTATAATCAACAACATAATAAATATGCATGTTTAAAATAGAATCCATACATACTAGATTCAATTAACTTCCTTTCAAAATGTGTCCATTCATTGTATAAGAAATAACATATAGTTACTCTCAATTCATTTTTTCCATTCTTTTAACAATATCATTCAGAAAATAACTTCTAGGTCTTTATTTATGTCACATAATGAAGGATACTTCAAATGGATGAGGGTCGATATCATACACTTTTAAGTAAGTCTGTCATGGATTAGAAGCATCGACTTGTCCTTAAGGACAGTATAAATGTTGCTCTATTAAAAAAAAAACAAATACTAAGGTAAGGTATTTCACTCAGAATAGCTATATATATCGTTTGGGCCCCTTTCATTCTTCTCAAGGCTTCAACATTTAAGGTCGGTACCATTCTGCTTGTATAATTTAGCCTAATTTGAAAATACATTAAAAAATGTTAATGAGGATATCAATTGACCTTCCTTATTGTGTTCAAAACTCCTTGGTTGCCCTTGATTTGGATTGATATGTATGCTCCTTGATTAACTCTTGATGTGGCTAAATGGAGGATTTTGTATGTGCTTGGATGTAAATGCAAGTGAATGTTTTGAAGGTTAGATGATGCACAAAATGGCAATATCAGTTATAAAATGGCTATATTCTAAATGCCCTTGAGGACTCAAATATTTAAATCATTTTGAATTCTCTAGAGAATTCATATATATAGATTGATCCAACAAGGTCAAGATGAGGGCTATGGTGGGTTGAGAACATCAAGCCCTCATCAAGGCACAATGGATGGTGAAGTGGCTAAGAGGAGGTGAGGTGTAAATGAGGTGGCCAAAAGGTACATGAGGTGGAGGAAGGACAAGTACCTTCCAAGTACCTTGGGGAGTGAGAAGATCTCAAAAAGGAATTTGTTGTCCCCAAGTGAGATGAAAAGGGACACTTGAGAATTTTGGAATTCCTCAAAAATCTCCATGGGAAAAGGAGAGGTGGTTGGAGAAATAAATGTGAATTAAAAATTCACATTCTTAGGAGAGTCTAAAGGATAAGAGAGGGTCTCCAAAAAGGTGGGAATTGGTCACATGTGCATGAGGTGACATGTCAAATATTCTAGAAGCCTTGGAAAGACAAAATGTGAATTAAAAATTCACATGGGGAGGAGAGAGACATAGGATGAATAAATGAGAATTAAAAATTCTCATGGGAAGGAGGGTCAATGTCCAAAAAGGAAAAATGGAAGAATTGACCAAAAAGTGGTGCTAAAAATGGCTAATGACTTTGATTAAAGTTGTGCAAACACTTGATTATGATAATTAATGGAAGATTAGAGACAAGTGGCAAATGTAGGAGGATGTGACATTAATCCTTGATTAAGAGGATGCACACCCTAAATATGAATTAATTAAATTAATTCATATTAGAGATGGATTATGGAGGATGTGACAAGGAGTGAGAAAAGAGAATTTTAAATTGATTTTAATTCAATAGATTAGGATGACTAAATTAAATAAATTGGTGTATTTATTTAATTTAGAGAAGATAAAAGCACAAATAAAGTATTTAATTATTAAATTAAACACTTTAAGAGTCTTATGTGAGAAGCACAATATTAATTAAATAAATTAATATTGATAGAATTGATGAATAAAGGGGGAAATTTGATCATATGGGAGTGATCAAATTTGGGTGTATACATATAACATTTCCATTTCTTTTAAACATTTAAATTGGAATGATGAATCTTCATCATGCAGTCTATTAAGGCATGATTGACATCAATGAATAATTGGTTCCTTTGGAATCTAAACTTATCAATGGAATGATGGGAATCATTCAATACCAAACATCATGTTACAGAGATAAAATATATACAAGCTTTGCATCAGGTTACAAAGATAAAATACATACAAGCTTTGAATGATCATATCGTTCTTGAGTTCATTCACTTGAAGGAACCAATGTTACAAAGTTGATGCCATTAGCATCACTTAGCCATCCTGAGGCTTCATTATGGTAAAAGAGGGTTTAATCAACGACCCAACACAGATGCATTTACATACAGGGTTCAAACGTCCCTGCTACTATTGCATGGACAAAGCATTATGAATAGAATACAGTCTACCATGGAGGTGATGTCCATGGAATGGACAACCTCGTGGATTTCCTTCCCTCGACTAAAGGAAGGGAGTCAATGTTGATATGGAAACATACCTCTGTCAAGAACACAATTGGCCAAGATACGAGGTGAATAATTCCTAAAAGCTAAGGAAACAACTCTTTCTTTCCTCAGCTAACCAATTCAATTCTTCTTTTCCTCTGCTTTTTCAACCCAAAATTCACCCCCTGTACTCTCTCTCCCTTTTTGCATGATATTTTGCACCCACTAATACTGTGTTTTATCCCAAATTGGTGTGTTCCATTATGATAGTTGCCCCCCACTACTTACACAGATTTTCTTCTCTATTTTGGGGGTTATGGGTTGCCTCCACCCATTCAATTTCATATTAAAATTCAAATTTGGATTTAAACGAATGTCAACTTTGAGTTAATTAGCTTTAAAATAGCATTTTATTCCTTTACATATATGTGTGTATGTATATACTTTTATTCAAATCACTCTCTAAATGAAATGTTTTTGTTGCATATATGCATTTATACAAGCAAGTATATTCCAACCACTAGTGTTTTCTTTTCTTTTTGAATGCAATATCATCAAATAAATAAGATAGGCATATGATCTGAAAATTTTGTTTTCCACAAGCTTACTTATTTATTCATTAGTGCATTTCACATTATTAGTGATTCCTACCATATTACAAATTTCAATGTAAATATCATGATTTTCAGTGGTGTGTGCATGTTCTAGATTCTAATCTTTCTTATTGTTTGTCATTCAAATAAATACTCCTACCTCAACCATGTTCTTAATCTTCAGCTTGCTCCTGCATTCACACACTTGCACTTGTAGAATTTCATTAGTAACCAATAACTAATGCTCAAAATGAAAAAAGTCCATTTCAAATCATAACATTCATTTTTCATATTCTCACACGAGTATAAATATATTTCAAATGTCATTGAAATCTTAAATTTATCACAAGTCAAACTAATATATTTCCTTTTCCATAAATATTTAAATAGGTTAACATTTATTAAATACAAGCAAAATTTGAGACATGACACTTGGAAATCATGTCACTTAGAAATATTTTGTCTAAGGCTACAGGATCATGTAGGGCCCTTATACAATAACCTCTCTTTTTTTATATATCTCTAAGGCGTTTTCCTGTGGTGTCAAGTTTCAGTTGATCGAAAATAGGTCAAATGCATGTAGTGTAATGCTACAAGGTGGTGTAATCAAATCATTTTGTTTGTCATGCAACCAAACTAGCAGTTGCAACATATCCGAATGAGTGTGTTTATGCTAGAAAAAGGTCCTATTTCACACCCAAACATGTCGAAACAATTTGGGATTTGTACCAATGAAGTCTCTTAAGAGACCAAAGTGCAAAATGGCAACAAACCTTGATGAGCTATTACTCATAAATTGTGTCACTTAGAAACATTATGTTTGAGGCTATAGGATCACACAGGTCCCCTTTGCAATAACCTCTCTTGGTTTTTGATATCTCTGAGACATTTTCCTGTGGTGAAAGTTTTTTTGATGCTCTAAAAACCATCAGATGCATGTAATGTAAAGTTGCAAGGTAGGCTACTTTTGTTTTGTTCATGGGCCCAAACCATTAGCACCAACATGTCTAGTTGGGAACATCTACGCTAGGCATGGTCACCGCTGTTCATTATAAAAGGGTCATAGTCTTTCTTATTTGAAGGCTCACAACTTTTTGCCTTTGAAATGTCACAACATGAATCATATCATCACTATTCGTGAGAACCTAAATTAATTTATTTGCAATATTGCCTAAGGTTGTATTCTTAAGTGAATTCTTCAAGGATGTTATGGATGTATTTCTCAATGATAAATTGTTTTCCCTTTTATGTTAGTGCTTATCAACCTAGAAAGCATTTCAACAAATAAGTTTTTTAATACACATGGATCAATCTTGTTGAAGATACATACGATCATGAAGCAAACAAATAGATATATGTAATACACGAAGTATGAGGCATACATGTGAATACACATAATATGTTAAATATACATAGGAAGCATGAAACATACATGTGAATACACGTAATACATGAAGTCTACATAGGAAGCATGAATCATACACATGAAAACATGAAGTATACACATGAAGCATGAATCATACACGTGAACACATGAAGTATACACAAGAAGCATGAAGCATACATGTGAATGGTAGCATGAAGCATAAAGGTGGAATGGTAGATGTCTTCCAAGAATTATATGACAAACTTCTAGAGGTATGAGGTCACATGTAATAATGTCTTGTTCATTTTTAGTTGCATACTTCAAAGTGCATTGTATAATTACATGAATATCCTTACCATGCTACAATGATCCTAGAGAGTATGGTCTTAGATGTGTAGTGGTAGAGAGACCTAGGTGTTATATTGCATCATGCATTATTATATTCATATGATTGATTTAATTTTCAATAATCTTAAAGGAGAATAATGTTCAAAATTTATATATTTACAATTATATAAAGAAAGAGTGCATCTAATATATAATTGGGTTTTAAATATTTGAAGTAAACCATCTACAAATATCCATTGAAGCATGGATTTATAATGTAAATATGGACACCATCAATAAAAAAAATATATGTATTAACCAAATAGTCATATAGGCATACATCAATATATGTCAATATAAGTATAACATATATACAAAATAACCATATAGGCTTACACGAATAACATATAGGCATACAATGTCAACTATATGCAATGCAAAATATATGTCCACAAATGCCATATAGGCATACAAAAAAGGAACCCAATAAAAATTCATTCCCCTCCAGGTGAAGAAAATAGATCATAGGTGTCATTTGATCTTCGAGGGGATGGAGATGCATATGAGAGTGGCTTACTTCAAACTTGAGGGCTACTCCTATTTAATTCATCGTGGAGCCTTAGCTATTACAATAAAAGTATAGACATTAATATATAGAAATTACATTATAAAAAAAAATTTTAAAAAATAATCACTTACCACCTCCAAATGATCTCTCTCCTCATTTGCAACAGTAGCAAGATCAAGTCATGGCATTCTAATATCCTCTACAAACCATCTAACTAGAAATTAAACTAAAAATCAATAATCATTTGATTTTTTAATAATAAACAACTATACGAACAAATGTAACTTGAAATTTACTAATCTGCCTCATACTGACATCAAAGGAATTGAGCTATCAATTGCAAAAGATACACCATGCACCATTTCCATATGAACATCCGGAGGAGTCTCCACTTGCATCATTTGAAAATAAAACATTATTCAATTACAAAAACTAGAATAGTGATGTAGGTCATGGCTTATAATGTATGAGATAGTCAACAAAATCTTGAGTACTTTGGTAGACATGTCTGAAAAATGTGGTAGCATAGACAAGCTAATGAATGTTAGAAAAAAAAATTAAGTGTACTTTGATAAAATGCTTTGGTAGACATGTATGGAAAATGTGGTAGCATAGACAAGGTAGTGAGTTGTTTGAAAAAATGCCTCAAAGAAATTTGGTCTCATTTCAAACAATTCAAGTTGGCTTGTTTGTGCTACTGCTTACTATTATGCTTTGATAGTGTTTTTCCAAGCATCCATAGTTTGTTTGAAAGCACCTATTTTAGGATTTTAGCCATAGTAGCAAGGAAGTGAAATGTTTGATAAAATGCTTTGGTAGACATGTATGGAAAATGTGGTAGCATAGACAAGACAGTGAGCTATTTGAAAACATGCCTCAAATAAATGTGGTCTCATGGTGATGGACATTGCCATGAGACCACATTTCTTTGAGGAATTTTTTCAAACAACTCATTTCCTTGTCTATGTTATTGCTTACTATTATGCTTTGACATTTTTTTTCCAAGCATCCATAGTATGTTTGAAAGCACCTGTTTTATGCTTTTAGCCATAGCAACAAGGAAGTGAATTGTTTAATAAAATGCTTTGGTAGGCATGTATGGAAAATGTGGTAGCATAGACAAGGCGGTGAGTTATTTGAAAAAATGCCTCAAAGAAATGTGGTCTCATGGTGATGGACATGTGAAAAAATGCCTACATTTTTTCACATGTCCATCACCATGAGACCACATTTCTTTGAGACATTTTTTCAAATAGCTCAATGCCTTGTCTATGATATTGCTTACTATTATGCTTTGATAGATTTTTTCCAAGCATCCATAGCTTGTTTAAAAGCACCTATTTTAGGATTTTAGCCATAGTAGAACGAAAGTGAACTATTTGATAAAATTCTTTGGTAGACATGTGTGGAATATATGGTAGCATAGAAAAGGAAATGAGTTGTTTGGAACATCACCATGAGACCACATTCTTTGAGGCGTTTTTTCAAACAACTCATTTCCTTGTCTTTGCTATTGCTTACTATTATGCTTTGATAGATTTTTTCCAAGCATCCATAGTTTGTTTGAAAGCAATTGTTTTAGGCTTTTAGCCATAGTAGCAAGGCAATGAACTATTTGATAAAATGCTTTGGTAGACATGTATGGAAAATGTAGTAGCATAGACAAGGAAATGAGTTGTTTGAAAAATACCTCAAAGAAATAGTATGATTGCATAGTATTCTTTCTCCTTGATAGTTTCATTATACATTTGGTTTCTTGATATTTGAACTTGGGTATGATATGCATAGCTAGTTGTATAAATATTTTATTCATAGGGTTCATTATCTTGTTGATCAAAAAGGATAGTGTAATTATCATCATTAGAGAAGGGTTTCTTTTTTTACTGGGGAACTCAAAAAAGTAAGAGTAAAGCATGATTATGAATATGGATTAAGATGAACAATGCAATGATATAGATTGTGGATATAGGTTTTTGTTGTATAGGTCGGCGGATATTCTGATTTGGATGGTGGATTTATTGGACTTGGTAGATAATTGCTTGTATCTAAACCTTATGGGAATGTTGATGTCATGGCATGGTAACATATGGGAATGTGTTTGAGAAAGTTCTTGACACATTTATTTTCTTGGATGATATGAGACCGCATTTCTTTGAGGTAGTTTTTCAAACAATTGACTACCTTGTCTATGCTATAGCTTACTATTATGCTTTGATAGATTTTTTTCAAGCATCCATAGCATATACAAGGAAATGAACTATTTGAAAAATGCCTCAATAAAATATAGCCTCATGGAATGCCATGACAAGAAAATGAAATTGGCAGCTGCTCCTAGTTATTTGTTATGCAATGTGAAGTAATTGCATAACTGCTTATGTTGACTTTCTAAAAAACTATATTGTAATTGAATTTTTTTCATCTATCAACATCTAGTTATTCGTTATGCAATTTGAAGTAATGATTTGAGTTTGAAACATGTGCAATGTAATGTAATCAACAATATGGATATAAACTACAAAAATCTATTTAGTACAATTCATTAGTTAAACTCTTTATTTTATTACCTAAGTGAAGCTTTGATGTCCACCTCCACTGGGAGGTGTTGCCATGAAATCTCCATGATTAACCTATTCAACATCCAAAATCAGATATTAGAATACCATTCATATAGCAATGTTATTCACATGTAATATTTATAATTGTTTACTAGTTACATACCTCTACAATACATGCCATCACATAATGGGGAGTTGGAGGACCGTTGAAAACTGAATGAACACTATGACCCTAAAATTTCTTTGTAATCTTTAAATAAATTAGTTAATCTTACATTTCAAAAATGAAATTTAACAAATTCAATTCAATGAACATGCTAATATTTACTTGACTATCACTTTGCTAAAAGCCTCATTAAGGAGGGCATCTGTCATCACCAACTGCTCACCTACAGATGTAGCTTGCACACTTACATCCTGACTATGCATGGGGTCATAACCATAAGGTGACCCGCAAACCTGAGAAATATGGGGTGGAACCCTACTCCTTGAAGGCTCCCTTGACTCATGCTGTGTTGCAAGACTGGCATACTCTATGATGCTTTGGGTCAAGGAACTAATAGACTCCAGTGTCTCAACCTCAACACTCTCCTTCACAATGGAAGGGATAGCCATGTGCTCATAGGCTAGTCTAGTGAGTGCTTGTCTCGCTGGTTGTTGTGGGTCAAGACAAGCCCCTGCTCTATCCTATGCAAATCCCCCACCTCTACCCTATAATTCTCGCATATCAAAATAGTTTGGGACTTTATTGAGGAAAAACTTGCAATAGAGTTTCCTCAAAAAATATTGCAGGACCTCATTATTGTTGCCTGGAGGATGGTCAAAAACCATCCACCACCGCTGCCAAAAATGGTTCTCCCTTGGAAATTACACCAGTGGATAGGGAACCTCTTGCTTGAAGGGTGTAGAGGTTGATTTTTTCGTGGGTTTGTGAAAAGGGAACACAAGTCAAATTTTATAATTTTTTCATCTTTGACTTGTTTATAAGATAATTTATCTGCATAGAATTGTCTAAACTCTCTCCTCTTATCCAACCAAGTAGTTATATGCTTGCTAATTGAATCTACATTTGATAACATAGATTCAAGAGATTGAGCAAGTGTGGCTCTATGTGAGGTTGAACTTGCAAGATCTTTCAACCTTGCAATTATGTCCTCAATATTTTTTTTGTTATTTTTAATTTTCCCCATTAAATTTTCTTGTGCTCCAGGGGCATATTGATGAATTACTAGAGGTTTTTGTTGGGGTTGTTCTTCATCAGGAATTTGGTGTTGAGGTGATCCAGGATTTTTAGGAGGAGGTTCATTATCAGTTCTTGTAAACTAAATAAATTTTCATCAAAAACATATTAAATCTACCTATTTAGAAATAAATTCACACAAAAAAACAATCAAAACTTACTCCAACCTCCCCGACGTCATGGTGGCATTTTGAAAAGATTCAACAATGATTTGGTGAAAAAATTGGTCTCCACTAATGTGAGCATGCTCTTGAGGGTTTGCAGGCCGTAGGCTTGAAGGAACTTGCAGAAAATAAGAATGATGAAATGTTTCCTTTTTTGCTTATATGAGTTAAAGCATGCTCATGTTATAACACAAGCACATTATAGCCTAGGTGTGGCTAAGCCTAAGGCTCAATCACACCAATCCATAATGTGAGCGCATTATAGCATGCTCATGTTATGGATTCTTTAAAAATTGAAAGATGGGTGGCCACTTTTTGGCTCCCCATCTTCCTACACCCACCCTAAGAGTTGAAATTTCATAAATATGGAGGGATTGAAGTCATATGGTGGAAGAATGTGTGGAACAAGTTTTCTTGGCCTAAATGCAATTTCTTCATCTAGTTTGTAGCCTTTAATAGGTGTCTTACCTAAGGTAATTTCTCTAAAGGAGAGTTTTTCAAGGCCCATAAATTTGTTTCCTTTCTAGTGAAAGTGAGGAATGCTCCTCTCACTTGTTTTTCTAATGCTAATTTTCTAGATACATTTTAGACTTTTGGTGGGGAGTTTGGAAGTAGGCCTGTTTTCACACTTCCTCTTTGGTTAAGTTTTGGAGGAGTTTGGGGAGGCCAATGTAAAAGGCCTTTTTTCTTTAGGTGGCATCATGCATTGCTCCATATTTATCACTATGGTAGTTATTGCTAGATTTATGAACCACAAAATCTTTCAAGGGAAGAGTTTAGCATGGTTAAGCATCATGGTAGTAAGTAATGGGCATGATTCATGAGATGATGTATGTAAAATGTGAGGTGTAGATCCCCCCTTGGAAGTGGTTGAGGAAGAGTCGATGAAGAGAATGAGTTTTTTTGAGAATGGTCTAGGGCCTCCAATGATGAGGGGGACTTATCTTTTCAGAAGGAAAACATAGAGAGATGGTAGATGTTTACCACCTCCTCGTGGAGTTTTGAAGATTAACACCAATGGTTCTTCCAAGGGAAACCATGGGCATGTTAGAGTTGGAGGAGTTGAGAAACACAGTTCTAGTGTTGTTATTTTCTTCTTTTCCATTTATAAGGGGATTCATATTAACAATGTGATGGAGGGCCTTGCTATCCTTACAACTCAAGTAAAAGGGCTTGTGCTCTTAACTAGTATAGGATTGTTTTTGAGTTTGATTATTAGATTATTATTAAGTTATATTGAATGATCAGAAGCTAGAGGGATCTAGTTGGAAGCTAGCTATGATGGTTTGGCATATTCTTCAACTTAGTGCCTTGATGGATAGTGTTTCCTTTGTCCACATTTTGAGGGAGTGGAATGAAGTGGCCGATTACTTAGCTAAATGAGATTTTGAGTAATTGGGGGATTGGAGGGTAGACAAATGAGAGAAATTATCATGTGATCAAGCCCAATTGTTAGATAGGTTGATTCTAGAAGGTATGGTTGGTTAGTGGGTGGTAGTAGTTGGTGTTGGTAATGGGACTGTTTCTTCGGTGGTTATGTTGGTAGGGCTTCAAATCCCTTGCCTAGCTTTGGTGTGGGTTTTTTTCTTGATTGTAACCTTCTTCATTAATTTCATAATAAGTTTTTACCCTTTTTATTCAAAAAATATAAAAATACATAAATGAATAAAAATAAAAATAAATTATTAAAAATAAATATTTGTTTTTTAAATATAAAGAACACCAAAATTGTATAATATTTATTAATTTAAATTATTAAAAAGTATATTTACCATATTTTAAAAATTAAAAAATTACATACATAAATTATATAAAAAATTCTACTTATGAAACTTTCCCAAATATTTCCAACATTTTTAATAATACTAGAAAAAAATTCCAAAAAAGGTTAAAATATGTATCATTTTGATAGATTCATTCTTAAGATGAGCTAATCATATTTATATAAATAGTTTCATTTTTTTTTAATTTATAAATCTTACATCTTTACTTTAGAAAAATAAATATGTCTTGAGTAAGAAAAATAACGACGTCCAATTTGTTAAGTAAAGACAAGTACTAAAAAAATCTTATACTTTAAATTTATTTTTTATTTTTTCAAAAACATTTTTGTTCCTAAACATAAATGACATTTTCCAAATTATTAGCTAAAAATAATAATTATAATAGTATCCATATTTTTAAATTTTGATAGGTTAAATAAATAAAAAATTGCATCCATTAATAGAGGCATTAGTATACCTCTCTCTATTGGAACTAATTATTTCCAGAGGTGTAACCAAAAATAAATCAGGTTAAAATTGACGTACAAGTGGCAATAATGAAAGACAAGGAGACACAAAATTAACTAACATGGGTGACGCCAAACCATTCCATCATCTTGCATGTGAATTGGTGTTGGAAGTCCTTTCAAATCATTGGTGTTGGTAGCCATTTCAAATCATCAGTGCTAGTAATTAGTGTGTCACAAGAAAATGAGCTTATATATGATTTTTGATTTTGAACCATAACCATTTTGGTTTGGTTTAGATTTACTTTTTTCTACTCAAGGTTGTTAAAAGAGTTTTTCATAAAATATAGAAAGTTTTGTTAATTCTTCAGCTTATTAATAAGCAATTTTGCATTGTAATTGCTACTACTTTTGATCAATCAATGGTATTAAAGCTTAGTTTATTGGTAAGTTGGTTATATAGCTGAGTCTGATCTATTGTTGTGAGAGGAGACCATATATTCCATGAAACACACCAAAGGTGAAGATTGAGAAGTTTGATGCAACAGTTGAAAGCACTCTGATTTGTTTGTGTTTGCATATGTAGGTTGTGAGAAAGATACATATGGGTAGTGTGTAGCCTGAGGCATTTAAAACATAATTCAGAGGTACCTAAAAATTCTCTTAGCATGCATGGTGGTTCACAATAGTTGGGAAATAGGTGGTACATGTATTGTTTTATATTTGCTCGAGCCATGATAATCTGAAATATGGCCACTGTGGTGTTCTATAGTGGAGGATAAATGTGGAAATCATACACTCTTGACTGGGGATTAAATTGGTTTCATTTTAATTATGTTTCCCTTTCATATCTCATGTTCTCACATTCTACACTTTTCTCAATATTCTATTTCCATTTCATTATAACAGATGGCTTATTTCCTTCATAGTCTAGATACAGATGGCTTCTTTCCTTCCATGAAAAGGTTGTTTGACGTAATATGTATCATATAGAGCAAATCGTTATAAGAAAATTCACCGCTAGTCATTCTGAAAATTCATCGCCATGACAAATTCACCTTGAAGAGAATTCACCACCAGCAATTCACTGTCATGAAAAATTCATCACATTAAAAATTTGCGATTAACTTTCCATGACAGTAAATTATTGGTGATGAATTTTCCTTAAAATAAATTTGTTATGACAAAAAAATTTCCTGCAGTGCTGTGAATTTGCCTGATAAATTTGTGTCTTTAAAACAATAGTGGAGATCACAAAATTCAAATTTGAAAGCAGCAAGCTTAGGCGTTTGTTCTCCGATCTTTGGAAACCATTTAGTTGCATTCGTCTTGAGTACATGGAACCGGAATTTTTTTATCTTCTAGTATGATTTTCTTTAGAATGGTCCAGCCATCTGTAAATTTTGTGTTGGGCGTGTAGACGCCCATGAAGACGTTCTTCTTTTCCCCTTTACTCACATTGAAGAGTATGGGAAAGCTCTTGGCATCCAACAGGATTACAATGCAAGGAACGGGAAACAAAGGTGGCCCAGGCGGCATATTCAGTCTAAATACAGTCCTCTTATATTTCTCAATGTGATTTTTTTAGTGAAATATTGAATGCAGTTACTGGATGAAGGGGGAATAAAATTTCTATTAGAAAATTGTGCACTCGAAAAACTAGGTGAGGGATGTTTTGGGGGGGAGAATGCAGGCAAAAGACACCTGCAAAAATGCTTTGAGAGCTATTGAATCTTGTAGGCCGACTGTAAAAAGTTCCATGAGCCATTTATTTGCAGGTCATACTCGTTGCATAAAATTTTTTGCTACATAAATGCATATATATGTATAGTTGAGGTGTTGTATTACATACAATCCTTCTTATGATCATAATGTTGTGTTGGATGGAATTAAAAGTTCAAGATTCAATTACAAATATTTTTATTCAAAGTCAATTTTAAAATTGAAATTGAGATGGTTGTTAAATTAAATTTGATTGATATTACTATATAATAATATTGAAATTTCTATATTCAAATTATTATTATTATTTTTTTAGTATAATATTTTAATTTAGTTGATATGTCGTTTTAAGATGAATACATCTTGTGGTTTTATTTTAAAAGTTATTTTTTATCTTTTTGGTTGCCACAAAAATAAAGGTATGAACACACTTTATAAATGATAAATTATTTTCATAAAAAAATTCTTTATTCTAACCCTAACCCTAATTCTAACACTAACCCTAACTATAACCCTACCCTTAACTTGAATTCTAACACTAACACTATTTCTAACTCTGCCTCTAACTCTAGCCCTAACCTTACCATTAACACTAATTCTAACCCTAATCCTAACTCTAATTTTAAATCTAACCCTAACCTAACTTTCTTTAAATAAACACTATTATAACCCTAACCCTAACCCTAATTCTAAAACTAACAGTAATTCTAACTCTTACTCTAAACCTAACACTAATTCTAACCTTACCCCTAATTATAGTTCTAACTCAGAACCTTGACCCTAACCCTACCATTGACACGTATATCCTAACCTTGGATCTAACTCTAATTCTAATTTAACCCTAACCTTAGCTCTAATTCTAACTTCAAATCTAACCCTATCTCTAATTCTAATTTTAACCCTAACCCTAATCCTAATCATAAAACTAACACTAATTTCAACTATAACCCTAACCCTAAAACTAACACTAATTTTAACTCTAACCCTAATCTAACCACATAAGTTTATATAAAATTTTAACACTAACAATAATTCTAATCAAGATTATAATTATGGTTAAGGATAGGGTTGGTGTTACAATTGGAGCTAGATTTTGATTAGAATTAGGGTTCAATTAGTGTTATAGTCTAATTATTGTTAAGATTAAATTAAGGTTAGGTTTCAATTATGATTATGATTATGATTCAATTAGGTTAGGTATATGGTTCTGGTGGAACCCCTAAATTTTTTCATGTTCCACCTCCAATCTTGCTTAAACTTGGGTTGAAAATTGTATCTAAGGGCTTAGGGTTTTGTCCCCTGTCATTGTTTAAGGGTTTTAGTTACTCAAAGTCTTATTTGAAAAACCCTTTTGAGTTTGTATCCTTGCCAAGGTTTTAATTCTCTGTTGGCCCCTTACTGTTGGTTCTCAGTCTTTTAAGTCATGTTTTGTGTCTTCGAAACTCGTTAAGTAACCAACCCTCTAGTCTTGTTTTACCAGTTGTCATGTGTTGGGCCATTACTTCAATTTTTCATAACTCGGGCTAGGATATTTCCCATAAAGTTTAAAGTTATTTTTCCATGGGTGTTATCTCATCGTCCTAGTTAGGTCCCTCTTTTAAGATTAATAGTTTCGACATGTGCAGATATGATCCCTGACTATCATTCAATTGATGCAAACAAATCTACATCATTCCCCACACGCCCGTTTCATTTTATTGCTTATTATTTTATTCCCATGGGCTCACAAGCGAAGGCCATGTGTCTTGTACGTTGGCAGGCCTGATGTCTTTGATAAGGCATGCAACTGGTTGTCAAATGAAATCAATAGTGGGTGATGAATGATGCGCCCACATCTAGACCGTTCACCGTGCACTCGTTTGTTTTTTTTTCCCATTAAAATAATCACATGGGCTAGTGGGTGGCTGTTGCATGTCTAGTCTAAACAATGGGCCAAGTGGTTTGAAGTGGTTTGTCACAAAAATTTCTAAATGAATCAATGGTTGATAGCGGGTGACGTGGGTTAATCTTGACTACTCCCTGATATTCCGTGTGGGTGTCACCTTTACTACCATTTACTCACAACGGGGAAGTGATCATTTTCCATGTGGAGTGATCCAAAGGATGTGGAAGCATTGGCACAAGGGAAAATATTAATTAAATAATTCAACACAGGGCATGGGAAATAAACTATGCGTTACTAATGCAGATATATTGCACGTGTTTGAAGATCTTTTGATCTGGGTCATGGATGTTGTAAGAAGGATAAAGTTGTGGTAATTAAGAAGTGTGTATGAAGAATCTGAGAGATTTAATCTTGGCATCTCCTTGTCTCCTCATTGATAAAAGTTGCACATGGGTTATGACTCATAGGGGCAAGGGAAAGAAGACACGTGGATCCTAGCTACGGTGACAAAGAGATGGTGGAGCCTACATACCATTAGCAAGTGATTCCATGTGGCTTCCTATAACTGGGTAAGTATTGTGGTTGTGTGTGCAGTCAGATCTTTCATATCAAGATGGCCAAATCTGGATCGTCAATCAATTAACACTCCAAAGAAATCAACGTTTGACATTCAAAACTCAGTTGAGGGCAAGTGAGCCATTTTGGTTCATGTGAGTGAGCCTTAATAGCTAAAAGGACATCGAGTTACAGAAGTAAGGAGTTGCATAATTATTAATACCTATCTTAAAGGCATAATTCAACATTGCGAAGTATACTCTACACTCTCAAGGAGCTCATGTTGTGGTTTTTTCAACATTTTCTAATGTCAGAACCAAGGTTGTCAACTTGCGAAGAAAACCAATAAGCAAATTATTGCCCTCCCATCATAATTATTGATAAGTTGTGGCTTTTCAAACTCTTGAGCCTGTTAGGGTTTTCTTGGTTTAGCATTTTTAAGGTTTGATGTTCATAAAAGAGAATTTGTTAGTTCTACATTGAATAATTTGTGTCAAACCCTTACAAAAGTCGTAAGCCTTGTTCAAAATAAACTAGAAACCCTTCCTTGTAATACCTCTTGTGTTATGGCTCCTAAAGTAAAAGCGTATTTATCTAAAGGGGAAGCTTTTGCTCCCAAAAGACCTTTGAAGAAAGACCTCATGGACCAGTTACACCCTCAACTAGTGATAAACCTAAGGGCCAACTGCTTCTCAGAGGTTTGCAAGTAATAGAGGGTTTGATTGACAAGAATTGTTTTATTAAGGATGCCAAATTGCCTTATACTAGATGGGAACTATTTTATAGCTAGTTCAGGAATAGAAACATGGGTATCCTAGTAGGTAACCCTTAGAATTGTGACTTGGGAAAGTTGATTGTACATAATGTCTATATGGATTTTGACTTGCTTAAGGAAGTAGCTGCCAATTATGACCATCACAAGAACTATAAGAACATATGATGGGAAGTAAATGGTAAAAATCACCAAGGAGAAATTGGGGGTCTTGTCTTCAAGATCACTAAATGGAGGGATGAAATGTATAAGATAAATGAGAACACTCTTAAGGAGTATGATAAAACTAAGATTTCATTCAGATTCCACATCCTATCAAGATTTCTAGCAGAAATTGCATGTCGAAGGATTGCAATAGGGCCACATGATAAAGAGCCTTTCCCTGTTAGCTATTTTATTCCCTACTTCCAAAAAAATCATTTATTCTATTTGCCAAATAATTGGTTATGATCCTATCATGGGAATGCCAATGGCATGGATGTATATGGCTGCCCATATTCAACACCCCCAATATTGTGCAATATATGATTATGTGGGGTTTCTTTCAAAGAGAATGCATGAAGGACTAATAGGGTTGAAGAAAGGTAAATTGGGAGTGAGATTCAACTGGTATTCATTATTGATGCATATGTTTTTGTATAAAGGTGTAGTTTTCTTTGGGCCTAATATGACTTTGGAAAGAAGAAAGGGTGACTTGGATTTTCTTGTGCAATGTTGGACTATTATTTTAGACAAGGATGATAGGACATATGATTATGTGACATTTCAAAACTTTTTTGCTTCAGAACTGGGGAGAGTCTTAATTATGAATGTACCTAGAATTACAATAGCTCTACATGATTTCTTGAGACCTAAGGATCTAGAAGACCTGAGCTTGGAGTTGATCATAATTGGGGAGATGTTATCCCATACCCAAATTACACTATCTTAAGAATATATGGTTCCATGGTAGCACCTCTCTTGCTACCAAAGCTTGTGCTAGAGAGAATTGGTTTCCTTGAGGTGATGTGGCAATTGGGAAGTGTTGAAAATTGACTTATTGAATCAAGGAAAAAGAACATTTTTTCCTTTGTACACTTGTTATTTTCTGATTTTGTAATGACCAAGGGAGGTTGGAATAATATTCTTGACATACTTAAAACCCTACCACATGCAGAGGTCAGTTGAGAGGGTCAAATATGACCCTAAAGGTTTTATGGCTTGGTTGAAAGAAAGAAACAAGAGCTCCAAATTTATACACATTTTCTAATATCTGGAGGATGTAATAAGAAATGTGTTCAACCTTTTGGAGCAAGAAAAAGGAAGGGCAAGGTGGATTGCTTTCAATAAGATGCAAAGAAAGATAAAGAAAGAAGAACTTGACTTCAAAGTTCTCCTAGAAACTAAAAATGTAATACAAAAGGTGGAGCAAGTATCAAGGAATTTTGACTCAATAGTGAGCCACCTTGAAACTAAAGGGATAATAAGTAAAGATAAAGGGAAAAATCCAATTGGAGAAGAGCAGAGTGGAGGCGAAGTCCCTATTGTGGGAGAAAATTTTACATCTCAAACCCCTGATGAACTAAGAATAAAATTCTTTGTAAGGAGAAAGGGTAAGGCAAATAAAATTGATGCAAATTTTGATCCTTCTCAACAAGAGGAATATAAGCCTCCTTCTCCTATGCGACAAGTACCACCACGATCTCCTCCAATGCTGGTGAAGCCTGAAATTATGGAAATTGATTCTCCACCACCTAGTGAATTACCACCAAGAGAGCCACATTTAAAAAAGAAAAGCGTTGAAGTGATTGGTCTGGTAGATTATGTTGATGAAGGCTCTAATGATTATATTTGGGTGTCATCTAGTAGGATATGCAAGAGGGAGTGCCCACTGCACTAGTAGTAAGGGAAACACATCAATTGGGCATGACATTGAGTAAAGCTGATCTTATTGGACTCAATGGCAGAGATCATATGCAGGTTGAAGCATGTGCAAAGTTCTTAGATGATGAATCATTTATAAAGTCTCAGGATTTTATGGAATTTTCATACAAAGCTAAACTTGAGATGAATATGTCAAAATCCTGGCTATAGAAAGAAGCCTTCATCCAGAATTGTCGAATGCCATCATCAAAAAAAAGGTTTTAAAGGAAATGAGAGCTAGCTTCCAAAAGATGACTACAAAAGAGGGTTGAGAATTGGTTAGGAATAGTGGTATTTTGTTGCGTCCAAAATGGGATTTAGCTTATGCCATACCTTTCAATACAATAAATAAATGTGATAGGCCTCTCTATGATACAGAAGAAAAGGTTGCACTTGCACTACATGGGTATGATTTCAGTGAGGAATGGGAAGCCTTGGCTATATGTTCTCTAACCCCAAGCACAAGAAATCTTGATATTGTTGAGCTTGCACCCAAATATAGTGGAGGCCTAATAGTAAAAAGAGTGTCAGAAACATCGACTCTAGAGGCAGCCAATATGTCAATTCATGTTTCACAATTTACAAGGACCATTGTAGAATCTGTGACGGCAGAAAAGGATAAGCTCAAGATATATTACAATAATTTCTAGTCAAATATGGAAGGCTTGAGCAGTATACTAGATGCAGATGCAGACAAAAGTAGCATTATTGGAAGATAAGTTGTAGGGATTGCAACCTGAAAAGCCTAAGTAGAATGATGTTGACTCCCCCACCACTTCACAAGAAGTTGTACCCCTAGAGTTTACTACTGAAGTAAGATTTTCATGGGAAATTATGCCATATAACATGGGAAGTATGCCCATTTCAATAGTAGAACCCAGTACATCATAAGGGCCACAGGCTGAAGAAGATATCAATAAGGAAGAGTTGCTTAGGAAAATAAATGAATATAAAGAGAAATGTGATAATCATGATGAGGATATTTTCAAGAGCAACATGAAGATTGTCACTATAGTATTGGAACATTTGAACAAAAGAGTGAATGACAGGTTGAATAGTATTCACTATAGTTATTCATCCATGGTGGATGTTATCAGGAATTTTAACATTGACAGAGAAAGAGCCTTTCCACTCATGGAAATTTGGATCCCTAGGAAGAAGGAATTGGTATTGATGTCAATTGGAGTTAAGCAGGATCCCAATCCACCTGGAAAGCTTAAACCTACTATTGTTCTTGTAGGGAAGATTGAAGAATAGAAGGGAAATATTGAACCATTGGAGAACAAAATAAAAGAGCTGGTGAAATCCTTTCATGAATCACATCATGGCCAAGTCTTCCATCCATTCTAAGGGATGTTGATAGCATCAAAACTCTACAAGAGTGGAAAAATGAAACCAATAAAGTTATTTCAAATTAGGTTGTGTCAATTTGTTAGAAATTTGATATGGACACATTGAAGATAAATATGGATATGTTAGCTCATGTTGAGACTGTCTTACTAGAATTTGATAAGAAGGCTAACCATATTTTCACCAAGTATGGACCTTATAGAGAAAGGGTTGATGAAGTCATGAATTTCAATTAGCCCATTGAAGATGAATTCCTAGCCTTGAAAGACAGATACTTGGAAGGAGTGGTGGATTGATATGAAGCGGCGAGGTGGTGATTTGAAAATTTAAAGTCTGTAATCATGAAGAATAATGGATAAGTGAGAGTTGCACTGCATAGCCTGGATTTAGTACAGAGTAGGCTTTTGATAAAGTATGGAAAATATAGTGTATCTTCTTCAAGGTTGAATTGATGACAAGGCTGCAAACGTGGACATATCTTTTGTCTTTTCTTTTCTATTTTTGTCATGCTTTCCATCTTTCACTTTGTGTGTGAGGGCATAAATTTTGAGGTAACTGTTTGGTGTACCTTTTTGAAAATTGGACCAGATCTCCAACAATGAATGAAGACCACTTTCGTTTCCCCACATGTTTCCCAGCTCTTGGGAATGCAATACAACTGAATAGGGGAATCTTCATTATAAGCGGTCCAATAGGATTTTGACATGTGTAGTTTTTGGCCTAAGGCTTGTTTTTCTCCTTCATTTCTATAAGAAGGAATTTAGGGCCAGAAAGTAGGGGTTCGTTGTTTTGCATTCAACATTGTGAATTGTAAAAGGAATATCAAGCATGTTTTAGAGTTTTGTCTTAAGTTCGGAGTTAAATTATGTATGTAGTTTTGATAACAATATAGCAAATACAATAAAGAGTGATGCCAATTTCACGACTAATATCTCTCCTTGTACTCATTTCATGAGTTATGAATGAAAGTAATCCAGGATTCCTTTTGTTTTACTCTATTGTTTCTCAATGGATGTTTAATTTCATTCCTACTTATTAGTTCAATGAATTAATGTAAATGCTTGGATGGGATTGTTAACTCATAGGAATTAGGTGCTAGGATGTTTGTAAGCAGTGATGATCATGAATGTAATAGGAAGATGTTGTAAAGTAGTGTTTCTTGAGATTGTAGGTTGTTATTGATAAGATTTTGTCTAGTTGCATAGGTTGATATTGACTTCGTGCTTGGAATAAGACATGGGTTCATGCAAAGTATTCATAATTTAGTTCCTGAGTTGATTCATCAGCTAATCACCTTTATTTTATAAACTTTCAAATGGATACCACTGTAGTTGTTTTGTGTGGAGTTTTATCTTCTCATACTCTAAGTGTGGGATATCAATAAACGAGTTTCCAACTTATTTGATGTGCCATGTTGTTGAATAAGTTTATGAGAATTATCTATTATTGACCATGTATATGAGTAGTAGTCATATAAATTCATGATTATACATTGTGGGATCACCCTCTCGGATTTAACAGAGCCCAAAGTGTAGGAGTAGAAGTCTCATAGCTTTTACTCATTCATTGGCCAATCCCTTTGGAGTACTAAGTATTGGAAATGGAAAAGTCCATAGGTATTTCTCAAGATTGGTTTGGTTCTTAAAAAATAATTAATAGGTTCAATTACAGTTATTATTAGAGTTAGGATTAGGATTTAGTTAGGGTTAGGGTTAAATTACAGTCAAATTTAGGGTTCAACTAGGGTTATTATTCACTTAGGGTTAGGGTTAGGGTTTTATGATAAAGCTTTGGATTAGGGTTAGGGTTGGAATTCAAATAAGATTAGGGTTAGGGTTAGGATTATGTCGTAAAGCTTGAGGTTAGAGTTACAGTCGGGGTTCAAGTAGCGTTAGGGTTAAGATTCAATTAGGGTTAGGATTCAATTAGAATTTAATTAAGATTAGGGTTATGATTATGGTTAAGATTATAGTTAAGATCAGAGTTAATTTTTTAAGATAAAATTTAGGTTTAGGGTTAGCGTTATGATTAGGATTAAGGATAGGTGAAACAAGAGTGTGAAATAGGAACCCTATCTCTTCAAAGATAAGGCCATCCCATCCTATTTTTTGTTGTTTCAATCTTAATAAACATACTCTAAAACCTTCATTAAAATCTTATTTTCAAGCGTAGCCATCCAAAATGGAGAACTGAAATATACAATTTAATTAGGATTTAATTAGAGTTTAATCAAGGTTAGCATTCAGTAAAGGCTATGTTTAAGGTTCAAATAAAGTTAGAGTTAGTTTTACGGTTAGGGTTTAATTAGGTTTAGGGTTAGGGTTCCAAAATAAAGCTTGGGTTAAGGTTAAGACTAAGGTTAGAGTTAGGGTTAGGGTTAAACTAGGGTTTAGTTAAGGGTACCTAGGTGAAATTAGGGTTAGGGTTATGATTTAATTAGGATTAGGATTCATTAGGATTAGGGTTTAATTAGGGTTAGGGTTAAACTATGGTTAGGGTTATGGTTCAAATAGGGTTAAGATTCAGTTAGGATTAGGTTTTAATTAGGGTTAGGGTTAAATTAGGGTCCAATTAGGGTTAGGGTTAGGGTTTAATTAGGGCTATAATTAAGTTTTGGGTTAGGGTAAAACTAGGGCTAGGGTTAAATTTTAATCAAATTTATGGTTCAACTAGGGTTATTATTCACTTAGGGTTAGGGTTAAAGGGTTCTATGCTAAAGCTTGAGTTTCAAGTTAGAGTTGGGATTCAAAGAGGATTAGGGTCAGGGTTAGGATTCTATGATAAAGCTTAGGGTTAGGGTTACAATTGGAGTTCAAATAGGGTTAGGGTCAAGATTAGGGTTAAGGTTCAATTAAGGTAAGGATTCAATTAGGATTTAATAGGGATTTGGACTCATGGTTAGGATTACAATTAAGGTTAGGGTTAAATTTCTAGGATGGAGCTTAGTTATGGGTTAGAATTATGATTAGGGTTAGGGTTAGGTAAGGGTTACAATTTAATCAAAATTTAATTAGGGTTCATTCAAGGTTAGCATTCAATAAAGGTTATGTTTGAGGTTCAAGTAAGGTTAGAGTTAGTTTTTAGGGGCAGGGTTCCATTAGACTTAGAGTTAGGGTTAGGGTTCTAAAATAAAGCTTGGGGTTATTGTTAGGACTATGGCTAGTGTTAGAGTTAGGATTAAATTAGGGTTCAGTTAAGGGTAGGGTGCAATCAGGATTAGTGTTATGATTCAATTAGGGTTAGGGTTTAATTAAGGTTAAGGTTCAACTAAGGTTATGGTTATGGTACAAATAGGGTTCACTTAGGATTCATTTAGGGTTAGGTGTTAATTAGGGTTAAGGTTAAATTAGGGTCTAATTAGGGTTAGGGTGCAATTTTAGGATTAAGGATATAATTAGGGCTCAATTAGGGTTAGGACACAATTAGGGTTGTGGTTAAGTTTAGTGTTAATATTATGGTTTAATTAGGGTCATGCTTAAATTAAGCTCTAATTAGGGTTATAGTGCAATTAGGGTTAAGATTAGGGTTCAAATAGATTTACAACTCAATTAGGGTTTATTTAGGGTTCAATAAAGGTTAGGATTAAGATTCAATTAGGGTTAGGGATAAAATAGGGTTACAACTCAATTATGGTTACGATTAGGTTTCAAATATGGTGAGGGTTAGTGTTAGGGTCAAGGTTAGGGTTTCATTAGGGTTATGGTTTAATTAGGGTTAAGTTTCAATTAGGCTTTGTGTTCAACTAGGCTTATGATTATGACTCAGTTAAGGTTCACTTAGGATAAATTTAGGGTTATGGTTAAGTTAGGTTCAATTAGGGTTAGGAGTCAATTAAGGTTAGGGTTAAATTAGGGTTGGGGCTCAACTAGGGTTAAGGTTACAATTCAATTAGGGTTCACTAGGATTTATTTAGGGTTAAATTTTAATTAGGATTAGAATAAAAATAGGGTTCAATTAAGGTTAGGGTCAATTAGGTTTAGGTACATGGTTCAATTAGGGTTATAGTCTAATTAGTGTTAGGATTCAGTTAAGATTAGGTTTTAATTAAGATTACAATTAGGGTTCAATATGGGTTAGGTATATGGTTACTATTAGGGTAAGGGTTAGGGTTAGGATTCAATTAGGTTTAAGGTTTAATTAGTATTATGATTCAATTAGGGTTAGGGTTAAGATTAGGGTTATGCTCCAACTAAGGTTAGGGTTAAATTACAACCAAAGTTAGGGTTCAACTAGGGTTATTATTCACTTAGGATTCATTTAGAGTTGGGATTAAGTTAGGGTTTAGTTAGGGTCAGGGTTAAATTAGAGTTTAGGGTAAGTGCATGGATTTGTGACGCAATTTTGGCTCTTAAGATGCCACTTTTTTTAAAAAAATCAGTAAAATTTGATTTGCACGAGAAAATGAAGATAGTTACGCTCAAAATTTCAAGATGCAACAAGAAAAAAAGTTGAAGTGCTCCGAGTCTAGTTTCTAAGCTACTAATTTTTTAAAAAATTAATGAAGATTAAGGGTCTCTAAAAGGGGGTGCCCAAAACAGGTCCTTTTTTTATCAAAAAAAATAGCATAGCGCCTAAGGGCTCCCCCCTTTTTGATTAACTTTTTTTTAGAATTTAAAAAATCCCAATGGTGAGAAATTAGCTAACACCATGTAGTTTATCCTCGTTCTTTCAGATAATTTTTTAATGAATATATAATATTTTATGAATATTCAAAGTGGACACATCCTAAAAAGTTGAAATTTGAGTGTGCTCCCCCCTAAATTTTTTGAAAACTAATTGAAAATTGATTGTTTTTTTCATCATGTGTAGAATGGAGTCTAGTTTCAAAAAATGTAATTTTTTTCATGTTTCGATGAACGAGTAAAAAACTATCCTAAAACTAGCACATGTTGGTTTTTGACCAAAAACAAAGGCATTTACAATAGAAGCCATGGATGAAAACCTTAACTAAATCAAAATGAAAAATTAATTATATATTTAGATAGCTAAGAGAGGTCAATGCTATCACAGTTATTTTATAAAATTGCATTAAAATACGTGCAAATGAGATGGGGAGCACAAATGAAAATAGGAGGAAATTTGGAAAATCCTGTCAATTAACACGTCTAAAGCAGGTCATTTGAATTTGGCACTCGCCAAATGGAACATCACATTTGGCGAACGCCAAATTTGGCATGTGCCAAATGTGATGTGTCATTTGGAGAGTGTCAAATTTTGCACTCGCCAAATGGCTTGCTTTGAACAAAACCTGAATTTCCCCTCTCTTTGGTCGACAAATTTGATAATGCTTAGAGTGCACAGTTTATGATCGTAGATGGATAGTTGAGGTTTTACCTTTCATACACTCTCTAACTCGCTACCCTAACTGGATAGCTCTTTATCCCTCTGAATTCTCTCTCTCTTAGGTCTCACTCCCTCCCACGCGACCTAGACTACTCTCTCAGTCCAATCCCCTCTCTCAGGTCTCTTTCCCTCCAACCTAGGTACCTAAATAAATCTATCTCACTCCAACCCCCTTTC
>VDFB02271358.1:858342342-858430422 GCA_007258455.2 Sequoia sempervirens
ACAACTACAACCTTCACTCCTTTTGAGTTTTTGTATGGAAAAATAGCCATGATGCCCATTAAATTTGAGCATAAGACTCTTAGGATTGCAGTAGACTTGGAGATGGATATCTCTAAGGCACAAAGAGAAAGAATCCTATAGCTAAATGCTTTGGATGGGATGAGGAGAGCAGCCTTGCATCACATAGAGGTAGTGCAAAATCAGGGAATCAAGTGGCATGATAAATTCATGAAGGACAAGAAATTCCAACTAGGAGATTGGGCCTTGCTCTATGATTCAAGATATCAAGATAATATAGGAAAATTGTAAACAGGGTGGACCATGAGGTTATTGAGTATATACACAGTGGTGCTTTCTATTCCAAATCCTCTTTATTGGCTAATAGTCAGATTTAGCTACTTTTCAATGGTCGCTAAGCCTCATGTTGTATACAATCCAGCACCAAAGAGGTTCCTACCAGCAATTGCCAGCATACAACACACGAGCTTTGCAATGCGAGGGAAGTGGACTAGGTGTCCTCATGCAGCTAATTAGGTATGTACTTTTCATAATAAGGGACTTTACACTTCTTTAGAGTCCACTTCTTCACCACTTATCCACCCATCCCATCTCCACCTTTCCTATCACTTCCACGTCATTCCATCACCTCATTCGCCTCATTTCATTAGGTACTCCAGCTTATTTCTTAAAGGTGACGATAATTTCTCCACAATCTTTGTGCCATGAATCTAGGTATGTGCACATTAATTGCTATCTATTAATTATCTTTAGTGCATTCATTTAATTGTTGTGAATTAATATGGGCGTTCACCATAGCATGTCATTATTCCTTGCTCTTGTCAAATTATCCTTACCACCTCGCATGTGAGGACACATACTCAAATTTAGGTTGGGGGGAAAAAGATGTGAGTACTTTTCCCACGTGTCAGTCCATACTAGTCTACGTCAGTAAGTTTAAATCGAGCCAATTTGAATTTTGAGTAAGATGACGACTTGTATGTGTGAGGTGACACCAACTGCCACCACCATTTTTCTCTATCATAACCTTCCTTTATTATTCATTTACTACCATTATTGATCCTGTCATAATCTTAAGTCGCCAAAAGGTAAAATAGAAAAAAAGAAAAGGTAAAACAAAAAAGGAAAATTTAGGCGACATTGGCATTGGAAATTTGGCAATATTGCAAGAAGGAAAATTTGCAGAGTGATTGTTGATTGAAGACAATGGGAGATGGGTTAATCAAGAATGAACCCACAGTTCATGACGTATTACTGCAGGATGCACCTTCACAAACTAAATTTAGAAACTGTGGTTTGTCAGACTATTTCATGAAGCTGAATGGTTTTAATGAAGACATTGCATTATAATTTTCCTAGACATTGTCTAAGGGAAAAGCCATGGTAAAAGGGCTGGAAGTATTGGCTACTGAAGAAAAAATTGCATACGTTATAGGGTTGCCTACTGATGGTGAAAATTACCCTGCTTCTAGAGATGCTAGGTCAACTAGGGCCGAATTTACAAAACTTGGTGACCCTCCATTGAGCATGGACAAAAAAGGTGCAAAAAGAACCTCTCTACCCGAGCCATGGAAGCAAGTAGTTGTTCATGTCATAAAATATATCACCTGTGAAGGACACTAGTCAAATCTACATTCTATGCACTTTAAACTCTTGAATCACATGGGGCATGGAAGGAGGATGAATGTTTCAAATGTGCTTTACCACTTTCTTTCAATCATGGAAGCTGCAACTCAAAAAGGTAGGGACAATTTCGTTTCCCACCATTTTTTGATTAAATTGTTAGTTGAGAAGTCTCTGCATGATGTATCTAAGATGACTTGGGAAGAATTCATAAATATTGATCAAATTAGACCAGAGCATTTGTGACCTATGGTTTTACCTCAACCTCATAGGTCTAGCAGGAGATTGAGAGTGATTGAAGCCACTCCTAGGGTTTCAACCTCTGGCGTAGGCCCTAGTGCAAACCCTCTTGCAATGGAACAAACCATAGAAATTAGCTCTTTTGAGACATAGCACTCAGACAAAGAAAGTTCCTCCCCATATTCTGATGATGGTGTTCCACTTGGAATCCTAATGAAAACTAGGGCACAACAGAGAGAAGTGGAAATAAGAAAAGGAAAAGCTAAAAAGCAACCAACAGAAAAAGAAGTACCAAGCTCTAGGAAGTGAAAGGCTGACACTGTTCATCCTACAGCCAAAGAAAAATGTGAAAGCCCTCCCAAGAAATCAAGACCAGTTGGGCCAACCTTTGATATGCCTCCATAGGAAATCCCTAATTCTAGAGAAATATCACAGGGGGACACAAAAGCTCCAATGGGGCGGGTGAATGTCGAGGAAGAGGATATATTTGAGAAAGCAACAAACATAACACTAGAAGATCTTGTTGATATTGAAAAAAAAGTTGAGAATCAAGGGAATGAGGAAAATCAAGATTTCATGTAGCATGAGATCCTGCAACATGAGCAAAAATAGGAACAAGAGGCCTTGTAGTCAGAATTGACTGAACAACCTGAATCCCTGCAGCTAGTACTATATGAAGAGCAAGCATTAGTGCCGGGAAAAATGCTGGTAGGAATACATAACCCACCTTTTTTTTCAATTCACATGATAGCTATGCATTTATGGAAAGAGATGCAAAGAAGAGAAGATGAATGTAAAGAAGAGAAATGTAGGTTGAAGAAGGAAATTCAAAAGAAACATGAGGAGATTACAAACAAGGATGCAAAAATTGCTACTTTAAAGAAGAAGGTGGATGATATGACAATCTTGGTACCCAAGATAGTAGAATGTAGGGACCCTCCAAGGGTCTATGCTTTGCATTTGAAGGAGATATACCTTTCTTTTAATTTGGAAAGGATTGTCTTAGGTTTGAACCCTTCTATTGAGACTCTTATTAAAATTTTCAATGCTTATCAGATTGCTTCCCGTGAGATGAAGATTTTGTTGTGTGACTTTTACTTGCACAATTATGTTGTGACTAAAGAAAATGATTGGAATCCACTGTTATATGTTGGGGATGTCCAATTAAGGGCATTTATGTCCTGGGTACAAAATGAGATCAGTTGGGGACACCAATATGGGGCTTATAAGCAATTGGAATCCAACATCCCTCTGCCCATCAGGGCTGAATCTAGAAATTCATGGGACATTTATAGGGAGTGGCACATAATGCTTCTTAGACCTAGCTATGGTAATAGGATTATGCCTTGGATAGAAGAAATTTACAATGGATATGAGGTGGTGGAAAAAGAAAAGGAGGAAACTATGAAGAGATACTTGTCACAAAGATGGAACAACCTAACTGATGAGCTAAAACAATCTGAGCCCCACTCTATACAAAACTATGTTGCAACACTTAAAAGAATTGAAAAAAATATA
Organism: Sequoia sempervirens; assembly: GCA_007258455.2. Lineage (NCBI taxonomy): Eukaryota > Viridiplantae > Streptophyta > Pinopsida > Cupressales > Cupressaceae > Sequoia > Sequoia sempervirens. Next base: position 858,345,742 of record VDFB02271358.1, read on the forward strand.
TAGATTGGGAGGACAAAAGGATGATTCTGGCTTCCATTGAATTTTCAACCACCCATCCTGATGTGGCTCATGCCAAATGACAAGTTTTACAACTATGATATTGCTACAGAGAGACAAAGGTGGAACCAATTGGATAAACAACAAGGGTGCTATTGGGATCTTGATTCACGCACAACAACCACTAATGTGGGATAGTTGGCGGTTGTAAATTTTAGGGCTTTGACTAAACAAAAGAACAACCCTTCCCTTGCTAGAGGACCAACAAAACCTTAGGTTGGAGGGGATAATGAGTCTAGTTTATGGTTTAGTTTTGGTAGAATTTATGATCTATTTGTTGAAATTGTCATGAACCTTGATGTTTGAATGTTGATATTTTCTCGAAACCATAGACATTGGGCCTAATTTTATCTCTGCAAATCTTTAATGACGTTGACATGTTATATGGACTATTTGTGTTAATTCTACATGTGGATTAATCAATTCTCTTTAAGATAGTTATATATATGCGATTATTGTGCGTACTAATATTGCCATGTAGATATGACTCGAGGCCACTAGATCGAGAAGTTTCTACTAGCTAGTCATTCATCGTAACGACCAAAAAAGTGGCCATGCAAAGGTCAACGAAGGGAATCATTCAAAGAGGTTAATGTCAGGAGATTCCTCATGCAAACCGAGTTGTAACCACCTCGTAAATGATCTTTATTGCTGTTGAGCAAATATAGGCATTACTGTTGTACTAAATCTGTGTTGAGGCAAGCACATCTAACCAAATTCCATGCACACGTAACCGCCTCTCCACTTTCTATGCTTTCCCTAAAGTGGCATCTTCCCAATTCATGGAGTTGATCACCTTGCTTAGTTAGTTTCTTATTTTCCTATAAATAAGTCGGATGCTCCTTCTCAGGAGTTTGCATGATCTGATGATGTACTTGCATTCTTAGTTTTTAGCAATACAGTTACACTACTCTGTTATAAGATGAAGTTATAAGTCTGTGTATCTAAGTTTACATTAGTTTTAGAAGATAATCATCCAAGGGGTCCCACTTGGTGAGCATTCCACCCTTTAGTTTAGTTTAGTTTAGTTATTACTTTCACTTTAGTAATTAGTTAAGAATCTTGTACCGGCTATTCTTGCAGCCAATAGAATTCCATTCTGTGATTGATTTTGCAACCAAATCAGATAAAGTAGTTTCTTGTTTGTTAGCTCATATTTCATTTTTGTCATGCATTTCATCTTGGCATAGTTGTTGGTTGATGTTTAGTACTTATGTTATTTCCTTCTAAGCAATTTACCTTCAAAATTATGTTTTTCTTAGTTGTGGAATGAATATGGCTACTTGGGATCCTTAGTGCACATATTGTGCTGACCCATTTCAAGTTCACATCCCTGGGTTGACAAGTTAAATGCACCTTCATGATGATTGAATGGCTATTTAGTTTAGATACATCCAATCTTTGAATCACAACTGTAAGGGATTAGTTGTTAAATCATTGTAGGAGGCCAACAATTAGACCATCCTTTTAGATAATACTTCTATGCTATGCTATCTTTTCATGCTTATTACACAACCTTTGACCTTATAGTAATGGAAATATAGTTATGATATAGTAGAATTGCATGGTTTATATGTGAGTGTGTATGAAATGTGGATGAAATTTTGTGTTTAATCATGGTAGTTAGCTTTGTGTATATATTTCTTGTGGATTAACCTCTTGCAGCCCAAGAAGATATGCAACCCATAGCAACTGGAAGCTGTAGCCTGCAACAAAAGGAAGACTTGGACAATGAAATAGGGGAAGTGTTAGATTAAGTTGAATGCAATAACTACTATGTGGAGATACCTAATGGAGTTATTCGTGCATCATTATGATACCTAATAAGGCACTGAGAAGGATAATTCTTTTGTTGATAGGATTCTGGATGACTGTTTGCATGTCTTACATGCATATCTATTTTACAAAGTTTCAATTCTATTAGAACTCTTCTTTCTTTTCAGTTACAGATTAAACAATTCAAATCTTAACTATATACTCTGATATCTAGGAGTTGTAGTTAGTTAATGATTGTAGTTAGGAGACATGTTTAGAATAAACTCCCCCATGCTTGTATATAGCCGGTGGTTGAGTTCTTAGATTAGTTAGTTGATTGAATAAATATTTTGTTATCAGTTACTTTTCAGTTTCAGTTATCATCTATAGACATGTTGATTATTTAGAATGATTTCATTGAATACAATCTATGAAGAAGATTTTGTGTAATATTTTGTGATGCGTAATGAATGAAGTTCAATTTCACCTGGATGCATAGAATTTGATATTTAGATTTGGTTCTAGTTAAGTGAAGACAACCACTTGAGTAGGCCGCTCAAGGTAATTGTTCTTCACTCCATTTATAGCTATTTTATTTCTGTTTAGTAGTTATTTATCTTTATCATTGTTTCATGAATTGCATGTAAAGAAAAATATATCCTCATACTTTGATTATCAGTAAGGAATGTTCATGAGCATGCATGCATTTGGTTAATATGTAATACTCCAGAGGCTAGAGTAAGTTTAGTGTACTAGTCTTGATCAGTTTTGAGTTGGTACAGTAATTATTTATTGGCAACAATTTAGTTATAGGTTAAGCTGTAGGCACCTGTAGCCATTAGTGCTAGTTTGTTTCTTTCATTGTTACACAATTTTGTAACTTTACAGCAAGTAGAATGTACCTTAATTAGGATAACTTAGGTAGACTCAAGTCTTTGAATGCACATATAGTGCAACACCATCACAAGTTTACAAACCTTGGTTGAAAATTTAATGAAGTCTTTACAATGTTGAGTGGACTGTTCAACTAGATATACCTCCGAATTGTGTGGTTTCTACCAAGTTTACAATATACTAGTTTAGACTCTACAATACTATCTCTTTCCATTAATACAAATCATATATTACTGCCAACTATTTTATGTAGCAGGTAGCATGTCTATTATGAAGTGTCTACTTTAAAATTTCACACATGCAAGACCTCCCTAAGTTGTCGACCCTTTACCTTTCAACAAGCAGAAGGAAATAAGTGAACACCCACCATGTTATACAACCTGCAAATATGTATTTTTTTCTGTATTTATTTGTCAAACATATGAAGAATTTGAAAGCAATTCTAATTGTAAACCACACTTGCAATAAATTGTGAAGCTCACTTGCATTAAAAACTATAGTGAATGAGATAGATAATGTGTTGACTTAAGAGATTATTCCTACTCTTGAGAAATTGAGGAAGGATCATGTGAAATATGTGCAAAGGAAAAGATACAATTTAAAACTAGAGGCAGTAGGTACTATAATTTATGAAATTGAAAATGAATCTACTCTAAAAACAATTGAAAAGAAGGAAATCAAACTTAATGAGTTAGATATTGTTTTAACTAAAGAGATTTTTCCCACTCTTGAGAAGTTGAGGAAGGAGCGTGTGTAGTATGTGCAATGGGGAAATGGCAATGCAGAAGTGGATAAACTCGAAAATTTTTGTATTGCATATGAATTTTTGTGAGCAAATAAATTGAGAGATGATGCTATAAGTGTATTTCAACTAATGAAGTCAAAAAAATTTTAACATAAAACTAACTCACCACCTTGAACTCTCTACCCTTGAGTTTTAAAAAAGAAAAACAAATTAACTCACGACCCACTGTGTTTTCCTATCTACCTATATTTTAATGATATTAGGAAATCCAAACACAATTCATATTATAAGTAACAATTTTGGTAAGTTTTGAAGGTTCCTTTTCTTACATTCGTACTATCTAAACAACAAAAGGTTTTCATTACAATCATATTGTCTGTACAATTGGAGGTTGGAAAACATAGGGTGTTAAGAATGAGCAACCCACATAGTGTTGTAAAACCCTCTATATATAAGAACCCAACTAGTTGGTCACCCCTCAACTAAATCTAGTTAGTTTTACATATCCCCCGGTTGCAAATTCTCCTCGAACTCTCCACCCTTGAGCTTAGAACAAATAGAATTATATAAATCACAACCCACCATGTTTTCCAACCTACCTATAGTTTATTGATTTGAGGAAATTGAAACACAATTTTTAGTCTATCTATGACTTTTAATATATTTTGAAGGGATTCCTTTCAATACATTCGTATTTCCTAAACAACAAAAGGTTTTCATTACAATCATATTGTCTATAAAATCAAAGGTTGGAAAACACAAGGCGTTAAGAAACTTGTAACCCACAAAGTTATGTAAAACCCTCTATATATAAGAACCCAATTGGTTGGTCACCCCTCATCTAAATCTGGTTAGTTTTACGTATCCCCGAGCTGCAACTCCTCCCCAAACTCTCCACCCTTGAGCTTTGAACAAGAAAAATTATATAAATCACAATCCATAGTGTTTTCCAACCTACCTATAGTTTCTTGATTTGAGGAAATCGAAACACAATTTTTAGTCTATCTAAGACTTGTTATATATTTTGAAGGGGCGCCTTTCATTACATTCATATTATCTAAGCAACAAAAGGTTTTCATTACAATCATATTGTCTATATAATTAGAGGTTGGAAAACACAAGGTGTTAAGAAACCTGCAACCCACATAGTGTAGTAAAACCCTTTCAATATAAGAACCCAATCGGTTGGTCACCACTTAGCTAAATCTGGATAGTTTTATGTATCCCCCAACTAAACTCCTCTCCGAACTCTCCACCCTTGAGCTTTGAACAAGTAGAACAAACTAACTCACAACACATTACGTTTTCTTACCTGCCTATATTTTAATGATATGAGAAAATCCAAATGCAATTCATACTATAAGTAACAGTTTTGGTAAATTTTTAAGGTGCCTTTTCTTACATTCGTATTGTCTAAACAAAAAAATGTTTTCATTAAAATCATTTTTTCTATTTATAATTCAAGGTTGGAAAACACTAGGTGTTAACGAACCTGAGATCTTCTTAATGCTTCAAGAGGAAACGAGTACTAGAATGTATGAAATGAATAAAGAAACATCTATAAAAACACTTGAAAAGAAGCAAACCAAATTGTATGATCTAAATAATGTATTGATTGAAGAGATTATTCCTACTCTTGAGAAGTTGACAAATAAGCATGTGAAGTATGTGCAATGGGAATTTATGGAAATGAAAAATTGGACACAACAGGTACTAGAATGTATGAAATGACAAAGGAATCAACTATATAAATACTTGAAAATAAGCAGACCAAAGTGAATGAGACGAATAGTGTATTGACTGAAGAGATTCTCCTTGTTGTTGACAAGTTGAGGAAGGTGTGTGTGCAGTATGTGCAATGGGAAAATGGCAATGCAAAACTCGACCAATAGATAGTAGAAAGTATGTAATGAAAAAGGAAAATACTCTGAAAACACTTGAAAAGAAGTAGACCAAAGTGAATGAGATAGATAACGTATTGAGTGAAGAGACTGTTCCTACTCTTGACAACTTGACTAAGTGTTGTGTGGTATGTGCAACCGAAAAATGCCAATGCAGAAGTGGATAAAGTCAAGAAGTTTTGTATTGCATATGAATTTGTGCAAGAAAATAAACTGAGAGATGATGCTATAACTGGAGTTGAAAAAATGAAGTCAAAGATTCTTGAACTTAAGAATTCCATGAAACAAATACAATTTGAAATAGATGATTATAAGGAAAAAGGAAAAATCAAATCTTAGTGCAAAAAAAGAGAATCAGTTGGTTGGAGACATGAAAGTCCTACATGTGAAAAGGTAGAAAAGTTTTTTTAAAAACTTATCAAAAAGAAAACATCGACATTCTCTAATTAGAAAGACACTCTGAAAGCTAAGCAAAGAGTGGTTGTAAAGCTAAATAAAAGTATTGAAGACATTCAAAACTCTATCCAAGAAATGCATGGTGTTGTCCTAAGGGTTGATGAGGGAGTAGATGCTTCAAAGCTTAAAGTAAAAGACATGAAAAAAAAGTTAGAAGATCATGAAAAGGAATACTAGGGGGTTGATAACAGGTAATAGCAATGGGGATGAGGAAAAATGTGTGGTTGGTCAACTTGTAGATATAAAAGCAATAGTTGGAAGTGCTGAAATTAAAGTAAAACAACAAAAACACTACAATTAACCACTTAGAAAATGAATTAAAAGATTAAAAGAAGATTTTATCCTCGAAATAGGAGTTTAATTAATGTTGTTGATAGATAGGTGCAATCTAAAAGATAGGAAGTTGAAAAAATAAACATGACAATGGAAGGTGTTTCTTATGAAGAAGGGCACATAGACACATTACAAAATGAGTGTTTGCAAGAATTTGAGGCAGTTCAAAAGTTGAAGGATGATATTAAGCACCTCAAGGCTCAATTAGGAAATGTTCAATTTACCTATAATGATCATGTAAAGTATTTTGATAGATCAAAAGTCAAAGGTGCGGTTGCACAACTTATAAAAGATAAAGATTCCTTGACAACCACAATCAAATGACCAACAACCCACTTTGTGTTTTCCAATTTGCAATTATTTTGTGCATTTTTTTCAATCATGTGAGGAAATATAAATGAAATTTTTACTCTAATTAAGAATGGTTATAATTTTTAAAGGGGCCTTTCACTACATTCATGTTGTCTAAACAACAAAAGGTTTTCAAGGCATTCATACTATTTTGTAAATTCTATTTGCAAAACCCTAGGTGTTAAGAAGCAAGCAACCCACATAGTGTTGTAAAACCATCTAGATGTAACAACCCAATTTGTTAGTAACCCCTTAGCTCAATTTGGTTAGTTTTATGTATCTGCCACCTACAAATCCTCCTTGTGAGACAACCCTTTACATTTAAACATGGAGAATCAAATAACTGACAACCCACATTGGGTTATCTAATTTACAATTATTTTGTGTATTTTTTCAATCATATTTGGAAATTTCAATACAATTTCTACTCTAAATAAAAGTCGTTATAAATTTTGAAGGGGCCTTTCACTACATTCATCCTATTTAAACATCAAAATATTTTCAAGACATTCATACTGTTTTGTAAAATTATATGTTGCAAAACCTTAGGTGTTAAGAAGCAAGCAACCCACATAGTGTTGTAAAACCCTCTACACGTAACAACCCAATTGTTTAGTCGCCCTCAACTCAATTTGGTTAGTTTTATGTATACCCCACCTGCAACTCTTCCCCATGAGACAACCCTTTACATTTAAACATGTAGATTCAAATAACTAAAAACCAACATTGTGTTTTCGAAATTACAATTATTTTGTGCACTTTTTTTTCAATCATGGCGAAATTTAAATGAATTTTTTACTCAAATTAAGAGTCCCTATAAATTTTGAAGGGACCTTTCAATACATTCGTATTGTCTAAATTACAAAATATTTTTAAAACATTCATTCTATTTTGTAAAATTTCATGTTGGAAAACCCTAGGTGTTAAGAAACAAGCAACCCACATAGTGTTGTAAAACTCGCTGCAACCCAATTGGTTAGTCACCCCGCACCTCGATTTGGTCGGTTTTCTCCTTCAACTCCTCCACGTGCACTCCAACCTTTAGCTTTCAATGTGCAATAGTGTTTCCTGCCTTCTTTCTAAAAAAAAATTCTTCTTATAGTTGTTGAAAATGTAGGTCTTGCACATGTCAATATGCCTCCAATTCCCACACTTGGAAATGCAATGAAAATGATAGCTTCTCATGCAAGCACAGGGTCTAGTTTTATGGTCCAACTCCCACCTCAAAAACTTGAAAAAAGTGGGAAAACTGATTTGACAACATCGTTAGGGGCTCTCTTCCATCGTCGTAACATTTGCTCCCATATGTTGGTTTCGTCACTTTTATCCCTTGTTTGGCGGGCCCTAAAATATGCCATCCCACCATGTTATGCATGTTTCTATGTATGTTTTTATGTATGGTTTATGTGTTTTTTTCATGTTACATGCCTATGTGCGATGCGTTTTGTCGAGAGATTAGCTGCATCCATCAACAACACTAATATCTATGATGCACTAATAATGACAAATCAAAGGATAGCATAATCATTTGACAGTTTTATCTAGTAACGAATATGCTCACGAATCATAAATAGTGACAGGATTGATCACTATTATCAAATGCAACAACTATTATCGCTAATCACAATAACAAGTCATATTTCTTACTCACAAGGTTTTAAAGCTCAATTATACCAAATATCTTCATAATTGTAATAACTATGCTTATCTTTTACATAATGACAACAATATTCGCTACTATCCCTTAGCAACAAACCTAATTGCTATTCAATAATGGTAGCTAGAAATTTTAACATCTATTTACACAACTCAAGGTGTGTAACTCATTGATAAAAGTTCTAGAGAAGAGTGACAGAAAAAATTGCAGTTCTGATGCTTGCATTGAAGAAAAACTAATTTATTGTGATATTGTTATAGCTAGCTTCACACACCCTAAGTTCTTAAATGGTTGTCAAATTTTGACAATTTTTTTGGGTTTCTTTGTATGCGACTTAAGAGCTTATAACTATTGTTTTGGCTTATGGGGACGATCCGTTATGTACACAAAGGTCAATTAGTGGTCATTTCAAGTTGGCATCCAATACATATCCTCTAGTGTCCCAATAACCGTTCGCTTTGACCACCAAAAAAATTGCACAATTGATCCAATACATATTCACAAATGCCTGAGGAATAATTGTGTACTATTGGTACCAATAAAGTTGCACAACTCCTCCAATAAAGTTTTTTTTTTTGTAACTACTAGGTATAAAGTGGACAACTATTGGAACATTTTGAACATTTTAGTAGGCTTTTAATTAACATGTATTAATGAGTGGTTATTGGAACATGGATGGGTAATCGAGGCCTTTCCACTATATCGTGATATATTGATGAGAATTTCCGTCAAAATTGCAGTCAACAATATTTCAAAAAACTTACAATATTTAAAAAAAAAATGGTTGAGAACCCTACCCAAAAAAAAGATATATCATGATATTTTAAAGATATCTGCTTCTATGGTTGGAACTCTTGCTTGCAAATGAAGCTTATCCTGGACACGGGTGATGAAATAAGTGTAGTAAGCTGACCAAAGAGAGTGTTTTTGGCAAACTCATAGATTCTGATAGTATAACTTACTATTATCGACAAAGTTTGACACGTTTTGTAAATTGTCATCACCTATTTAAGCCTCAAACTATTCCTTATCTAACTTGATAGTCCTGCTTGTATATAATTTTAAACAATGGTCGTGTAGTGATGTATTATGTAACTGTGGTGCAAAGGTGTGATACTTCAAATTTAAAGATATGCAGAAGCACTTCCAAAAGCTTCAAATATTTTTATTTTTTTTTAGCTTCTAGCACCAGTTACCTTATTCTTTCTTAATCTAACAATAGTGAGCCATGTATAAATTCTATAATAGTATTGCTCAAGACTAGATGATATAACTCGGTAGAAAAAATCAGCAATCAGAAATTGCGCCCAGGTTGACCAAAAAAATCAGCAATCCAATTCAAATTAGATTGCTGAAAGGTATGAATCCCAATAACTTGTGTTTTATTACAATCATTCGAAAAAAATTCTTCACTGATAAGACTGATACATTAACATTTTTCTTTTATTCATTTTTACCTCTACATTTTTCTTTTATTCATTTCTACCTCTACAGGTATGCTACAGTAGTTTCTGGTATATGGCAAATTCATCCCCATCAATTCATCATCATGAAAAATTCATCATCGAAATTAACCGCATTAATATTTTTAATAAAATCAAAGTTTTCTAAATATATATTAAAAAAATTAATGCCGTTAATTTTCCCTTGCGATGAATTGTTGGTGGTGAATTTTCCGTGACTGACGATGAATTTTCCGTCAGATAAATTGCTGGCGGTGAATTTTCCTAGAGCTGTAGCTTCTATGTTTACCAGTTATGGAATTTATTTTGATAATTGAACTTGAGAGCTTTGCCTCCTACTTAATAAGAAAAAGCTTAGAGGGGATTTGAACCCCATCTCCTCCAGGAGGAGGTGTGTTTCTAATTACACCACTAAAATGCAAAAAAAAGTTGATTAATTTGTTTTGAGTGTGATCATGGTGTTTTGATTTTCAAATAAAATGAATCCATGTATAACCTCAAAGTATTCAGACACACAGAAGATTCATCAAAAGGTTTGCAACATCAGATAATGCTTGTGTTCTGATTTCTCTTTTGCATAAACTTATGAAAACTTTCAATAAGAGAAAATGAAAGAAACATAAAATGCATTGCAAATTTATAAAACTCGTTAGCAATTCTCACTTGTAGCCATATGTATTAAATTAGTAAAAGATAATTCTCAATGGGAGAAATAAATTCTGTAAATTAGGTATCTAATAAAACCTTGAATTATTGGAAGTCTGTCAACATTTGTTTCTTCGAACACAAGCTCGGATTTATTTCTGCACAACCCAAAATTGATTGTTTGTTGTAACATAGATTGCCGTTTCTAGAAGAAACAATGAAAACTTTCCTCAAATTCCTGATTGTTCTTCTATATGAATGAGATTTGGTAAATTCTGATATCCAAATTGAAAAAAGAACACAAGTCAGATATCTGGCCTTCCAAATTTTCAATGGTTAAGGGATGGGAGACAGCCTTGATTTAAGGGAGATAGAGGATGCATCTGAGAAAATTTAACATGAAAATGGAAAAGGAATGTAATTGCTCCAAATTTTGACAAAGGAGACTAGAAAATTAATTGCGATTGCTGAGATGATGGCAAGTACATAAAATTAATGGAAAAGTGAATTACTGGATCTGTTGGAAGTAACTAGTATTGGATCACTGTCTAAAGAATTAACATGCTAGAAAGAATCTGAAATTTGGAGTGCTTTTTTCCTCCCTGCTGCTATAAATAAAAGTAGCACAGTGGTGCAATTTCCAATGCTTGAATAATTGGATTTAATAGATTATTAGCAATTCAAAGTACAATTCTTGTCATGTTATTGAAAGGGCTGTTGGGAAACTAAGATTTTCGGATTTCTTTTGCAGGCAGAACTTAAACAATAATTAAAAACATGGGAGCAGTATAAGCAAAATTCATGCTATCTTATTCTATTACGCATTCTCTTTGCTGCTGCCTCACGTAAAACATCAGACTGCACTGCTATTCTATACAATATCACCACCTGTATTATCATCAAATTCATCTCCTATAGTTGTAAATTGACTCAGAAAAATGCTGAATCTTCTGCAAGCTTTATAACCAGGTCTCCCAAGGTATAAGGCTTCTTTTGCTGTCTCACTACCAAGATGATGTATCCCTGGCTGTTGATGAGTTTGATACCATATAGGAAGAAGTGGAGTTCTCTACTGACAGTTGATACTGAAAGCGTAAATATTATGTGTAGGAAAAATACTTCTGTTGACAAGGTAGCCGCTCTTTCTTGACTTTCACAGTTCACACTAAGAGAAATTTTGTTGAGTGTTCTTTTTCCTTTTTTATTTTTTTCTTTTTGAAAGATCATTTAGTAGGGGTTCAATGGGTGTTCTATTTGGGGTTCCATCTTTGAATTGTGAGGGTTTGTTCACAGGTCCCACATCTCATACAATTCATTTGTGGTAGGTATTACCACTTCCATTTTCACTAATGTTCTGCTGGTAAGAGGCGTAGCTGCAATGACCCATTAATTATCTTCTCTTGTAGGGAAACCCCTTCTACCTTCTCCTCCTCCAAAGCAACCATTTAACATTTTTCTCACCTCCATCACTCTCCTACACTCTTCTAGCCAAAATGTCTACCTCTGAACCTCCAGTATGTACCTCTAAATTGAACATCTCTCCTATAAGGCATTCTCCAGCATGTACTTCCTCAACATTTGAACCTGCGGTGTGTACCTCTATATTGAATGTCTCTCCTCCTATCTCCTTCTCCTCCTATCTCCTCCTACAGGGCATCCTCCAGCATGACCTATTAATCAAATAGTCTTTTGCATTTCTCATTTCTCAAAACTAATACCTTTCATTTATACTCATGAATTTAACAAATACCAGACCCAGCAACAAAATGTCTGTAGTTTATCTATAATCGCACAGAGAATAAACACAGAAAATTCATACTTCAATTATTTTGGCAAATAAAATTCATTATCGACAATCTAATCCTGACCCGTAAGTCAAACTGGACGTCAAGGTCTGCCACCTATGAATTTGTATTAATTAACAACTGCACAGCTGACATAGAATGGTGGTGGCAGCAAGCTCCTTACCTAATATGAACTTAGAAACTTTTGTTAATATGAATTTAATATGAACTTAGAAACTTTTGTTAATTGATAATTATAATAGTAGATTTTTATATTTATTACTAATAATTATCACTATTTTCTAATTTTTCAAGATATTGCATTTATAAAATATTTTATATAAAAATTCATAAATTAAACATTTTTTAAACAGACATTTAAATGACCAAACCGTCATAAAATTTTCATATAATAGGTAGAGGTGACGGTCAAATTCCAGGTCTGAATAACAATATCTCCTCCTTTCCACTCCTTATGTCCTCCTACAGCGGCAATAGCTTTTCCGGGGCGCCGAATTTTTATGTAATTCAATCACTTCCCTTCCCACTGGAATTACTGCGACTGTTTGACCTGCAATCAACTCAAAAAATATGGCACCTATTAATGATGCATCCTCTTCCCGAAAGAATAGGCTCAGTAGCAATATTTCCCTTCACACCATACATATGTTTCCTTGACACGGCAACTAGGAATATCCAAACTTTGGTGACTGTCTCCTTATGCATACCACCCGGCACCCGCAACTTCTTCTCTCTGTTTTTTTTTTCTTTTTTCTTTTCTAAAGAAATCGTGGCTGGTCTGATATGTCACGAACAGCTCGAAATAAAATGAACCTCACTAAACACAGCGTTATAAATTTCTGAATTACCAATATGGCACGTTCCCACAAAGAATTAAAATATTAACATGAAAACCACTTCAAATTTCATCAATTTTATTTCCCCTTTTTATCATATCAGGGGAGAGGGGTCGCTAGGTTTAGAAGGTTCAATTGTTGTTATAGTATTTGTGTTTATAATAATCAGTCTTAGTACATATTTATACTATATATTATAAATAAATAATCCATATGTAAATAGAAAAATAATTGAATGTTAATCAAAATAGATCCATACTTGAACACATGAGAACCTATAAATGCTATATAAAAAAAACATAAATAAATTCATGAAGAAAAGAAATAAATATATTTTTGTATCAAATAAAATATCATAACCATCCACTATAAGTGTGTCATTTATAAAATAAAATGCTCATCTAATAAAATAAGCCACTCATTTAAACAAGTATTATATCATAGTGAAAAAATATTGTTCCTATGTGTATAATTATTTGGGTAGCAATGTACACGCATTGGAGTATTTCATATTGATAGTTTGTCCTATCACAAATATAAAAGGTGAGCATAATAAATACCATGTATTTTCCCATTAAATGTGAAGGATTAAAAAAAAAAATAGTGTTCAACTAATTGTCCATTTTTGTTTAACATAAATTGTATTTTAAATAATTATGTGTTGTTTTTATAACAATAAATAGTTTTTTTATGTGTTCAACTGTTTGTCCATTTGTGTTAAATATAAAGGTTAGAGATAACAAAGATTTATGGTTACCGATAAGTATTTGGTCCATTTAGGTTGCATATAAGTTTTATTTTAAATAAAAATATGATGTTCTACAAACACCAAATGATTTTTTTTTGTTCAACTACTAGAGGTACTTGTATTAGTTTCGATTGAATCTTTAAAAAGTCAAATTTTGTACACTTCTATGTAGATGTGATGATATAGCAAGTTGTGTGATGTGTCACACCTCCAAACCTTAGTTATAGATACATAAGATGTCAACTCACATTTCAAAAAAAATGAAGGTCCTACAATACTCTAGGCAATCGCTACATGCTGACAAAGTTAGCCCGCACGACTACTAGCCCCTCTCCCCTACCCAATGAAGGATGGATCATAGACATAGTGTAGTTGGTAGTATTAATATATGAAAATCAAGCACAATTTTCTATAGCAATGAAATACAAAAAATCACTTTATCCATTTCCACCAATACTCCATAAAATATAAATATCTAAAATTTATCTCTACAAAAGGTTTCACGAGTTTCAACCATACTAGTTGATGTGCAACTATGAAATTTGGATGATTATGCTTGAAAAAGGATTTGGGATTTTGTCCAAACCACCGAATCCGAGGGTTGAGGACCCATCCTCAAGCTCTTGAAATCCAAGCTCTCCAAAAACCAATTAAAAAACTAAGCATGAATCCCCAAATGAGCTTCTGAAAATACCTTATTCAATCTTTTTGTAACTCCACTTTTATTGAAAAAACATATTTACTTTTTAATTTTTATTCCTTATTTCTTCCGAAAAGTGACTTATTTAAAATATTTAACTTTTCTAGTCATTAGTCACTTTTAATATATAATTAAAATAATTAATTTAAGTTTCCTTTACATTTTTTCAACAACTTAATTAATTATTTAATTATTAGAATATATTTCCTACACTACAATTGAACTATGAAAAATACAAAACTTTGAACAAAGATGATATCTAATGGTGCCAAAATACTCTAGAGATCCCTAAAACATCAAATAACCCTTCTGACATGATTGATGATCACCAATAAAACCAGAGCGACATTCAATGCTACCATGATAAAAAACAAAGACATTACATAATCATGACAATCTTTAGAAACCCAAAGAGGCAGTTCCGTGAACAAGTAGTATTAATGCTCTAGTGTATGTATTGGAGATAATATTTGATAGACTAGAAAGGATGACCTAGGTTGTTTAAAATGTAGGTATTAATGAGGTATTTGTGAAGATTTAAGTTGTACCCATTGTAGTGTTGGAAGATAGCTATGTTTTTTTTTTTTTTTTTTTGTGTGTGCTCTCATTATCATTGGTAGTATAAGAGGTGGAAGGATGGTAGAAAATATTTGGAATTGTAGGAAAATGACACATTAAAGGAAATTATTTAATCTGGTAGAGATCCACACCAAAAATTACTTGTCTTTGATTAGAAAATTCTCTCAATAATTTCATGTTTGGAAGTTGCTCTAGATTTTTTAAATAAAATGCTTTGAGAGGATGATTTAGGTCTAAGAAAGATGCTCCATTTGAAATAAATGATCCATCGTGATTTATGCAAAATATGGCAATTGGTATCCCTAAAGCCACAATGAATGTTAGGTTGCTATGCATATTTTTTTCCAATACAATTTGAAGATATGATAATGGTGTTGGAAACAATAGAAGTAGAAGGAGAAGTGTATGCAACTTCAGTAAATGGGAAAAGGAAGGTGCAAATATGGGCTCTATATATGCAAGAATAGAAGTACTAGAGAATGGGGTTTGCATATTGATCTTACTACAATAATTTGATGAAGTTGATTCAAAGGCTACATGTGTACTCACTTTGAAGGTCAACTAGAAGTATCTAGTGACCATTTATTTTTGTGCTTCTATGGGAATAAAACCATAAGAGACAATAAATCCCAAAAGGGGTGTGTCTTCATGCAATCACACCTTTGGCAAGAACAAGAGATGTGGCAATGGAAGAATATGTGGAGTAGAAAGATTCTTCATCCGTCAGTGTAGCATGTTGGTGTGTGAATTGAACAAGTTTTTAGGGTTTCCCAATGTTTAAAATAACATGTCTTGGTGTTCTTCCCAATGTTCTATTATATCAATTCTAAAGTATATATTTTGGGGTACGTATAAGGGTACCACAATTTGGTCAATAAGGTTTTTTTTGTTTTGTTGGCTTTGTTTCTTGAATTTATTTCTTTTGCATGCAACAACATATTGGGTTTGAAGTGTTAGGATAAGAGGAGGAGGAGGGGGTAGAAGGGTGGTCAAGCAAAGAGTTGGTAGGTATTTAGATAATGGTAGGGTGATAGTCTATAGTATGCTTCATCTTTTTTTTGTAATATTCAATGCTTTATAATTGGTCTTTGAACCATGTATCCTCTCATATAAGTATGTAAAGCTTCAATTCATGGGTGGGGGCCTTAATAGATTTACCTAACTTTACCATGATAATATATCCAAAAAAAATTGACCCTTTTTCTCTATTTACAATGACATTACTAAGAGCAAAAAAAATATTTATTTTGGAGCATTATTTAAATACCATTAATAATTAATTACAGGAAAAAAAATGAGTCCATAGACACAGATTCCTAATTGACTGCTAGGGATGTATAAACCTTGTCTCTAATTGATAGGATTAGAAACAACACAAATTACACATAACATGATATATTGTTACACATCATTATGAAAGGTAGGAAAACTAGTAAAAATACTTTTAAGTACAATCAATCCATTACAAGAACACACAACATGGGAATCTAAACAATTCTTATACAATTCAATACACATTCCAACATTTTTGCATAGAAATGTATCCTCCTACTAGTAGTCTTTCTCCATAGAAGTTCAACCAAGTTTTTACATGTATGCCACTTTCCTTATTTTCCCAGTTCATCATTTGTGAGCTCTTTTGCATTTTCGTATTAGCTTGATTTGAGGTTCAAAATCCATGGAAATATTTAGTTCATAAAAAATATGTGCATTTGAAGATAGTTTTTTCACACCACTAGGGGTGACAACAATTATGGTGACCTACATGTTTAATTTTTAAAATAATTTTTTAATCAAGTGCTATATCAACGAGGACTCTCCCATATATGAATTATAACAAGCATTGCTATAGTACTATCAAGAAATATATAACCCAAGATGTTGATATAAGTGGGGCACTTCTTGTAATAGTTGGGTTATTTTAAGTATTGTTTGCTTGCAATTATGGATTCACACACACATTTCACATATAATTTAGGGTAAGTTTAGATTGGTGAGTAACTATGTATGAATAGTTGGTTAGACATTGGGTTGGAATAAAAAAATAATTAAGATAATGCCAAATAAATATAGATGTCATGTGCATACTCATGTTATGGAGTATTGTCTTTTGTCACTATTCAATCACTTAACCTTTCTTTAATGTAAACATTGGTGTATTACTACAATAGTGGTACCTCCAAATTTGTAGATTCTCATCCTAGATCCTTCATGTGTGATTAATAGTTATTTTTAAATTTCTAATAAGTCCAAAGACCAAATTCCCAAGATCTTCTTGGGATGGATAAAGTAGTGCACAAACCTTGTATCCTATTGAAAGGATTAGAAATAACATAAACCTCACATATATTTATAAATTTTTGCACATAATGATGCATGTTAGGCCTATAAAAATACTTTTGAAGTACAATTAAAAAATTATGAATAATTAAATGTCCTTCCACTCCAAGTAAACATGTGGCAAGGGCCTTTGAACAATATGTGGAAACAATTCACTAAACATTGAAAATTTACACATAGATCTAAGGCAAGCTCCATCCCATAGAAAACTAGGAAAGCTTACAATATTAATAATTTGTCAATAAGCGGAGACCCAAGACAAAATTTGTCTCATAAAAAGCAAGTAAACCTTATAATCACTACAATTAGATTTAGTTGATACACAAATTAAAATCTATATCACTCAATAGATCAAAATTTGCTCATTTTAAAATGTTTGTTCCCATAAACTTTTATAAAATCAAACTCATCTTGAATTTCACTTCAAACTTATAACAACATGTCCACGGGAAAAGTTCCATGACAATGATCATCCATAGAAAACAAGGAAACCCAACAATTATATGTAATTGATACACAAATCTATTCTCTTTTATAAAAGTTTAAGTAAATTGTTTGATTGACCAAAATTATTCCATTAAACTTTTTATCGACAACAATTTTAAGAGATGGAAATAGTGATTGGAAAAAAGAAAAGAAAGTTTTCAAATAAGTATGGAGGAGACCAAAATGATTAGAGAGAAAACAGTTAATATTACCAAAAGCGCAATGCTTTGAGTGCACTGCAATTTTATTGACAACTCCCCTCTGATCTTTGCTTGCATGCCCCGTATAGAGAAGAAAAGCGCAGGATTACTCATTAGCAAGGCATCTTCATTGTTGTTCAAATGTCTGGCAAGAAACATGTTGAGCCGGTGAATGGCAAATTCTCTGTCAACTAATGCAGTAAAATGGCGAAAGAGATTCATGGCAATTGCTGAAATCAATCCAGCAGAGGCAATAGCCGTTAGAACAGGCAAAGCCCACCACGTTGCACAATGCATTGTCAACTTGACTGTTTGCACTGAAAATATTGCAGCAATGATCATTCCTTGAATCCCTACATAATAATTCAAAATCTTATAAATTCCCTTTGTTTGATCTGACATGACCCTCTCCAACCGAGAAATCTCGTTATAGAAATTATGCAACTGTATAATCTCGCCATAGTACTCACGAGCATTTGGTTGTTGGTGAAGCCCCACAACAGGGAGTTGAGGGATTGACAAGGATACATGATCGTTGCCCGCCATTAACTGTTTCTTTCCTTTCTCTCAAACGATGTCACAGATGGCATCAAACTTGCATGCTCTCCATATTTATTATGTTTGGCCTCCACGATAAGAAACTCGAGGTCAACTTTGTCACCCCGCCCCAATCAAGTTCGAGTGCAACTGTCTTACCCCGCTGCAATCGAACTCGAGGTCAACTTCGCGGAAGCAAACATAGGTAAACAGGTTTGTACGGTGAAAAGTATTTGAAAATGGTTAAACTATAATTTTATGGTTAAGTAGGAGGTATTTTCCACATAGTGTTAAATTGTTATCAGAATTCAATGTGTAGTTTCAGGGGTCAATTATGGGTAGGGGACACATAGTGGGTATAGAATATGACAGCGTGCGATTAATTTTGGGTGATAAAAAAGTCAATAAATTTACACTTACTATTCAATTGCAAAACCCCTTTTTCCATGAAGTACACAAATTGACCAATCATGTGATGCCACATCAGCATACCAATAATACATGACTTAGTAACCCACTATTCTGTCACTTACTTTATGGGCCTTTTTGAATACCTTGACAAAAAACATGTTGATGTGACATCATATTTGATAATGTGGACTTGAAAATTTTTTTATAAGAGGAGACTTGCTAAATAAGCTAATTACAAATTTGGGAGTGATTTGAAATTTTCACATAAGACTTTGGGAAGCGCGAAGTTTGGGTGGCCCACCAATGGCTCCTCTCCCTTAGATAAGATATTATATTTTTTCTTAAATTTAAATTATTTATTTTAGATATTTTAAACTTTAAATTTTAATGTATGTATTGAACATATTCTAATAAATAATTTATTAAATCAAATGTGTTAAAATATAAAATTTTATGTTGGCATGATTTTTATGATTGTTTATTGTTTATTTAAAGTAAATAAAAATTCTATTAATGAATAATAAAAATTTGAAACAATGGCTCATAATAGAACTAGAACAAAACAACAAAACAACAAAGAGCATGGAGGTGAACATATTTTCACTGAGGATCGAGGTTGGGCTTAACCAACACACTCTAAGCATTGACCACTTAGGTGGCTCGTGTGGGGCCCATTCCATCCATTCCTTGCACTCCTGTTAACTGTTGCAGCCAACAGTTAACTGCTCATTTCCCACTAATAATTCAAACAAAACTCAAAACTGTGCCCGTGCAAGAAAAGTTTGGTGAATGCTTGTAAAGAGTTTGATCATATAAAACTGAATGCATCGAATGAAAGGCATGTTGAAATGCTCTGATAGACATGCATGCAAAATGTGGAAGCATAGACAAGGGACGTGAACTGTTCGATTGAATGCCTCAAAGAAATGTGTCCTCATGGGATGCCATGATTCCAAGATATAGGGAAAATGGATTTTATGGAAAGGCAAGAACTTTCAAGCAAATGCAATTGGCAGTTGTAAAGCCGAACTACACAATCTTTTTCTAGTAGCCTCCTTGCCTATGCAAAAGTGGGAGCTTTGGAACAGAGTATGGACATCCATCAAATCATGGACAGAGGAATTTTGTCAAATTGTAGTTGCAACTACCCTCGTAGACATGTATGCAAAATGTGGAAGAATAGACAAGGACAGTAACTGTTTGACATAATGCCTTAAAAAAAAATTGTTCAATAGAATGTCATGATTGTAGGATATGTCGAAGGTGGAAGCATAAACAAGGCATGTGAACTGTTGAGCAGAATGCCTTGAAGAAACATGTTCTCATGGAGTGCCCTAATTGTAGATTAAATTTGTAAAATCAACTTTTTAAAAAGGCTTTAGGAACTTTCAAGCAAATGTATTTGGTAGGTGTAAAGATAGACTATGCAACCTTTTCCAGCATCCTCGTAGCCTATTCCAAAATGGGAGCTTTAGAATAAGGTATGGACATCCATCAAAGCATTAAGGATAGAGAAATTTTATTTTAAGATGTAGTTGTAACTGTTCTGGTAGAAAGGTATGCAAAATGGGGAAGCATAGACAAGGGTCAGGAACTATTTTGAAAACATATAGGAATTCTACATTCTTATTTTATCCTTCATTTCTTCAAAATTTAGCACTCTTTTGTTTGTTGTTATCTATCTTATTTTTTTGAAAAATTGCATGTAATAAAAGGTATGCTTGCACTCTACAGGTTTGTCAATATCTTTATATTAAAATTGAACCTTGTTCCTCTTATTAGCAACCTTAGTTTTTTTAATAGGTCCTCTTATTATTTTTCATCAACTAGTTTATCTAATTTTCATCTTCCATCCTTATTACCTTTAAATGTCTTTAAACAATCTTGTTGTTCATAAATTTAATTGTTAGAAATCAACCAATTTCTTAGTTTGTTATCATTTCTCAATTGAGTCCCATTTAGATTAAGAATTTAGCTTAAGTAAGACATGTTAAGCAATCCAATTAGAAAGAAAAATAATTTTGTTATTTAATTCGTAGAGAATTTTGTGTGTTTAGTTTAACTTAAGTAATCTATTTATAATAGATTGCTAGTTGAATCCTAAGATAGTTAATTGAAAAGACTTTCTTATGCTTAAATTATGTAGGTTAGCTATTTTCTATCTATATTTGTAGTGAACTTGATATGAATCTTAACCTTCATCATTTATTCCTTTGTTCATCTTCAAAAGAATTTTTCTCTCTAAACAACACTCTCATTCATTAATGTCAAAAAAATAGTTAATTTTACTTTGAATTTTGAATTTGATTATCATTCAACAAAAAATTCTTTTTGAGTAAACATAAATATAGTCACAGCATATAGACCTTATCACAATTGTTTAGTATCATTTTACTACACTATTGTTTAAATTCCTTTATATTTATTTTATTTTTTAATAAAAAAGGGGTAAAAACTTTATTGAGTCGGAGAAACATTACAAAGAAAAATGGAATAAACCCAGCGCAAGGGCACCAACAAAGCTTAAATTAAGTCACGCCCAAGAAACACATCATATCCTTCATAACCCAATCTTTAAGAAGAAGAGCCAAATCACCAGGAAGGTTATCCCAATAATCCACATTCCATGTCCCCATCTACTTTAACGCCCACCTAGCCAAACCATCAGTCACCCCATTCCACTCTCGAGGAACATGACAAAAAGCAATGTAATCTAAAGTAGTGCTCAACGAAATAATTTTCTTGACTAGCACTGCCAACTACCAATTCACCTCCTCAAAATGTCTCTTATTCACCATATTAATGACAACCTGAGAATCAAATTCACAAAAAAATTTCCTCCAACCAAGAGCACAAGCACATTCTAGTGCTTGCAGAAGGGTTATAGCCTCCATAAGATTATTAGTTTGTTTCCCTCTATATATAGAGAAGAAAAACCCACCACTCACAAACTATCCCTACCAATACCACCCACGCCAGCATGCCAAGGATTACCTCTAGATGATCCAATGTTAATTTTCAACTCCCCCAGAGCAGGGGGACACCAATGAACAATACGATTAACCTTCTCCCTCCCACGCTCATGATGAGCAATCCTCAAATTTATCCTTTCCTACAAAGAAACTCCCAAAGCACTAACCACTCCAAGATCACTAGGATCAACAAGAACACATAAATCACACTTAGCAATCAAAGTTTCTTGAAGGACCCCCAAAATTCTCAGCCAAAGTTGACCAACAAGCAACTTCTTATCCAAAAAAATTATATGGTTGTGCTCCAACCAAATATGCCAAATGATCAAATTATGACCAATGATCCAAGCTATAAGATGAAAAGGAGTCTTAACAGAAGGAGACCCCTAACTTCCCCAAAAGTATTATAAAGAAGCAGCACATGTCTACATGATAGGCACCAAAGATTCCACTAGAAGTGCCAAATAACTTTCACAAAAGAGCATAGAAAGAAGAGGTGAGAAACACATTCTTCATGCCCATCACACATAACACACATAGAAGGACCCTGAAAACCACACTTCCAAAGATTCTCCCAGGTAAGACACCTTCCTCGCACCACTAACCAAGAGAAGAAATTACTCTTAGGCCAGGAAAAATTGTTCCAAAATTTTTTCCACCACAAAACCTTATAACTCCCAAACAACTACTTATCAAGAACTTGGTAGCCTAAAGCAACAAAGAATCTACCTTTCGGATCAAGGCCCTAATCCAACACATCTCTTCTAGAAAGGGAATTACAAACACGTCTTGACAAAATCCCAACAAGCTTATGACAATCCACAACCTCACCACTAGGAGGCCACTCCTGCAAGTCCTTCCATCTCTACACATTGACCTGATCTAGAATCTGGTGAATTTTAAAATCTGCCACTTTACACCAACTAGCATCCATAAAATGCCAACATAGATCCTGCAAATGAGGGTGGGTGGTCAAAATGAGGGGATGACCATCCCAAGGATCATGCCAGAAGAGAGCATCCTGACCACTATTACAAATCCAAAATAACCCTTATTTAACCATCTTGGCTCCCCTTTTAAGGGTGCCCCAAATCAGAGAACCCTTCACCTCCAAACTAATGCTCGAGCAACATCAACACTCTCCACCACCCCCAAATATTTTGACGTAAGGATTTTATCCCACAACTGATGCTGTTGTGAACACCACTGCTAACACAATTTAGCTACTAAAGCCTAGCCATTCATATCCATTCAACGTAACCACAACCCACCTTCCTGTTCCAGCCTACATATGACATCCCAACTAACCAAGCTCCACTTCCTATGAAGAAGATTGCCTAACCAAAGGAACTGCCAAGAAAAACTCTCAAAGTCTTTGATAAAACTAGAAGGCATAGAAAGAACAAAACATCTGTACAAAGGGTATGTGCAAGATCATGATGGGCCAAAAAGTGGCGATATGATGGGTATGTGGCTAACGACTTTTTTTACCCAAAATTAATGAAACAAAAAATTATATTTAAAGGTGTTGGTGTAATTAAATGTCTTGTACCTTATCCTAGGTCATGATTACACCTTAGTTAAGTTTACTTAGGGACCACATAGGAGGTTGTTGGAGATTTTCCACTTTTGGTGGACTTGACATGTCATTACCTCATCACTTCCACCTTTTGTGGACACATCATGTGATCATCTCTCCACCTTTTGAGGGTGATCCACCTTTTGTGGAGATTATCAAATTATCCTTTCCCACTTTAGGTGGAGTGATAACTCTTCATTGTTGTCTCATGTCATAAGATTACGACACTTGTCATAATCTTATGCCCTCCTACGTTCTCACCTTGGCTATATAATCAAGGGGTCTCCTATGTACATTTGGATCATCATCTCATATTATTGACATTGAATACAGTTTATTCTTGTCATATTCTATTCTCTCTCTTTTGTGCTTTCTATTAGGCCTCTAGATCTTGGGTGGCTACCTTCATAGCCAATTCTTACATGGTATCAGAGCTATTGGAGTGCCTTTAGTTAGTCTTTTGGAGAGATTCTTTGAGGGTTCCATTTTTGGCCTTGTATTGCAGGTGCATTTTGGGAGCTTGTTGCATCATATCCGAGTGCACCATTGCATCCGGAGTGTTCGAGAAAGTCAGATTTTCCTTTTGTTTCGTCTCAGTTTGACATTGGAGGCCAAATCTACAAAGGGTTGAAGATTGAAGGTGATTGTCAAATCCAAGACCTAGCTACCACTTTGGAGCATTTTTAGCCAAAAAGGACATTGTCATTGCGTTAAGAAGGGCCAAAAACCCTTAAATCGACTGTCAAATCGTCCGAGTCGGAGCAAGTTGCTCTCGGAGACAAAAATTTTTAGCAGACGGTCCGTACGGCCCTACCTACGCAGGAACGATTTTTCAATTAAAATTTTTAAAAAAAAAAATCTGAGAATTTTTTTTAATTAAATCTTTAAAAAAAATTGAATTTTTTTAAATCAAAATTCTTTTAAAATAAAAAGAATAAAAGAATAAAAGAATTTTCTTCCACCGCGCTCATCATTGTTAATCGCAATCTTGACTCAGAAGCGCGCCACCTTAAATCAGGTGGGCGGTGATCTCGTGGCACCCCCTCCCCACTCTTTTACTCTTTTTAAAGTTTTTAAAATAAAAACTTTTATTATTTTTTTAAAGTTTTTAATAAATAAAACTTTTAATATTTTTTAATTAAGTTTTTTAATAAATAAAACTTTTTATAAAGTTTTTTCTTTAATATTTTTTATTAAAGTTTTTTATAATTATTTTAAATAAAATAAATAAATTTCTTTATTAAATTTTCAATAAAGGTTTTTTCAAAAAATAAAACAAAATGTTTTTTTCTTTATTTTAATAAAGTTTTTTTCATAAAAAATTTCTTTATTATTTTAATAATAAAGTTTTTAAATTAAACTTTTTAAGTTTTTTTAAAAACAAATCATGCAATAACATGTAAAATTGGAGAAATTATTTTGCCTCCCGATCGAGCCTTGCCTTGGACCATTTGTTCCTCTAATCGACAGTCAAATGGGGGTCAGTTGCTCCTACCGACATCCACTTGGAGGGCTTTCTTCACGGTCTTCAGCTTCGAGGCACCTTTGGTTGGCTTCTTCATCAGCATTTCCAGATTTGCATCATGTTGATTGTAGTTCTCCTCTTTGTAATGTTGTAATCACACTAAAATAAAGTGTCACAATCTTCTATTTCAGTGTACTATGTCATGTTCTGTATGCTTCTTTAGATTGATCTATGCATCTAGTGTTAGTTCCTATCTACTCAGCGAATGCAGCGGCTGGTTACCCATGCATTTCGGTGAGATGGACTAATCACCATATAGACTCTTATTTTGGAAGCACTCTACCTGTCTTCAGAAGTTTGGTTCTACATCCAGAGACTTGGTGCATGGCTCCAGTGAGACATGAATTGTACCAATCTTCTATTATTGAGCATTCAGTTGATACTCACATAGTTGTCTTCTTGGTTTCGACCTTATTCCTGTTGCAGTGTGGATTCTTCTACAGTTCTTCATCGACAGATTCTGCAGTTATTCTTGAGTTGACAGATTCAGCTCAGTCACTAGTTATGTGGCATCTTCTGTAGTTGTACCTGATTCTTTCTATTAGTGCTTTGCACAGTTTGGCATTTCTTTTGGAACAACATTTGGAGGACTCATCATCATCCTTGGTCCGCTCTACTTCAGCTTTCACATTGTTCTACATTCTCTCCTTCTTCAGTTTAGATTGGGGACTCTTGACATTGTGGCATTTAAGCAGTGACTCTCCATTGAGGGGGGGTTGCATGGACTATCTTCATTCTTCTTATGGGGGGGACTTTTTCCTCACTTGAGGTTTTATCCTTCCTAGAGCATGTTTTGTATCTCTCTTTTGGGGGGTAGGTTTTTCCCACTGGGTTTTTCTATCTTTACTCCACTTATGAGAGATTTCATTGCATTTGTACATGGGTACCTAACATGGCCTAGTAGCCGGGAGCCATCTTGCATTGTTTGCATTTGTGTACATTCTCCCTAAGTTGCACTTAAGGGGGAGTGTTGGTGTAATTAAATATCTTGTACCTTGTCCTAGGTCATGATTACGCCTTAGTTAAGTTTACTTAGGGACCACATAGGAGGTTGTTGGAGATTTTTCACTTTTGGTGGACTTGACATGTCATTACCTCATCACTTCCACCTTTTGTGGACACATCATGTGATCATCTCTCCACCTTTTGAGGGTGATCCACCTTTTGTGGAGATTATCACATTATCCATTCCCACTTTAGGTGGAGTGATAACTCTTCATTGTTGTCTCATGTCATAAGATTACGACACTTGTCATAATCTTATGCCCTCCTATGTTCTCACCTTGGCTATACAATCAAGGGGTCTCCTATGTACATTTGGATCATCATCTCATATTATTGACATTGAATACAGTTTATTCTTGTCATATTCTATTATCTCTCTTTTGTGCTTTCTATTAGGCCTCTAGATCTTGGGTGGCTACCTTCATAGCCAATTCTTACAAAAGGATATTCTTAGATTTCCACCAATATAAATTATGCTTTACTTTGCATTTTATATTTATAATTTATATTTATTTTTTATTTGAATTAAGACTAAAGTCTTGATTGATAGGCTGATTGAAAAAATCTATAACTTTCAAACAATATCACATTTTCTGAATCCAAAACATGCATCACATTCTATGCTTCAGCATACTATAAGATTAAGAAAAATGAATTTCATGAAGTTTTGACCAAGTTAAAGCAATCGAACATACAAATTTTTATATTTTTTAAAAGTTGTAATAAAAAAATTATAATTAATTATTTACTTGGAAAAAAATTACAAAAAAATGCATCACATCAGGACATGAGTTCTCTACTTATATCTAAAATATTTTTAAAAAATATTATCATTTTATTGTGGTTAGGGTGGTCAAACAGACACCTACTCCTTGAAATTTAAGTGTACTACTACATTGAAATTTCAAACTTTCCCCAAATATTTTTTTTTTAAATAAACATAACAATTTAGAAACTACGTTCAATTTGCTACAGATTCTATTCTTACATATTTTTGAAATAATATAGATAACTTATTCAAATTTTTATGTCAAGTTGCCTAACTCTTATTTTTCTAAATTTTTTGCCACTTAAGGGCCTATTTTTTCCATGATGATCCTGCACATACCCCAAAGGAAGAGCTTGTACCATAGACCTTAATAGAGTCACTCTTCCCACAAAAGAAAGCCACCTGCAAGTCCAATGTTTGACCAAATTTATGAACTTATCAATAATCTCTACCATAACACTTTAGGATGTGAGCAAATAGCAAGTGGAATGACAAGATAAACAAAAAGGAGAGTACCAATATGAAAATGAAGTATGCCAACAATTCTGCTTTGGATAATCCTAGGAGTATTGAAGAAATAGATAAAGGAATTCCCTTCATTAATACTTTGACCCAAAGCATCCAAATAACTATTTGAAACACTACACTAACTAAGAGACTCCTCAACCTTGGCCCTACCCATCAATGCAGTATCATCCACAAAATGAAGATGGGACTAGGGAGGAATGTTATTTCCCCAACTCCAACCCTGAATTAAGCCCCTCTTTACCCAATATCTAACAAATCTCCCCAACCCTTCAAAAAATAAGATTAATAAATGAGATAGAGGATCTCCTTGTCTGAGCCCTTGAGAGGCCCAAACCAACTCTAAAGGATCTCCATTAATTAGCACTAAAAGGGAAGGAAAATTCACATAGCTCTTGACCCAATCAATCCAATCTCCAACAAATCCAAATGCTCCTAGAATCTTAAATAAGAAGACCCACTTGACACGATCATACACTTTAGCCATGTCTAGCTTAATAAAAATAGCCTTTTATTTAGATGAAGCCATATAATGGATGGTCTTAGTAGCAGTGATGACACCATCCATAATTTTCCTACCAGAAACAAAACCCCCTTGCTCCTCAAAAATTAACCTGTCTAGTCAAGGCTTTAGCCACTCAACAATCAACTTTGTAATTGTCTTATAGACTACATTACATAAAGCAATTGGCCAAAAAAGATCCAAAGTATTAGCCCCCTCCTTCTTCGGTATGAGAGCTAAAAAAGTTGAATTCATATATTTCAGCATTTGCTTATTCAAAAAGGATTCCTGAACAGCCTCCAGAAGATCCAGCTTAATCACTTCCCATAACTCCTAAAAGAATTCCATTGGGAACCCATCAAGGGATTTCTGTTTTTTCATCTGGAACACAACATTCTCAAGTTCTAATAAAGAGATAGGTTTAAGAAAATATTCATTCATTTCCCTGATAACCAAAGGTGGTATACTATCCAAAATCATTGCTTCATCCTCCTCCGCTAGAGGGAATCCTTAGATAACAAAGCAAAAAAGAAATGAACTGACTTAGCATAAATAGAAGTAGAAGAGGAAAGAATCTGTCCATTCGACAACAAAAGAGAAGAGACAACATTACCTTGTCTTCTATCCTTCATAGATTTATGGAAGAAATAAGTATTTTTATCTCCCACCTGGAGCCACTTAATTCAAGATTTTTGTTTCCAAAAAATATCCTCTCTTAACTCCCATTCTTTAACCTCATTTACCGCAATAGCTTCCAGTTGACCAAGATCCTCTATGAGGCCATGGTCACGAATTTGCCTAGTATTCAAGTCCAAGTGAGCCTGAGCAGTCTGCTTTGGTTGTAACACATTACCAAAGTGCTACCTATTCCATCTTTTCAGCCTATACTTGACATACTAAAGCCTCTTGGAGAAGGGGTACATAGGAGTACCATGTGCCATCTTCCCAAGAAACCACCAGCCAGGAATCAAATCATAAAGAGATTCCTCCCTAAGCCACATAAGGTGAAACTTAAAAGACTACTTTATACCACGCTAGGGTAACTCAGTAGTAAGCTTGATTAGCTAATGATCAGAACCCCACCCATCCAAAATCTCATAGCTAGTCACCCATCTATCCCCCATCCAAAAACTAGACACCAGGAATCTATCTAGCCTTTCAGAGATAGCGTCTTCTCCACTTCTCTTATTATTCTAGGTAAAGACCCCATTAACAGGCTTGATATCAACTAGATTCAAGAGAGTCACATTATCCTGCAAGAGAGTTGAAGAAGGCTCCAAGCGAGCACCACCTCCCCTCTTCTCCTCCATTGAAGCAACAACATTAAAATCCCCAACCAAAATCCAAGGAAGATAAGGATCTAGAGACCTCACATACCTTATATGGCCCCATAATAAAACCTTTCCTTGAAAATTAGTTGAAGCATAAATGTTAGAGAAGAGAACCCTCTCCCCCGTCTCAAGATGAGAAGCAACACAAGAAATTGAACCTCTGCAGGAGGACCACCAAATTGGTCTAACTCTACATGGATCCCATAAACAGGCCACCCCACTAGAGCTACCAAGTGCCCCAACACATTGACATTATCCACGAACCTAAATGTTTGAAGCCAAATTCAACATACTATCAACAAATAACTTAGTTTCCTAAAGGAAAACCACATAAGGAGAATGAAAATGAATCAAGTCCAAAATAGCCTTTTGTCTAGGGATTCTATTCATACCCCTCACATTCCAAGAGAGCACAATCATATTTGAGGCTAGGAGAAGTGAGCATCAATAGTCTTCACCGAACCCAATTCCACCAGCGTCTCACCAACAAGCTTAACCTTTTCCTGACCCTTCTTTCTACCAACCTTGAGCAGTTTTTTAGGAACCCATTTTTGGGGGTTTTTTGTTGCAAACCTAGAGCAGGGGAAGAAGATTTATTTTTACCTACATTAGGAGAACCTTAAACCTCTGAAAGAACACTACCAACATTAGGGGGGCACCAGAGGCCTCCAACAAAAAACCTAAAGCACTCTGAGTAAGAGCCATAAGAGACAAATCAATACCCATCTCAAAACCCTGCACATCAAACTGGAATGAACTGAGAGTTACCATAGGCTGATCTCCAAGTATATCCTCTATAAAAGAACTAACAGTCGCCTACAAGTCCACTTGATACCCTTCCTCTTGAACCAAATCCTCCAATGCCTCAAATCTATTGAAGGTTTCCTCTTCCTATCTATCCTTGAGAGTGCTTTTTTCCCTGCCCATGATTATGAGGCTTAACTGGAATAATTCCTTCTTTATCAGTCACCACCCCCTACATGGGAGCTTTACCCTTGCCCGAATTTGTATTAGGCTGAGAAGGAACATTGCTTGTACCAACAACACTAGAAGCATGGGGACACCTCTACTGAAGATAGCCATATTCATGGCACAACTGACACCTGAAAGACAATGTCTCATAGTCCAATGGTTGAGTCCAAGAGCTAGAACCAATAGTCATGTCAACATAACCTGACAATGAATGACTTAAATCAATTTCAACACATACCCACACATAAGAAAAAATACTCTTATTCAAAGTTTGTTGAGAAGGACCAATAGGATTTCCCAACAACATAGAAATCGAATGCAATATGTCACTTCTCCAACATTCCAACAGTAATCGAGGAAGACAAACCCAAACTGGGAGTCCCCTAGAGGGTAATTCCTTAGCTGAGTTAAAACTAGCATGCCACGATTTTATGAAGAGCCCCACCTGATTATAGAAATATGGACCACCTTCAAAAGCCCTGTTCTGATCAGAGATACACAAGAAACCCACCACAAAAAGTTATTTGCAACCATCAAAATATCAAAGTCTCCCTCTGGGTTTCACATCTTATGGATCCAGGTATCAAGAAATGGAAGATAAACCCTCATCCCCATAAATATACAAATCAAAACATGATTGTTGTAGTATTCCAAATCATCAACCACCAACTCCTGTAGAATCACTAAAACTGGTTGTTTTCAGGCCCTTTCTAAACACCCATTGATCTTTTGTAACTTGAAAGATCCATTTTGTGTCGAGCCCAAACCAAAGACAATTAGATTTGAAACCCCCATATTAGCATCAACCATAGCTGAATCTCTAACTATTCTGGCTAAAGGATCATGCACGACCATCAAAATCCCAAGCTAGCCGACCCCAAACACCAAATCCAAAGCACAACCAAGTACCAAACACCCAACACAGCCAAGGGAGCAGCAAAATAAAGTAAGGAACAAGCCATGCAGTCACCAAGCAGGCACTTCCCACACAACAAAACCAGAAGAACACACATCCCTCCACCAGAAATAATGCCACCACACTGCAAAAAGTACATAAAATGAGTAACCAATGAACTGAAGTTTGAACAAAGATCACACAAGGAGAAACAACCACCCTTGGCCACCTGCACCACACAAAACAAAACCCCCCCATGCACAGAAATGACTCCCAACCAGGAAACAAATCAAGATAGGGCACTGATGCCCTAGCTCGCCCTCAACTAGTTCTAGCCATTCCATTATTTTTCCTTTATTTTCACCTAAAAATAAAATCTTTATTTTTCTACTCAAATTTCCCATAGTATATGAGGATGTATCATTTTGATGTTCTTTGATAGAAACTATTGTCCTCCCTTCTTTGACTATCCCTTCCCCATACATTATCTATTATAGGAATCCTCACCTAAACCTGTCTATGCATTTTCCTTCCTCCATTTTCCTTCCTCCCTTCCTCCATTGCCATCCACCCACATGTTGTCCCACTCTACATGTCTCACAATGAGGACCACCTTGATAATGAATCCCTATTAGATTATTATAATTTTTTCACTCAACAAAATTGATCACCACTTGTCTCTCCTCCAAAGTAGCCTACTTGATGATGTCACCTACTCGTTAACAAATATCACCATCACCCATATTGAGACCGACTAGGGATATTACAAGTTAAGAATAAAGTGTCTACACTCATGTCTCTTTATAGTCTAGTTCTCCTACATTCATCCCTCTCTTCTAGCCAGCTTCTTTTCTTTTTCCTACCACTCAATATTACTTCACCTAAATTTTCATGCCTACTCCATCTCATCCAACCCACATTCCTACCATTTATGTCTCTCACTTCATTCCTCCTTTTAACTATGATCATGTCCCTTTAGGTAACCACTTTACCTCCTACCCCTTTGTGTCACCCTTTCAACCCTTACCTTTCACTTATCTTTCTTGATCCTCTCTTAGCACTATTGTCACTCCCTCTCCTATCATTCCACTAACCTCACAACCATTGCCACACTCTTACCAAAACATGAATATTTTTTACATCTACCCTCAATGTCCCAACATATGCTCCTAACCAAGTATCATTTACCACCTAGTTCAAGAAATTTCAATAATGAAATGCTAGCTATCTATTCTCCCATCATCTTAATCCCCAAGGGATGGAACCTTAAACCTTCTTCACAACACAATTTTCTTGGCTATAATAAATCACCAAAAAGAACCATAGTTCGTCATGTTAAATATTGACATACATGAATGATTGGGTAAGTGATACTAAGATACATATTCAATCCTTTATAGAGCAATGTGCATTGATTATTACTTTGATGATATATTCATAGCTAAGCTTTTCTCTATTCATTAAGAAAAAATAAACAAAAAATCATCCTATTCTATGGGTTCCTTTTTCTGTCGTACTTATCTTTTCATGGAATCAAGGCATAAATGAGAAGGTGGTGGAATTTATCTTTTATTAGCAATGCATTATTTCATAGATATCCTATCTTTTTCTCAACTCTAATATTGAGAGCTTGTATTTTTTAGGAATATTTTTCAAAAGATTCATAATAAAAAAATCTTGCATAAATATCCAACTTTTATAACACTTCATACCACCTTGTATGATTATACATAGGTGATGGATCATTTTAAGGTCATCACCTCTTTAACCTCTAACATTTGCCTCTATTTATTTAGCTCCATTCTCTTCTCAAGAAACCAATAATTCTAAAAAAGAAGAACACAAATAACTTATAATTTTCTCTTTAACCCAACCTTAATAAATAATAATAATAAAAGTAACTAAAACTACCTTACTCCTCATCATCTAAGCTTACTATCTCCCTTTCTTCACAAGCTAACACTAATTGGATGAATCTAGAAAAACCTCCAATTTCATCTTTGAAGAGTTCATTTCAAATAACCTTATCCAACTTCATCCTATCCAACCCTTGAACCCTAACCTCTACTTATTCTACCAAATTTTGTAGTCCGTTTAGTCTATGGGCCTATTTTTCTTTGAAACATGCCTTACTATCATCCACTCCTTTTTGTTTTTTCTCAATTATCTCTCTGGACTTCCTTCTCACCAATTTATTTACCCCCTTACCAAAATATTTTTTCTTCTTCTTTGCTTTCATAAAGTATCCTAGGAAATGCTTCTGTTAATCCAACCCTAGGTAATTATTGAAGTTCTTTTTCTCTTTTTCTTAAGTTTCTACATGGACTTTTTCTTGAGTGTTCCCTTTTTTCCTTTGTATTATTTTCTAATTTCTCTTTTTTCAACATGGATTCTCCTATTCTACATTTGTTTTCTATATTTTATTTCTTAATTTGTCTAACATTTTATCATCTACTTTAGTTATTCATTACTAATTCAGCATCATAGGTGTACATTTAGACTAGAAAATTATTCACTTTCTGATCATGGTGCCAACACATTTGTATCAAACTATTAAATTTGGGACAAATAAAAGTATCATGTCATTTATCATCACAAAAATCACATGTGGAATTTCCTCTTTTTCTCTTCTACACTCATTAGCATAATATCCTAATTTACCATGTAGTTATAATGTTTTGTCTTTTCAACCCTTCCTCTTTCTTTGGTACCTCTATTATTATTGTGGTAGCCTCCCCTACCACCTCCTTCTCAATAGTTGCCATGATAACTCATGGAGGGTCCTATATCTTGAATTTGTGGTACCATATATGGTATACTATTAAGTGGTCTTATACTTGCACTATCAATTAAAGTTCCCACTAGCCATCTTCCAAATAAACATTCAATGCTCTTATAGCTAAACTCTATACTCTATCCATACCCATATCCAGAAAATGCTTCCCTAGTCAATCTATGAACCATTGGTTCATATTCATCTTGTTCATGAAGGGCGATCCCACAAAATTGGTTTATAATTCTATTGAGGAAGGAAAATTGCCAAATATGGAAACCTTTTTAGTTTACAAATTGATGGAACCCTAGGCCCTAGCAAGGCACTTTTACTCAAGTAAAAATAACAGGTGACTTTGTTGCTATAGATTTCCTTTGTGTTTCATCTCGCATGTTAGTGGGTTGCTATCATTGAATCATCAAGTCCATTTTAGTTTTTTCCTCATTGTAGTCATTGTACTTGTTCCAATGACCATTATTTGTTCTTGTATGAACAACAAATATAACACATTGGCTCTAATATTGAGGCTGGGATTTTTATCAAACCTTCTCTTTGTCTTTTCTTTTATCTATATATCCAAAAATTTATGAAATCGTGATCCATCAAGATTTATGGATAAATGAAAGCAATATTTCTAAAGGGTGTGTGCAAGAAGTTGAGTCCACTTTTTGGCCAGAAAGTGGAAGTGTTTTCCCTGATTTTCAGAATTTGACACATTTGACCTTAAAATTTGAAGCACTTAGAGATGGAATCTTCAAAAAGTCACTAATCATAAAATGTAGTACTCGGAGTCTAGTTTCCAAATATGTAATTTATTTCAATACCCAGATTGTAAAAATTGAGTTTCAATAGGTATTTCTAAAAACCACTGTTTAAAAGTCACTTTTTTATACCATACCATGCACGTGTACGACATCCATATTTTGACCTAAATTATCATATTTTTCTAAATCCTTTTGGTAAAAGATTTGTGACTCACTAAAGCTTGTTTTCGATATTTTTTTGTAATTTTTTATTGAATATTTTATTTTTTATTAAATTTTTAATAGGCATATTTGTCGTTTTGAAAAATTGTTGTGTACGACATGCATAAGATGACCTAAACTTATCATTTTTTGATTTTTTTTTTTAACTGAAAAGAATTGTCTGAAGTTTGTTCTCGTGCAATCCGTTTGGCAAAATGTTATGTTGATCAAAAGTTATTAAAATACTAAAAAAACCTGATAATTCAAGTTTATGGACTAGTTTCATTAGAAATTAATTGAAAAATAGAAAAAATATTTAAATTATTAAAAAAATTACATATTTGGAATTTGCACTGTCTCATCTATAATGGGTTTTAATTTCGTAAAAAAAATCTATAAAATAGGTCTTCAAACATATGTCCAAAGTCATTATTTTCTTGTGACATTAATAGGATCTTCAAGTTGCAGGTCAAACCAGGTCCAAAGCTTAGGTTCGGGTCCCCAAGCCATTTCCTGAACCAAAAAAAAGCCAAAAACTCGCCCAAAAATTCATAATTTTCAAAACAGGATCTCGTTTCATTAAAACACGGGATCCTATTTCAAAACGAGATCCCATTTCATAAAAAAACCATTTTTTATCACAAAACGGAATCCCATTTTGTAAACGGTCCAAAAATGGAAAGTTTTCAAAATGGGATCCTATTTTGAAAACTTTCCGAAAATGAAAATTTTTCAAAAATTGGAAGTTTCCAAAAATAGAAAGTTTTCAAACATGATCCATTTGAAAACTTTCCATTTTTGGAAATTTCCGTTTTTGGAAAATTTTCAAAACAGGATCCCGTTTTGAAAATTTTCCAAAAACAAAAATTTCCGAAAACGAGATCATGTTTTGAAGAACGAGATCCTGTTTTTTAAATTTAGCCTCGGGATCTCGAAGCTAAACGAGATCCCGTTTTTTAAAAACGGGATCCCGCTTTTTAAAAACAGGATCCCGTTTATTAAAAAGCGGGATCCCGTTTTTTGCAAGCCGAATTCATTTTTTTGCCTAAGGCAAAACTTCCACGTTTCGTGGACTCAACTTTGTGCACTTACCCTAAACTAATAGTAAATCCTCAAGAATAAAATTTAGGGTTCAAAAATAAATTTTATATGTTTTTCAATTTAATTGAACATATTAAAAAAATCCTAAATGACATTCACTCATAGTAGTTGTTAGGGTTAGTATAATGGTATTAGAGATAGTTTTCCCATTAGCATGTGAATCATGGGATTCTTTACAATTCTAATGCATGGTAGAACAAGTTTGTTAGAAGCCAATAATGATATGAACAAAGGTGATGAGGCCAACACTCTAACATATGCTAAAGATGCAAGTCATTTTATTAATTTAAGGATCTACAAATATACAAATTTAAGATTAATCATAAAGGAATCGAGACAAAATGAACAGGTTTGAAGGAATGGCTAAGTTAATGAAGAAATATCATAATCAATGGGTGATCCCACAAAGCTAGTTTACAATTTATGGGAGATTTTGATTTTATATGAAATCACATACTTTTAGAAAATATAATGATTTAAGTCTTAAAAACTTCCATTTAAAGCATTCCAATTGAAGAGAGTTTGATCAAACTACCTTAGATCAAACCCCCTTGGATAGAACCCCACTAGTTTTGAACCATATACCTATAACGAAGTTTCCTTTACACCTATCAAAATGCTGATAAAAAACTTTTGATTTACCTTTTGTGAGATCAAATGATTTCATTTAAAATTTATTGTTTGTAAGTATGTATTCCTTATTATAAGCTTCCCAAAAAGTATAATTTGAAATAAATTTAATTTAATTATTATATTTCTTGTGAATGTAGGTTTTTCACCAAAAATCAAGCTCTCTATTTTGCACATGTGGAAAAATAGAAGATTATTAATTTTTTTTTGAAAAATATGAGTGCACCAGATATTGAAGTCCTTGATCCAACAAAAAAAAAAAATTGATACAAAAAATGTTGGGTTATATGGTCCGCCTATGTCTGAATTGTAATTGGTTTGACTTTGAAACTTGATTAAGGAAAATATATTCAATAAAACAATATGAAACCAATTGGAAGCACCAGATGTGATAGTTACAAATCTAAATTTGAAAAAAATAGAATTTTATCCTTCATGGAAAAAAAGTTGTGTTATACGGTGAGCATAACTCCTTAAAAATGGTGTTTACTAAAAAAAAACTAGTTTTCAAAGGAGATGGAAAAATAAGTGCAATCTGATTCCAAAAATTTTGAAAAAAAAAAATTAGAATCTACAGACAAAATGTCACAAATCACTAGTTTTCATCATCTTCAAATTCCTCACAGTTTAGCCACTATAGGTGCCTGAAAGTGAAGATTAAGAAAAAATTAGTTCAGTGTCCAGTTTGACCAAAAATTGTAAACCACTATTGTGGGATCACCCCAATATGAAGTTGTGAGGGAAGATTTAACCTTTGAAAGTATGTTGAAATGGTAAGGAAAAGTCCATTCTATAGGAAGAGAGAAGAAATTTAATGGTAGAAATCTAGGTTTCGTTGGAAGAAGAATTTGATAGACTATTCAAACATTATTAGGAGCAAGTAGATGATTTCTAATATTTATATTAAACCTTTTGAAGGATTTTAAGGGTGATAGAAAAATAAGTGTAAATACCTAAGAAGGTCGAGGAAGGAAGAAGAGGATTCAAAACTAAAAAAAGTATCTAAGGAGGAGATCATTTAACATGGCAGAGAGAAAATACTCTTGCAGAATGAAGAACATTTAGAACTAGAGCCAACACCAAACCAAAATATAGATCACTCTCAAAGATTCCCTATTGTAGAAAATCAAAAGGAGCCCCACACAAGAAGAAACATTATGCACCCTCTCAAAAGACCACATCACCAGTCACTACAAAGAAAATGAATGGAGAAACCAAAAAGGAGTTTAGAAGACAAAAATATTGCTTCTCATGTAAAGAATCTTGGGAACTAGGCCACAAATGCTAGAGAAAAAGAGAGGAGAAATCAAAGAAAGAATAAAAAATTGACAAAGAGTTAGAAAAATTAGATTTTCAAGAGTTAGAAAGGTTCAAGAAACCTTGGAAGAATCCACAATAGTGGAAGCTATGCAATTTGATGAAGAAAGGGGTTTTTTAACTAGTAATAGTGCAAACTAGAAAGATGGTCATCTTTAAAAATCAACAATATTTGTAGGGTATCTATAAAAATAAAAATGTAGAAGATTGCATACCTAATAAGGGTAAGTGCACAAAGATGGGGGGCCAAAAAGGGGTCTTAAGTGGCCACTTTTTTTCTAAAATTAGGAAATATTGACATTGGATGAGAAATTGAGGATAGTTACAATCAAAATTTGATGATGCAACCAAAATAAGAGTCATAGTGTTCTGAATCTACTTTCTAAACTAAGTTAATGTTTTTTGAAAATGGTAGAGGTTAAAGGGTTAAAAAATAGGGGCCACACAAATTGGTCCTATTTTTTTCAAAAAAATATAACATGTAGCATCTATTGTGGGCCCCCCAAAATTTATCTTTGTTTAGTATTTTTAAAATCACTTCAGTGAGAAATTAGCTAACAACATGTAGGTTGTCCCTGATTTTTTTGATAATTTTTTAATGAATATATGATTTTTTACTAATTTTTAAAGTGGACACATCTTGAAAAAAAGAAAACTGACTGTGCTCCCCCATAAATTTTTTGAAAACTAATAAAAAATCATTTTTTTGAATGTGTAGAATGGATTCTAGTTTCTAAAAATATAATTTATTTGAAATTTTAATGAAAGGTTAAAACAAAGTAAAAAATACCAAACATTGGCTTTTGACAAAAAATGGATATAGTAACAAAATAAATTAAAGATGAAAGTCATAACATAGTCAAAATGTGAAAAAATTACATCATTAGATAACTAAGAGAGAGCTTAACATTACCTAGGTGCTTTTTTTACTTGACCTTGAAACACACACAAACCTGAAGGGGAGCACAAACGAGATTATGTGATTTGTTGTAGAATATGCAAAAAAACATTTTTGGGCGTTGGAAAGGCAATCCAAGCCTTTGGGTTGGAAATACAAAGCAAATCCAAGCAAAAGGTTTAGGAATTCCCAAAGAAATAAAAAATGCAAGTGCATTATACTGTGCTTGTGTTATTTGAATTCATTGACAAAACACAAGTGTGTTATAATGTGCTCATGTTTTCACAAAATGCGAGCATGATATAATGCATTTACAGGTTATGTTCTACATTGAAAAAACTTTCTTATTTTTTTCTCTTTCTTTTCCCTATCTTTCAGTGAAACTATATACATGAAATAAACATTTAAGTATAATTCTTATACTTTAGATTATATTTCATGTATATAGTTTCAAAATGTTTGAGAGTGGTTTGGGATCTATAGGAGTTATAATGCAAATTCTAGCTTTTGGAAGATCTTATAATTTTCCAGAGTCAAATTTTAGTAATTAGCATGTCAAATTTCAGTAATCAGGATGTCAACTTTCAATAATCAACAAGTTGTATCATCTTTCTCTCTCATTATTTATCCCTTGTCCTCTAGACCTCTCTCTCACTCTCTACCTCTCTCTCACTCTCTCCTTCCCTCTCTACTTCTCTCTATCTCGTCATTCTCTCCCCCTCTCTCTCCTCTATACCTCTCTCTCTCTCCCTCTCACACACACACACATACATGCACACACCTTTATATCCCTCCCTACCTACTTTTCCCTCCCTCCCTCACTCCCCTCTCTACTTCTCTCTATCTCTCCCCTCTCTACCTCTCCTTCCCTCTCTACTTATCTCTATTTGAGCCACTCTCCCTCTCTCTACTTACCTCTCCCTCCACTCTCTATCTCTATCTCTCTATCTCACATATCTCTCTCTCTCTCTCTCTCACACACACACACACACACACACACACACACACACACACACACACACACACACCTCTATCTCCATCCCTACCCTGTGTGTGTGTCCCTCCCTTCCTCCCTCTTTCTATCTCAATCTATCCTTCCCTCTCTACTTCTCCCTATCTCACCAGTCTCTCTCCCTCTTTTTGTCACTTCCTCCTCTCTCTCTC
The DNA here is from genome assembly GCA_007258455.2 of Sequoia sempervirens. Lineage (NCBI taxonomy): Eukaryota > Viridiplantae > Streptophyta > Pinopsida > Cupressales > Cupressaceae > Sequoia > Sequoia sempervirens. The sequence continues at coordinate 858,385,564 of VDFB02271358.1, forward strand.
TACTTCTCTCTATCTCGCATATCCCTCTTTACCTCTCCCTCCCTCCCTTCTCTCTATCCCACCTCCCTCCTTCCCTATCTCTCTACTTTCTTTATCTCACCTATCCCTTTTTACCTCTCCCTCCCTCCCTTTCTCCTTCCTTCCTTCCCTCTCTCTCTCTCTACTTCTCTCTATCTTACCTACCCTTCTCTACCTCTCCCTCCCTCTCTCTCTTTCTCATTCTCCCATTCCCTCTCTAATCTTATTCTCTCCACTCTCTTTCCATCTCTCTCCATCCTTCCTCTCTACTTGTCTCCATCTAACTTCTCTCTACCTCCCCCTATTTTTATCTCTCCTCTCCCTTTCTCTCACCTCTCTCCCTCCCTCCCTTCCTCCCTCTCCCTCTCTCTACCTACCTCTCCCTCCATCACTCCCTACCAATCTCTCTCTCTCCCTACCTCTAAATCCATATCTCCTTTCCTCTCTACTTCTCTCTATCTCCCCTCTCCCTCTATCACTTTCTATCACTCTCTCTCCCACCCTACCTCTCCCTTGCTCCCTCATTCCTTCTCTATCTATCCTTTCCCTCTATCTACCTACCTCTCCCTCACTCGAGATCTCTTTCTATGTTTCTCTCTTTCTCTCACCTCTCGCTCCCTCCTTCCCTCTCCCTCCCTCCCTCCTTCCTTCTCTACTTCTATCCATCTTTCTTCTCTCTCCCTCTTCCTAGACAAAGAGAGAGAGAGAGAGGGGGGGAGGGAGACGTATGAATGGAGAGGGGTGAGATAGATAAAATTAGAGAGGGAAGGGGAGAGAGAGAGGTGAGATAGATAGAAGTGGAGTGAGAGAGAGAGAGAGAGAGAATGGTGAGATAAAGAGTAGAGAGGGAAAGGGAGAGTGAGAGAGAAAAATGGGAGAGGGTGGGGGAGAGAGAGGGAGAGGTAGAAATGGAGAGAGAGAGAGAGATAGATATAAGTATATAGGGAAGGAGAGGTAGGGAGGAAGAAGTAGAGAGAGAGCGTTGGAGATATTTAGAGAGAGGAGGGATGGAGAGAGAGAGGTAGAGAGGGATAGGTTAGATAGAGAGAAGTAGAGAGGGAAGGTGGGTGGGAGAGAGAGAGAGAATGACGAGATAGAGAGAAGTACAAAGGGAATCAGAGAGTGAGAGAGAGGTCTAGAGCATAATGGATAAACAATGAGAGAGAGAAAGATGATACATGTTATTGTTACTAATTTGACCTCCTGATTATTGAAATTTGACATGTTAATTACTGAAATTTGACTATCTGAAAATTATAAGATCTTCCAAAAACTAGAATTTACATGCTATAACTCCTACATATCTAAAACCACTCTCAAACATCTTTCAATGCAGAACATAACGCAAACATGTATATAATTTCATTGAAAGATAGGGAAAAGAAAGAGAAAAAAGACAAGGAAATTTTTTCAATGCATAACATAACGTGAACACGTTATAACACGCTCACGTTTTGTGAAAGCATCGAAAAAACATGAGTGCATTATAATGTGCTCGTGGTTTGGCTTGGTAATGACTGAGCCTAGGCTCGGTCACTACCAACCCATAATGTGAGCACATTTTGTTATAACATGCTCACATTTTCACTATTTCAGAACCAAAAAGTGGAGTGACCACTTTTTGGCCCCCATCTTTGGCCATCCACCCATGAGGAAGAAAGGTTCAAGGAAAGGATTCAATACTATGTGATAATGATATACTATTGTAGGAAAGTTGTAGATGAACATATATTTGTGAGGCATGCTTTAGTTGAACCTTATTCTATTAATTCTTTTTGTTTTGAAAATAATATTTTTGCTAAAAATCTCACTATTACATATTTTTTTCCTCAGCTCAAATGGAAGAGCTGGCTGATTGTTATTTAAACATTAAGTGGAATTGCAGTGTCATGTTTAGATGTTGTTTCACATTATTATCATTTTGCATCAAACAACAGTTATGCATTTTAGTGAAGTTATGAAGTTGCAGAGTGCCATTCAGATGTTGCAGATTTAAAAGAAATACAGAATTGAGTATATAAGCAAAATAGCATTTCAGATGCTTTTATTCATTTCGTAAAACTCATATTTTTACAAGGCTTCATTTGATTTCACAATTAGAATAGTGTTACAACATTGCATAAAATGCATTTTCTTTTCAAATTGAAAAGTAGAAATGAAATCAAAGATCCACACAAGCCGTGGATATAACTGTTACAATGCATTTCTAACAGCACATTACACTACTGGAGGTGCAGAAAGGAAAACACATAGGTGACAGATAATCATCATTGCCTGATTATCGATGTTCGATGCCGAATGGTGCACCTTGCCTTCTCGAGCTCCGTCGACCTGTAAGAGGAAAAGATGGGTGTCAGTGGCTCCGATTATATGTAACTTATGATGCACCTAGAATAGTACAACATACTATTAATAATACATTGAAACAATCAAATCCTATCAAGTGCAGTATGAAGGAAGTGAGCTGAAGGAGGAGTAACATCATAATCATCGTATTTCATTTTTATGCTAATACTGTTTGCTTCCTTGTGAAGGTATAGGTAAAGTCATGAAGCTGAACATTTTGTGAAGACCAAGCATGTGGAGCAAAACGGACTCCCACAAGGGTAGAGCTCGGCGTGCTACCCTATTCATTAAATGGGCTGATTTTAAAGGATACTTCATTATATACATTGAATGAAATGAAATACAACTGAAGAGTAAATAGAGAATCCATCAAGCAATGAGACCAACTATTCATTCATAATGATTAGGGTTGCTTTCTGAAGGCTACAGGTGAACAGTGAGTTTAGTTCACTTAAGGAATTTAAATGAATACATTTACATCAAAATTGTTGAATAACTACATTTTTCGTGTTGATTGTAATCATATGTCATGTGAGTTTCAATTCATTATTTCTCTTTTGGATAGTGAACAGGCATACATATGCCTTAATGTTTTGTTCTAATTTTCATCATCAAAGAGAGCAGTTTCTGAGAGCAGTTTTGCACAGTGAAATATAAAAATGCATGAAGAGTACCATGTTACTTAGGAATACAAACACAGACAGTGCACCTGAGTGTTAGATGAATCTCTAATTTTGAGTTGACTGGTAAAGTAAGTACTGCATCATGAATAAGTAATAACAAGGAGATCATTCCAAGGTAATAAGGGAAGAGTAATTTTCTTTCCAAAATGAGTTATGAGTTGATAAGCTATGCATATGAGCTAGTGAATAGCATGTGGCCATGATGTTACAATGTTTCAATAATCTCTACAGAGTTCAAAACAGAAGGTAGTGGTCGCTATGATAAGGTTCAGGAGTGTCAGAAAGACATTAAAATACAGGCAGAATACAAGCATGGAGATCCTTTTCCTCGCAATAAACAAATACAAATCATTCTCAAGATCCATGTCAATGACAGTTCTGTGAATCGAGCTCAGGTATTATAACTATCAAAGGAAGTTACAAAAATTCCAAGATGGAAAACTAGGTATATGAGTCAGATGGATGTGATCAAGCACACGGATCCTCATTGTTCCCATCAAGTTCTTTTCATATTTCTGAAAGCATATTAAAGCAAGTATGGGAGGTCGAGCTCTGTCAAGAAGTAAGAATATATGCTTTTGTTTTAAAAGTCTCCAAAACCCATGATATTATTTTGTTTCAGAAGTTCATGATAAGGTTCCTATTCTGGGTTGAGCTTTGTTAGGAATAAAATGATAATCTTTATGGCAGTTAATCAAGCTTCATAAGAAAGGAAATGCATTTTTCTATAATAGTTCCAAAGACCCATTTTCAGTTTAGCATCAAAGATAGAAAAATGGAGTTTCTCTTAAGGGTAAATGGAGTTTCTCTTAAGGGTTTCGAGTACCCATTTCAGGGTTAGCTTCAAAAGTGCAGAAGAAACAATAATAAATATTTTTGGTATAACCTTTTTATCTACAAGAGGTCTCCCCGAAAATGATATGTCATGGTGACAAGAATGAAAGCATGAGTTTTCGGCAAGACACAGGATGCTCTACAAGATGTCACCCCAACTACACATTGTCTTGGCGACTAGGAAGTAATAAAGAATTTCGGTATGACTCAAGCTCTCTATGAGAGGTCTTCGCGATGATGGTAAGTTATAGCGACACTCATAAGACAGAAACCAAACATTCATGAAGTTTTCAGAAACCAAGGGTTGAGCTCTCAAACTAATGGTCGAACTTTAGAAGGACAGAAAATGTAATAATCTACAATACCCATTTTTGTTTGTACATTCAAAAGCAGTATGACTACAAGTATGCAGATTTTTGTGCTGGGTCGAAATACCGAGAAAGAAAAATGCAGATTTATTGAAGTTCCTGTGATACCCACAAACAATTTTTTTTTTTAATTAATACAATGGTAGTTTTTTGTTCTGGGTCGAGCCCAAAGTCCTCAAAGAATGCTTCCTATAGTGCTCTTTTGGCACGACTTGAACATGGCCAGAAGTTCATGAAATAAAGAGCTTTTTAGGGTTTCTACAGAGCAAAAAAAGTTAGTAGTCCGTATTTCACAAGAGTCTAAAGCCGTGGCCATAGCTTCCTATTCAGCTTCCCAGGGCATGATTTCAAGTTTTGAAGAACGGTCGAGCTCTTATGGTGAGAATAATGCACAACAATGAACACAAGAAATACACAGAAGATGCAGAATAAAGATATCAGAGTGTGTTCACCACGGCCTCAAGGCCAAAATAGAGGTTATGAAGACCATTAAATAAAGCTTACCTCTGCACAATAAGGGAAAACAAGAGCACAAGTCGAAGCTTTCATGGAGTGGACTGTAGAGGTTGAGCTCGAACTCATAATGGAATGAAGAAGTCAAGGTAAGAGAAGATCAGAGAGTTAGCTCATGCAGGTCGCGCCCTTAGGGTTTTTTATATTCGAAATAATGAAGTAGAAAGGCTATTATACTTCAAAGACAGACTTACCCACTGGAGTTCTTGGTCAACTAGAGAGCACACGAGCTCGAATTCGACACCATCATGGGGGCAATTTCCTTTCAGAGAGAGTTTCCTTCTTCTCAAGACACAGGTATGAAATGATGATAATTAGGGTTTGACCCTGTTTTGATCAAAGCCCTAATTCAAGCCTTATGAAGTTCTAGAATATTCAATCAAAGTGCACATGTTGAATTTCCAATGCAGGCCGAGATTCATAATGTTTTTCTTGTGACTTTATTTAAATCTGAGTTTAAAGTTTATGAGGGGGGCCGAATCTCTTTGCTAGGTCGAAGGTTAAGTCTTTTAGACTTTTCTTTCCTTAGTGAAATACGGAGCTTAAGGGAGAATTATGAATACCTTAAGCCTAGGGTCAATGTTTTTAGGGTTTTTATTTTTGTTTGATTTTGGAGAAATCAATTATGGAGTTGATAAGAAGAAGATTATGTAATGTATTTTTTTATGATTTTTCGAGGAAAATCAATTATTGTAATGGAGAAATAAGGAGATTTTCTTTTTGCAAAAGATTTCCAATCTTTGAGTTGCAAAAATAGACAAATTGTAAAAATTTGCATCTTGTAAAGCAGAAGCATAAAAGTGATATTCTATAAATTGCTTTATGTTTTCTTGCTATTTTTTAGCAGATCTTTGGTTAACTTTTCTTCTTGGTCGGATTTGAGGCTTGTCTTGGAGAGATAAGGTGTTTTGGTGCTTTTAAAGCAAGATTAGCCTATTTTTAGAGGCTTGATAGGTTCATCATAAAAGCATTGTGCTTTTTTTTGCTTTGAAAGCAGTTTCGAGATTGTTTGAAGCCTTTTTTCCTGGAGCTTTTTTTTGAGCTCGGATTAGGGTTTTCTTGAGAGTTCTTTTGATAGACTTAGTCTTTCAACTCTCCAATTCTCAGCAGTTCAGAATCTAGTTCCTACTCTCATGCATTTTTGAGCGTGTGAACATTGTACTAAGTTTTGACAGATTGACACTCTTCCAATTTTAATAGAGCAGCAGACTTCTTCTTCTTATTTTCTGTCTCAAATTTTGTAATGGCAATATGATAATACTCAAATTGGAATCCTTTTATGTCTTGCTGTTATAGGTTGTGCTTCAGAATTATATGTTTCAGGTTGCATGTAGTATTTGTTCTCCAGATCTTCATGCAAATCATTGATGGGATATGTGCCAATGAGATTGTGAGGATTACTGTAATAGAGAAGTTGTTATGAGTGTTAGGTCTGAATTCTTATAAGTTTGGTGAATCATCTTTTAGAAATAGTTTTTTTTATGTTCAGTCATCTTTCATCCCTTTCCTCAGAAGCTATTTTAGAATAGAATTCATCATTCAGAGAACCAGCTCACTCTGGAGATTCCTCTTTCACATAGATCACCCACATCTGAAAGAGGTTTCCATGTTTCAGTAGTTTGCTGAATATTGCATTCAGCAGGGTGTAAAACTATTGATAGTAGTTTTTGGCACGCCCGGTGGGACAATCAGAAATAACTTTCAGAGAATATTTAATTTTTCAGTTTGTTGTCTGGTGTATGCAGCATTTTTTTTCCAGCCTTCTAGAGGCTATCAATATACTTGGCGACTCTGGTTTTGTTTTGCAAGCTAGTACAGCCCGTACATGAGAAGTATTCAAATAAGATCAAGTTCAGAACCCTTCAAGTATCAAGAGTTGTCCCCATCACGAAGAAGAGGCAGGACAATAAGAAGGATTTTTGAAGCCCCTGCAAGATCAAAGTCAACACCTCCTGTTCTTGGTGCTCTAGTTCTGTCACCTGGTGTACCAGTATCGATCTCACAAGTACCATCAATGACAGCACCACCGAGACAACACCCATTCGCACCCTTCAATGGAGGCAGTCTGTTAATCTTGCTCAACATGATGATATTCCAGTTGTAGCCCTTCGAGGACTACCATATTTTACCAGAGAGGATTACACTACACCAGTCGAACACATCTGGGACGTGGCCACGCTATGCTCGATGCACAATATCACGCAGGAGAATGTTGCTCTAAGGCTACTAGCTACATCACTCAAAGGCAAAGCGCTACAGTGGTTCAGAGGCCTCGCTACAAATTCAATCGCAACATGGGATGCTTTAGGTAATGGCCTATACCAGCACTTTGCTGATAAATCTGGCAATTTATCATTGTTAGAGCAGTTGAGCACCATTCAAAGGGCGCCGCACGAACAGTTGGCAGATTTCAACTACAGATTTTAGAGGACTTGGGACAAAATCCCAGCAACAGTAAAGCCCTTATCGGCACATGCATTTCTATTTTATCTAAAGGCTTTGAATAGTAAGATTGTTGTTATAACTCAGTCTATGGTGGTTTAACGCTTCCAAATGCTTATAACATTGCTCTTAATGATGAAAATTGCCTCTTTCAAGCTGAAGACATAGCTCCTAGACCCCCCATGCCCTTGTTTCCAGAAATACAGCCGCCTATTCCTACTGCTATACCTCCCTTGGCTGTTGTCCTGCCAGTTCCAGCAATAGGATATCATAGTACAATCCAAGAAGTCGCTGCCCCAACCTCAAATTCCAAAATGCAGGAGCTAAAAAACATATTAAAAACCATTGGGAATGACCTCGTGACTATTAAGAAGCATGTTTGCCAAGAACATAAGCCTTATCAAGCCCCTTATCAGCAAAACCAGCAAAATAGGCCTACTTTCCAAGGTGATTATCAAGCCCAAAGAAGGAATTTTAACCCTCAGCCATTCCAGCCATACAATCTGAACACGGCCAACACGTCAAAAGAGCTTGTGCCGCAAAACAATGTCGCTCAAGATTGTGACTGGTGTTACCCATGCAACCAACCCCACAACCAATCGGTGTGTGCCAACAAAGTGAGAAACCAAGCTTTAATGGTGCAGAATATATATGTTGCTTTAGAAAATGTTGCAGATCAGAATCAGGAACATCAAGATAATTTAGTGGTCGCCTTGCCAAACTGGTAGAGCTCCGAATTTTGTGGCGTGAATGGCCAAGATCGACAAAATTTGCCTATTTTGGCTAATACCATATCTAAAAAATGAGCTATGGATCTAGGACAACAAGTTGGAACTTCGCAGCAGTAGTCACAAGTCAGTAAGCAGCCTGTTTCATCAGAAGTTAACGCTACCACTCAGCCTAAAATGCAAATTCCGCAAAGGGGGTAGGAAATACCTAACAAGGAGCTGTCAAAAATGCATTCTCAGCCTGCGCAAAAGCAAAATGAAGCTGTTGTTACAAAAAACCAGCAGAAGGTAAATGTTTCATCCTTCAATATCATTGAGCATCTCAAGAAAACTACTGTTAATATGTCGATATTAGATGCTCTGCAGCTTCCAAGACAAAAAAGCTTACTATAGGATGCATTAGCTGAGTTGTCTATTTCTGACAACACCAATCAAGGAGTTGTGAAGGTTGTGTTGGCTAATGACTTGGAGGAGAAAAGTGGTCAGAAGGAAAAAGAGGTAAAACCCCCTCCATTTTACTTAAGTCTAATCATAGGTGATAAAATTGTGCATAATTGTATGGTCGACTCTAGTGCCAGTAGTTCAGTCATGCCTAAGAGTTTAGCTGACAAATTAGGTCTTGTTTATTAGCCTAACCCTCAAAAGGGCGTAGTGCAATTAGATGGGTCTGCTGTTAAGATTGCTGGAATTATTAAAAATTTAGCCCTTACCTTGCATGCATCTCCAAGTTTCGCTATTCACCAAGATATTCATGTTATTGACCTACCGCCACACTTTTCCATTTGTTTGTCAAGGGATTTTATAGCCAAGTTGGGTGGGTTTTTATCTTCCGATTAGTCTCATCTATTTTTTAGAATAAGGTACGGAACGAAAGTGACCATTAAGTCCGAGCCTCTCGCCAAAGACCATATCAAACCATACTCCCCGAGCCCTATAAATGCTAATCTCTATGCCACCTCTGTAATGGAGGACAAAACCATGACCTTAGACTGTAGCACCCAGGGAGACTACATTAGTCTCAATGAATGGGCAGCCAAAGATCACGAGCTTGATCCGTTCCAAAATACAGATGAGGTAGGTTTAGGAGTTTATATGATTCACGAGTCTGATTGCGACATGCCTAATCTTTGCAAAGAGGATGAACCGTCTGCAGGAAAAGATAATGAGTTGTGGAAACTTTATTTCAATGGTTCGAGGAGTAGTGTTGGTGCCGGAGGTGGAGCTATGTTGATATCGTCCAAAGGAGATAAGTATTATTCAGCTTGCAGATTCGCTTTCAGTTGTTCAAATAATACAACTGAGTATGAAGCACTGGTACATGGCCTTGAGTGGGCCTGCAAGCGAGGTATTAAGTTCTTGTAAGTTTATGGTGATTCAGAGTTGATCGTGAATGAGGTCAGAAACTTAAATGCTGCTAAAAATGATTTACTTAAGAAATACAAGCATTGTGTATGGGATTTAATGGAAGATTTTAATGCTTTTAATATCATGTCGATTCCTTGAAATCAAAATAAGCATGTTGACAGACTCGCTACCATAGGAGCTCAGTTTGACATTCCCAAAGAGATTCATAAGGTAGAAGCACATCAGTACGTGAAAATAGTGGTCAAACCTTCTATACCTGACAATAATGTGAGCTAGCAGGTTTTTGACAGCGATGAGCAAATTGTGAATTTTTTGATTGCTAAAGCTGAGTTTGCAGATGGAAATTAGCAAAAATGGCAGCTGCAGTATGAGGATTAGATTGTGCAATTAAAGACCAATAAGCTGCCAAAAGGATTGGTGACCTTAGAATCTATGTTTAATTCAGATGATCAAGTATGAAAAGACAAGTGCAGCTTGACCATTAGGGAGGAGCACTATGCAGCTATTGAGATTTTCAAATGTAAGCTTCTCAAACTGGGAAAGGTATGTAGTCAAGAGGAACAACAAGCTTTCATCCTATTATGTCAAAAATTTAGTGATGTTTTTGCTTGGGAATACAAAGATTTAAGAGGTTTTAACCCCAAATTAGCTCAGCATACTATTGAGCTTGAACCTGGTGCAAAGACAGTAAGACAGAAGCAAAGACCGCTTAATCCCAAGTTGGAACACCTTATGAAAGCTGAACTGAATAAGCTAGTTGAAAGCGGTATCATTTTTCCTATCAAGCACACCTCTTGGGTGTCAAACTTAGTGCCAATCAGGAAAAAGAGTGGAGAAATCAAACTTTGTGTTGATTTTCGTGATCTGAATAGAACGTCTTTGAAAGACCATTACCCACTCCCTTCTATGGAGCAAATTTTACAGGTAGTTTCTGGTTCTGACAGATTTTCCTTGTTAGATGGCTACTCAGGTTATAACCAGATTCTGGTTAAGCAAGAGGATCAGTTCAAAACAACGTTTACAACCAAGTGGGGCACGATGGCCTACAAGAAGATGCCTTTCGGCTTATCAAACGCTGGAGCAATGTTTCAGCGTGCTATGGATATGGCCTTTCACGACCTTATCAACAAGTTTGTTCTGGTATATTTAGATGATATTACTATTTTTTCCAGAAATGCTAATGAACACTTGGATCACTTGGAACAAATTTTTCAGTGGTGCAAAGAGTTTGGAGTGTCTCTCAATCTGAAGAAGTGTATATTTTCAGTACACGAGGGTAAGCTGCTGGGACATATTGTCTCAAAGCGGAACAAATTTTTTAGAGGTGCAGAGAGTTCAGAGTGTCTCTCAATCCGAAGAAGTGTATATTTTCAGTACACGACGGTAAGCTGCTACGACATATTGTCTTAAAGCAAGGTATTTCTATTGATCCTGAAAGGGTTTCTGCAATTCTTGAATTGCCATTACCAGCTCATAAGAAAGGCTTGCAAAGTTTTCTTGGGAGAATAAATTTCATGCGGAGGTTCATACCAAATATCGCAGCCTTGCTGCAACCTCTCACTTCTATGCTGAAGAAGAACATGCCATTCAGCTGGACCAAGGAAGGTAAAAGGAGCTTTAAGCAAATCAAAGAAGCGCTCACAGCTGCTCCTACTCTCATTAATCCAAACTTTGACAAATATTTCATTTTGTATGCTTTGGGAGGAATGGATACAGTTTCAGCCATGTTATGTCAGCAAAACGAAGAAGGCTTAGAACAGCCTGTTGCATTTTTCAGCCAAGTTTTGCACGATTACGAGGTAAAGTACTCTTTTGTGGAGAAACATTTTTTTGCTGTTGTAAGAAGCTTGAAGAAATTTAGACACATGCTGTCTAACAGCAAGGTTCATTTATTAGTGGCTCATTCAACTGTTAAGAATTTTCTGCTTAATAAACATTAATGATAAGCGTGCTAGTTGGATCACTAAAGTGATGGAGTTCGATGTTGATATAAAAGTAACCAAGCTTGTTAGAGGCAAAGGTTTGTGCGAGCAGATTGCTGGAAGTGAAAACAACAACCTAAAAGAAGCTACAAATGCAGAAACAATATTAAATAATGATGTTTTAAGTGTTGTTCAAGCACCCCCTGTTACATGGTTACAACAGATGATGCATTATCTGCAAACTAGTGAATGCCCCGATGGCTTGGAGAGAGCTAAGAGAAGGTACTATAGACTACAAGCCATTCCTTATGTAGTTATCGATGGAATTATTTATAGGAGAGATTTCAAAGGTGTTTTATTACGTTGCATTCAGCCTGATCAAGTGGACAAGCTGTTAGCAGAGTTTCATGATGGACCTTCAAGAGGTCATTTTGCTACAAGAACAATAGCTCTGAAAATTATGAGAGCTGGTTATTATTGGTCAGAACTGTTTAAAGATGCTATTGCATGGGTCAAAAAGTGTGAGAAATGTGCATTATTTGTTGGTAAACAGAGGCTTGCACCGCTGCCCCTACACCCGATTCAGGTAGAACAACCCTTTGCTAAGTGGGGCTTGGATTTTATTGGCCCTATAAACCCGCCTTCGAGTGCAAGTCATAAGTGGATTCTTACTGCCACAAATTATTTTACAAAGTGGACCAAAGCTATTGCTTTAAAGGAAGCAAACGAGACTTCAGTACTTAATTTCTATCAAGATCTCATATCGAGATTTGGTGTTCCAGATTCAATCATTTTAGATAATGGTTTAGCTTTCATTGGATTAAAGATTTCAGAGTGGTCTGTCAGGAATAACATCTATCTGAATAATTCATCAAATTATTATCCGCAAGGTAATGGCCAAGCAGAATCCACAAATAAGAATCTGATTTGGATAATCAAAAAGACTGTTGAAGATAACCAGAGAGTGTGGCACGAAAAGTTGAAGCTAGCCCTTTGGGCCAACAGAATAACTCCTAAAAGAGCCACTGGTTGTTCACCTTTTGTTTTGACTTACGGAAGAGAAGCTAAGCTGCCTATATCAATCAAATTTCCAACATTAAGTTATGTTAAGGAACTGGAGTTGTTGAATGAACAACCTCTTGAAGTGAGGTTTGCAAAGCTAGTTGAGCTCAAAGAAGCTAGAAGGGAAGCTCTATGATAGCTGGAAATACATCAAGCTCAAATGAAGAATACTTTTGATAAGAGGGCAAAGCCTCGTGATTTCATTGTTGGAGATCTAGTTTTCAAGTGGAATGAATTTAAAAGTAGACCTGTACGACATTCCAAGTTCGATGCAATATGGGATGGGCCTTATGTGATTACAGAATGTAAGGAACACAATGCATTCCAACTTTCCAAGATGACTGGTGAGGTGCTGTCTATCCTAGTAAATGGGATCCACCTCAAGCACTGCCTTTGAGATAGGTTATCTCACTGTTAGGTAGAGTAGTTTGCAAATAAGTGCGTTTTGCACATTTCATTTTAATAGTTTGGTTTCTCTAAGTGCTGCTGGGCATTGTTTTGTTGGCCACCAGGGCCTTTTAGTTTGTTTTCAGTTTTGTATCATTTTCTTGCTGCTGTGAGGAGTGTTGTTGTTCGAGTTTTTTGAATTTCAAGAAGGGGCAGAATTGACTCCGCACCCAATGAATTGTTTTAAAGGCCACTAATCTATGCTTAGAAGGCAAGCATATAGCATAAATCACCAAAATGTTACATATTTTTCGCCTCGGCTCAAATGGAAGAGCTGGCTGATTGTTATTTAAACACTAAGTGGACTTGCAGTGTCATGTTCGGATGTTTCACATTATTATCATTTTGCATCAAACAACAGTTATGCAATTTAGTGAAGTTATGAAGTTGCAGGGTGCCATTCAGATGTTGCAGATTTAAAAGAAATACAGAATTGAATATATAAGCAAAATAGCATTTCAGATGCTTTTATTCATTTCATAAAACTCATATTTTTACAAGGCTTCATTTGATTTCACAATCAGAATAGTGTTACAACATTGCATAAAATGCATTTTCTTTTCAAATTGAAAAGTAGAATTGAAATCAAAGATCCACACAAGCTGTGGATATAACTGTTACAATGCATTTCTAACAGCACATTACACTACTAGAGGTGCAGAAAGGAAAACACATAGGTGAAAGATAATCAACATTTCCTGATTATCGACATTCGATGCCGAATGGTGCACCTAGCCTTCTCAAGCTCCGTCGACCTGTAAGAGGAAAAGATGGGTGTCAGTGGCTCCGATTATATGTAACTTATGATGCACCTACAATAGTACAACATACTATTAATAATACATTGAAACAATCAAATCCTATCAAGTGCAGTATGAAGGAAGTGAGCTGAAGGAGGAGTAACAACATCATAATCATCGTATTTCATTTTTATGCTAATACTGTTTGCTTCCTTGTGCAGGTATAGGTAAAGTCATGAAGCTGAACATTTTGTGAAGACCAAGCATGTGGAGCAAAACGGGCTCCCACAAGGGTAGAGCTCGGTGTGCTGCCCTATTCATTAAATGGGCTGATTTTAAAGGATACTTCATTATATACATTGAATGAAATGAAATACAACTGAAGAGTAAATAGAGAATCCATCAAGCAATGAGACCAACTGTTCATTCATGGTGATCAGGGTTGCTTTCTGAAGGCTACAGGTGAACAGTGAGTTTAGTTCACTTAAGGAATTTAAATGAATACATTTATATCAAAATTGTTGAATAACTACATTTTTCATGCTGATTGTAATCATATGTCATGTGAGTTTCAATTCATTATTTCTCTTTTGGATAGTGAACAGGCATACATATGCCTTAATGTTTTGTTCTAATTTTCATCATCAAAGAGAGCAGTTTCTGAGAGCAGTTTTGCACAGTGAAATATAAAAATGCATGAAGAGTACCATGTTGCTTAGGAATACAAACACAGACAGTGCACCTGAGTGTTAGGTGAATCTCTAATTTTGAGTTGACTGGTAAAGTAAGTACTGCATCATGAATAAGTAATAACAAGGAGATCATTCCAGGGTAATAAGGGAAGAGTAATTTTCTTTCCAAAATGAGTTATGAGTTGATAAGCTATGCATATGAGCTAGTGAACATGTGGCCATGATGTTACAATGTTTCAATAATCTCTACAGAGTTCAAAACAGAAGGTAGTGGTCACTATGATAAGGTTCAGGAGTGTCAGAAAGACATTAAAATACAGGCAGAATACAAGCATGGAGATCCTTTTCCTCGCAATAAACAAATACAAATCATTCTCAAGATCCATGTCAATTACAGTTCTGTAAATCGAGCTCAGGTATTATAACTATCAAAGGAAGTTACAAAAATACCAAGATGGAAAACTAGGTATATGAGTCAGATGGATGTGATCGAGCACACGGATCCTCATTGTTCCCATCAAGTTCTTTTCATATTTTTGAAAGCATATTAAAGCAAGTATGGGAGGTCGAGCTCTGTCAGGAAGTAAGAATATATGCTTTTGTTTTGAAAGTCTCCAAAACCCATGATATTATTTTGTTTCAGAAGTTCATGATAAGGTTCATGTTCTGGGTCGAGCTCTGTCAAGAATAAAATGATAATCTTTATGGCAGTTAATCAAGCTTTAGAAGAAAGGAAATGCATTTTTCTATAATAGTTTCAAAGACCCATTTTCAGTTTAGCATCAAAGACAGAAAAATGGAGTTTCTCTTAAGGGTAAATGGAGTTTCTCTTAAGGGTTTCGAGTACCCATTTCAGGGTTATCTTCAAAAGTGTAGAAGAAACAATAATAAAGATTTTCGGTATAACCTTTTTATCTACAAGAGGTCTCCCTGAAAATGATATGTAATGGCGACAGGAATGAAAGCATGAGTTTTCGACAAGACACAGGATGCTCTACAAGATGTCACCCCGACTACACATTGTCTTGGCGACTAGGAAGTAATAAAGAATTTCGGTATGACTCAAGCTCTCTATGAGAGGTCTCCGCGATGATGGTAAGTTATAGCGACACTCATAAGACAGAAACTAGAGATTTATGAAGTTTTCAGAAACCAAGGGTTGAGCTCTCAAACTAATGGTCGAACTTCAGAAGGACAAAAAGTTTAATAATCTATAATACCCATTTTTGTTTTTACATTCAAAAGTAGTATGACTACAAGTATGTAGATTTTTGTGCTGGGTCAAAATACAAAGAAAGAAAAATGTGGATTTTTTGAAGTTCCTGTGATACCCACAAACAGAAATGTTTTTTAATTAATACAATGGTAGTTTTTTGTTCTGGGTCAAGCCCAAAGTCCTCAAAGAATGCTTCCTATAGTGCTCTTTTAGCACGGCCTGAACATGGCCAGAAGTTCACGAAATAAGGAGAGCTTTTTAGGGTTTCTACAGAGCAAAGAAAGTTACCAGTCTGTATTTCACAAGAGTCTAAAGTCGCGGCCATAGCTTCCTGTTCAGCTTCCCAGGGCATGATTTCAAGTTTTGAAGAACGGTCGAGCTCTTATGGTGAGAATAATGCAAAGCAATGAACACAAGAAATACACAGAAGATGCAAAATAAAGATAGCAGAGTGTGTTCACCATGACCTCAAGGCCAAAATAGAGGTTATGAAGACCATTAAATAAAGCTTACCTCTGCACAGTAAGGGAAAACAAGAGCACAAGTCGAAGCTTTCATGGAGTGGACTGTAGAGGTTGAGCTCAAACTCATAATGGCATGGAGAAGTCAAGGTAAGAGAAGATCAGAGAGTTAGTTCATGCAGGCCGCGCCCTTAGGGTTTTTGATATTCAAAATAATGAAGTAGAAAGGCTATTATACTTCAAAGATAGACTTAGCCACTGGAGTTCTTAGTCAACTGGAGAGCACACGAGCTCGAATTCGACACCATCATGGCGGCAGTTTCCTTTCAGACAGAGTTTCCTTCTTCTCAAGTCATGGGTGTGAAATGATGATAATTAGGGTTTGACCCTGTTTTGATCAAAGCCCTAATTTGAGCCTTATGAAGTTCTAGAATATTCAATCAAAGTGCAAACCCAGGAAAATCATTTGACCCAAGAAGTTCTAGAATATTCAATCAAAGTGCAATAGTAAATTTCTTTGTTACCTATAACAAATTTTAAGATGCCAGGAATTTATAACTACCCATCTTAGAGAATATAAAATGGAAACAATACTATGCCAACTAAGACCATCGGAATCCAGTAACAGACATAAGAGAAGTCAAACCCAAAGAAAAACCAACATCATGATCATTCTTAGAGTGGTTGATGAAATTTTACCTATCTCCAGGGACCGATAATGTAGATGATGCCAGGGTAAAAATAACCTCACAATATGAGAATTGTAATTAGTTGGATGTATTGTTGCTAAAAAACTAGCACCTTTTAAATGATAATAAATATGCTAGCACTTGTACTTAAAGGAGGTTCAAGGATTACGCCAATAGAAAGCTATATGTACGTTAATATGTTAGAGATTGTGTTTGCGCATGTGTTTGTATGGATTCCATTTGCTGCAAATTCTAATTTAATGTGGTTGGATTAGGAAATTATTAATAAGTATTAAATAATGGAATGAAATAAACTCATTGATACATAAGTAAGCATGGTATTGTAGTCCAGTTTGACATATATACAATATTGATTGTAAAATGTACAAAATTTTGGTAATGCATTTTTTCTTATATCATATTGAATGATACTTTCATAAAAATTATAATTGTGGCAATTTGGTTGTCCATGAATCCACTTTATATGGCACAATTTTTTTTGTTGGTATGAAATAGGATCCCCACTTTTTTCTTCACATTAAGTGTTGCAGATACTAAATGGTTAGATTTACATCAACTATTTTTTAATGGCATACCATCAAGACCGTAGAGTAACTGTGCAAACCCCAATCCAAATACCTGCAAAACAATAAGAACAAACACATTAGATGGTGAAATGCAAGCAAGAACAAGGATTCCCCATGAAATCCATTCACAAAGTTCAAATTAGGAAAAAAAAAATGAATAACGCAATGAAATAACAATAAAAGAGATTGAACCCTAATTAAACTAGCAAACTCATGATCCCATGGGGGAATTGGTGTCAATTTGATGTGAAAATTGGCCCTTTCCCAATTCATATGATGCAAGATAAATGTGTTGATGAAGATTGATCCACTTTGATAAAGAATGGTGAGTGCTCCAAGCTAAAACCTGCATAACCTAGCTAAGAACTCAATGGTATTGATGAAATTTGGCTATAGATTTGAGTATAGTAAATTTGCATAAATTGTGGATGATCAAATGAGGGGATGCACCTCTTATTTATAGATGAGATTGATGGATGAATGTCCAAAATTGAGCAATGTGTGACTAACATTCAACCAATTGAAAGATGCCACTTGTCAACCTATGAGTGAATGGAGGATGTGCAAATTTTGAGGATTGTGCCAATAAATGCTTATTTTTAAATTTTGAATTTGTTGAAATGACATGCAAGAGGGATGGAAAAAATGCATTAAATGCCACTTGGCTCAAGGAAAAGGACATGTAAGATGGATTAAATGCCTTGTTGGATATACATGTCAACTTAGATTTTGAATTCAAACTTGGAGAATATTCCAAAAAGATGCCTTGTTGAGAAAAATAGGGATTTAATAAATCAATTAAATCTATTTTCATTTGCAAGTGGTAAAAGCTGGAGGATGGGACATGATATGAGATTAAATTAATCAAAGTTAATTAATTTAATGAAGGGGGTTAAATGATGTGACCTATTTGACTTAAATTTGTGGATTTATTTAAATCAGATATGAGAGGAATGTGATAAGGGATTAATTAAATAAAGATTTATGATTTATTTAATTAATAGGGATGATGTTAGATTAAACTAAATAAGGTTTTAATTTATTTAATTTAATAGATAGACTTTAGAGATTTAATCAAATAAAATTAATTATTTAATTAAATAGGATAATTAGATCAAGATGGTTAATTTAATTATCAAGAAGAGGTGACTTAATTAGATAACTGGTTTATTTAATTAAGAGGGGAATATTGATAAATTTAATCAGATAGGGGGATTTGATTAAATGGTTAGACCGAAGGATGATTCAGCATGAAACGATGTTAGTAGTTGGGATCAGATGCACAATGTCAATCGGTACATTTTGCGTGTCTACATTTTGCCCCTCTATGAAACAATGCATTCGTTGCATTGGTTCAAAGAATAAACGATCTTGATCAAAGCCAAAAAAAATATTTTTAAAATCTTGCCCCACTGCTACCCAGTGAGAGAAAACATGCCAATATATTTCCCCCTCAAGAGATTGGAAAAAAAATTCAATTTTTGGGTGATCTCGTGAAAAAAGAGGACAAGGTGCCCGATAGGTCCAAAAAGACTCCAGGAGGCCAAAAACATGTCTAAACATAATAAAACAATGTAAAACAGGCCTCAACTAGACAAAAATAGGCTCAAGGGTTCAAAATCCTAGTAGGATAGCCAATCAGGATGAAAAAACCCTAATTTTCAAGCTTAAAAAGGTTGCGAGGGGTCACTTTCAATTCATTTTCACACACAACCATCTTGCAACCTTGATATTTGAGCTTCGACCTCTTGACGATATGGCACAATGACAGCTCCTGATGCACATTTCTGACCGAGTCTGGATGTACCAGTGGCCACTCGACATTGGGGCACCGATAAGTGATCCTTACTTGAGCTTTATTTTTTATTTTTAACGTTTATTTAATGCTTTCAAAGCCAATCCTTCTACAACAGCACTATATAACGCCGCTCAGAAATCAAATTGTGTTGCTTGATGTCAAATTGCACTGTGGCGGTGGAGTTTGGAGTTTGAAAACAAATTCCAAACTCCGACGTTGAGGTCATGGTCGACGAGGTCATTTCTAAAGTGCAACGTGATGGTACTTTATCAACAAGAATCTTTGTAAACTGTGCTGCTGGGAGGGAAAGTGCACCGCAACGACGTGCTTTTGACATTTTGTGCCCTAGTGTCAGAGTTTGATAAAAGATAAAACTACGACGCCTTCACAGATTGCAATGCTAGAGTGGTTTTTTGGACGCTCGACAAAAAAAAAATCAAATTTTTTAACATGATGACCCTTCCTGATGCAGGATATGGTGAGGGAGCTCTACTCCCAAGAGCACAGGTCACAAGATCTGTTTGGTTACTTGCGGGACTTGAGTGACAGAGATCAAGATCAACTACGAGACATGGGGTTGTGGTACATCTCCTACATAGCACCCATTTGCACCCACCTTGGGATGATGTCAGCGCTTGCTGAGAGATGGCACAACGAGACCTCTTCTTTCCACCTTCCCACTGGCGAGGCCATTGTCACCTTAGAGGACGTTTGGTGCATCTTGAGATTGTTGATTCATGGTCGGCATGTCATTTTCGATATGGATGAGGGGAAGAATGCCTGCCACAGAGTCCTCGCCACGGAGGATATTGTCATTTGCGAGGGGTAGATTGAGCTCGAGCGTCATAGGGCTCTGGAACTTCCCTTCCGCTTGCTTGTTGTGATGATTATTTTAGGTCTTTTTTCCCCAGATAGATGAGGCCGGTACTTCAGTCCAAGTTGGGGACTCTGCTGGGAGCGCATGGTGATGCATGACAGGCCTACTTGTTTTTCTTGGGGGTCGGTTCTTCTTGCATCATTGTATAGAGATATTCATGAGTATGTCTACCTTGATGACAGAGCACTCAGAGCAGGCGTGACACTCCATGTATGGGCATGGGAGCACATTGTTGTCCTTCAGCGGCGGGTTGTTACAAGTTTGATGGGGCCTGATGATCCCCTCGTATGGCGCTATAGAGGTGGTGTGTCCTTCACACACACAGGCGAGCATGGGATTCCCTATTGGAGGAGGGTCCTAGATGAGATGCAGGTGTTCATATGGCGCCCATACCTTGGTCAACCCAGATGGGCTGACGATGTACATCAAATTTTCTATGCCCGCCAGGACCGCCTCATGCAAGAGCGAGAGCACACGATGATAGAGAGATATATTCCCAGGCGCGTGCAGCATCAGTTTGGTGAGCCTCAAGATCGTCCTAACAATGATTATGTGGCCGTATTTTCTTGCACCATGTCACAGGTTTCATGGGGGCGATACATTCCTACCTCGAAGGTCGTCAATAGTTTCACACAATTGGTAGCTCGACCATGGGCTTATGATCAAGGGCCTACAGATCCAAGCATGACACATGCATATAGGGATTGGTTCTAGCCTCCCCTACGTTTGATAGTTCCAGGCGCAGTCCTCGATTAGCAGAGGGGGAGGATGAGGATGAAGGGATGGTGCACGATAGGACCAACCAGTCAGGCCTCCAGTTTAGCCAACTCAACTAGATCAAGTTGACGTGCAGATGCAGGATTAGCAGCAAGTGTCGGCAGGTGTACCACCATAGGCTAAGGGTGAGGATCAACCTTAGGTACAACCTCCATGAGCACAACCAACAATGTAGCTAGCAGGGCAGGTGGATCCTCGAGATACATTGATTGTACAACTGTAGGCTCAAGTGCAAACTTTGACAGGGGAGAGAGATTAGGTGCGGACTAAGAGGGATTAGATTAGGGCCGAGAGGGATCAGGCCACACTGCAAAGGAAGGCTTCAAAGTTACACGTGGCTGCAGAGATGGGCTGACAACAACAGTTGGAGAGCATGGCAGCCTCCTCCTCTCAGCGTACAGTGTCTATTAGATTCTACAGGGAGTCCTTCTGAGAGGTCGAGTATTATCACATGCATTATCAAGAGGTCGTACCCAGAGTAGCATAGGTCTCGGAGTACTCGCAGCAGACCAACCACAGACCAATAGAGGGTCATGGTGATAGGGGTGAGGGTAGCATTCAGGGGGGTAGACCTTGATCGAGATGATACTTTTTGTGCCTTATGGGCTCCTTTTTGATAGCCTGATGGGCCTTTTTGTACTGATTGACATACATGTACAATGATCCGATTATTTTGTACTATGATAGTCATCCGATGATGATATATATGAGCTGATGATTTTGATGTGATGTGATGTGTATCATTTATTTATGCATGTATGGATGATTCTATTTCTATATGTTGTGCAATGATGTTATGGTGTTATATGATGTATTTATGGATGCATTTATTTTCGATGATATATGCCTTATGTAATGATTATGACTTAATAGATCTATATTATGTTGTTGACCTATGATATGCAGATGTATTTATGTGATGTGTAATGATGTTGCAATCTATATGATGATCTTGAAATGATATGATATATAATATGCAATATGCAAAATGATATGGAAATGATCTATGGTGTATGTGCGAAATGATGTGAATCGTGCTTATATATGATGATGGATGGATGTACACTTTGCATGTAATGGATTTTGATGCATCTATTTATGCTTATAATGATGTAAAATGATTTATGCAATGAAATATAAAAAATGATTGCGATGTTATTTATGAGATGATATGGATGATTAGTGGACAATATAATGCAATGGTCGTGTTTTATATGATATGTATTGATGATGTAAATGAAATGGTTTTCTAAGATGCTTAGAATAACAAATATTTTTATCCTAAACATTTTGAATGATAATGTAAATGCATTTAATGTGATGTGATATATGCAATCATATGATGATGTTTTATGCAAAAATGAATGTAATGTGTGAGATGAGTTTATGATGTTATGCAAGTATGTATGCAATGGATTATCTATAATGCTTATTTACCTATTATGTATGATTATGCAGTAAATGAAAATATGAAGTGACTATGAAGTTTTTATGCAATGAATGTTATGAGATTATTTATGTGATAAATGCAATGTGATGCAAAAAATGGATGCAATGTAATGAGAAAGGGATGTGCTAATCTATGAAGAATGCTTATAATACCATGTTTATATGATGATGGAAACACAATGCATATGTTTCCTATATGATATGTTGATGCAATATGCTAATGATTTATGGATGCAGGATCGATGACGATGATGATGGTGGTGATCAACTGTCATAGTACCTTGTTAGCGCGATAAGCAAGAAGGGGTGAAAGAGAAGAAGTCATTTCAACAAGACACAAGATGATGAATATGCAAATGATTATGGTTTCTTTTTGAGGAATTAGGATTTTCAAAGGTCCAATTTCCTTATGTTTCATAACACACGTGGTATGATGCATCAAGGTATAGAGAACCAGGATGGAGTTGTACCTAGTGTGATGGAATTTGACTTGAAAAATAGATAGGAGTATCCTTGTTCACACTTGACATACAAAAACCTTGCTAGGATGCACTTTAGAAGTTTCAAACACCTCGGACCAAAACACGAAAAGGTATAGCCTATTAATGCAATAGTCAACAAGCTGCCCAAAACCTCCTCCATACATACCTAACAAAGCAAGTATTTTCCAAGGTTATATTACAAGAACATCCAACAAGCATAGCAGACAAAAGATAATGATCATTGCCCCATTCATATTTCTCTAAATCCTCTATTCTGATATCATCGAGAAGTCCTTGGAATAAGCGCAATGAGATAAATCAAAAGGAAAAAGATAAAGTAAACAAACAAGCCAATGTTCTTCATACCTTTAGCCAGAGGGATGTGTTTTGATAGGATAATAATCCAAGTGATATCCAAAATGATGCCCATTGTCAGAAAGATATATCCTAGGACATGCATTGTATAGGATGATGATGGTTTGATAAGTTGATTGATAAGTTGTTGATATAAGGTTGACTGACATGTTTGAAAATGATCAAGAGATTGATTTTGTTTTGTTGTTTGCTTTTGATTTTACGATTGAAGCTTGCTTTTGCTGATTGTTGTACTTGTTTCTATTTGTTTTTCCAAAGGGTGAGTGTGATGATCAGTTTATTATGGATGATTGATTATTGTGGGTGAAAGAGAAATGAGACAGATGGATAAATATTGGATGTTTTTGACATTTTTGGAATGTTTTGAGGCTATTTTTGGATTTTGTGTTTTCAAATGTTTTTGGATTTTTTGGATTTTTTGAATGTTTTTGGATTTTGATGTCTCGGGAGCTAATTAAATATTAACCTTGCCTATGTTTTATCTTTGGGCATGAGTGGCGCTTTGGGTAGGTACCATGATGCGTTTTGGATGTTTTTGGGTTTTTCACATGATTTTGATGATTTGGATAAGGATATGTGTGACGATATCAGTGATCTATTTAGGATTTTGTTGAAAACCAAGCCAAGGTTGATTGATCTGATCGATGGTTTGATGATGATCATAACATTGTTGAGGATGCACAACAATGCAAGGATAGTGTTTAAGCAACACAATGATCAGGCAGGATATCCCAAGATTATGGATTGATTGGACTTGATTGATTAGGATTTTGAAGCTTGATTTGGAACAAAATTGTTTTGAATGATTTGATGTGACGTTGAAGCACACGTTAGATGCAATTGATATTGATTTTTTAGCTTGATGTTCGATGAAAGATGAAGATTGATAAGGAATGTCAGCTCGTCAAAATATGCCATAGGCTAGTGATTCGGATTTTGGATCACAAATGTTTTGACCAATTTGGTTTCACGTTTGCCAATGTTCGGATTGCCACATAAGTTGGAGGATGTAGATCAAGATTTATTCCCGAAGCAAGATGTAAATATTTTCCCCCAGTGTCTAGCAATGCACGAAATGTGATGGGTGGATGCTCAGATAAGCATATGGATGGATGGATATGGATTATCTTGTGATAAGATAAGGTGTTCAGATAAAGAATGCTCATTTGGATAATGCTTCATGGCTCAGATAATGCTGCATAGAATAGGATCAATGAAAATGACCCATGTCAAGATGTTTATCATAAGCAAGCATAGAGTGTGCACCAAAATTTTTCCAAGATCAAGATAATTTGGACTATGGATGCAGATGGATAAATATGGATTGGATAAATGGTTCATGGATGAATGGATTTATTATGGATGAGATGGATGGAATGTTGGATTTATTACATATGGATGGGATGAGATTCTTTCATGTGAAATAGCACACACAGGTGCTCGATTCTACACGTGATGCCTTTTTTCCAGGTTTTCATCATGGTACCTGCCCAAAGCGCCACCCATGCAGTTTTCACTAGAGGATGATTTTTGTCTTTACTGTTTTCAATCCTTTTTCTAATTTTTTTGGATTTTCATATTTTTTGATTTTTTTATTTTTTCGAAATATTTTAAGCTCATGCTGAATCACAAGGTATTGTTGATGTAGATGCCCCTATCATAATGTGCCATCGATATCCTACTTGAAGAATTTTCTTTGCTAAGATACGTGCACTTGAATGCAACTTTTGGGATTCTTGATCTGCTTTATTGATATTGGGGTTAACTCTGTCTCTGTGTGCACATTGTGATAGAGTGCCTTCGGAATCCTTATGATGAAGGGTCATTTCCAATGCATGGTTAATTTGAGAATTGGATATCATGTGTGGAGGCATGGATGGAGTTTGTTTAGGGATAATAGATGGATTGGTTGACAGTTTGGAACCTTTGACTCTCCAAACTTGGGAAGATGAGCAATGATGGGTGGATACAGAAGTGTGTGTGGAATTAAGACCAACTGCTTGATACACTTTGTACGTCGATTGAAAAGCATGCTTTTTCTTTTGTGGACATCCTTGATGGATACTTTTCCCTTTCTTATTTTTTCACATAGTTTCTTTGACTAATGGAGTTTGATAGGGATAATCTTTCTTTGTATTCTTTGATATTCATTTGTATTTGATTTGTCCATTATGCTTTCCAACTTCTTTTTCTTTGATAATTTTATTCGTACTTTGATTCAATTCTTTCTTTTGACGATGTTCCCCATTCATGGATGGGGTGATGGGTGGATGAAGATTCATGATGCGACTGGTTGTAGTATTGACATTAGTTTCATCAAAAGGACTCTTCGTGCTCCCTATGTTGACGTTTGCTTGAGACATAGTTGCCCCTAGTATGGTGATAGTAGTACCTTCATGCTTTGATTCCACTTGTTCCAAGAGCTCTTGTTTAGAATACATTCTCTGATAAATGACCATTGCAGATGATGTTATTTCGATTGGATGCTCTGCTAACTCTAGATTATACTGTTCTATCTTACTTGTTTCCTTGAGTGGATACTTTTGGATATCTTTATTCATGATGTCCTCAGTTTGAATTTGGGATATATCTGATCCTGATGTTGACAACTCAATAACCCACTTTTTTTGTGTAATAATGTCTGGAGTAAAAGAATCTTGTTCTGAATGAAGATCATCTATGTGTCCATCCATAGAAAGCATCTCATGGGTAGATGGAGGAGTATGTTCTATGTGGATGTGATCATATTTTGCGACATCTTGTATAGATAGGAGAGTGTCCATTAGATCATTGTAGTATCCTGGAGATATGAATTCTTGATCTTGAATGATTTCAAAATTTCTTTCGACATGCTTTGGATCAAGTTCTTGACATGGGTCAGTTTCAAAGGATCCTTGGATATCTTTATTAGGAATGGGAAGTGGCTTAATATCCTTTGGATCATTAAGTGCATTTGGATCAAATGTTGAGTTGAAGATTCCTTCAATATCTGAAAACATGTCTAGAAAGGAGCATTGCTATACCTTGGTGAAAGACGTTGATCATGCTTTGGAATAAATTCTAGAGATATGTCCTCTAACTTATTAGGTGATGTAGAGACATTTTCTACATGATCATTGGTCGATGGATTGTTGATTGAAAGATCAAATAGTGTTAACACTCCTTGAAATGGGTCATTGTCAAAAATTGTTGTAGGATTCTTATCATGATCAAAAAGCGACTCTTGATGTATGTTGATTTGATCTTTGGATGAGGTAGAAAAATCTTCCATCTGTTTGTTGATGGATAGGTCTTGATCATGTGATCGTTGACTTGGATCAATACATGGGGTGAAGCCACAATAGTGGTTTACAATTTGATGGAGAGAGGAAAGCTGAGAAAAAAAACCCCATGGCAAAAAAAATAGTTTTAGGTGTTTGAATGAACCTACAAGTTCAACTGAACCAAAAAGGGGTTCGACTAAACTAGCGTTCGAGCGAACCCATTAATCACTGGGCCCACATTTTTGGCCCAAAAAACAAAATAAAAATGCATTTTGAAGGGGGTTCAAATGAACCAGGGTTTGAATGCAACTTGGTTTGCTCAAACCCCCCTTTTCCTTGATTTTTGACCTTGTTCACAAAAAAAACCTAATTTTTTATGCTTCAAGCTCGGTTGAGGATGAAAATGGAAGAGTCTTTACAAACCCAACTAGAATCAGGTAGTCCTTAGAATGAGCTATCCAACAAATATAATTTTAATATGTTTTAGTTTTATTATGTATTTATTTTTTTAGTTTTATTAAACATAAGTTTTTCATCGAAAATGAAGGTCTTTATTCTTACATGTGGAAAAATAGCAGATTATCAAAAAAATTGAAAAATATTAGTGCACCAGATATTGAAGTCCTTGATCCAACAAAAAAATAAAATTGAATTTCGATAAATAGAAAAAAAGTTATGCGTTATATGGTTGCGCTACATCTGAATTGTAGGTTTGAATTCAAAACTTGATTAAAGAAAAAATATTCAATAAAAAACTATCTAACCAAGTGGAAGCACTAGATATCAGAGTTAAAAATCTAAATTCAAAAGAATTATAATTTTATCCTTCATGGAAAAAAAATTATGCATTATACGGTGTGCATCAATTTTTAAAAATGTTGTTTTCTGAAAGAAAAAAAAAACCAATTTTCATGGGGGATGGAAAAATAAGTGCAACTTGATTCCAAAAATTTTGAAAAAAATATTTTTAGAATCTACAGACAAAATGTGACGAGACTCTAGTTTGCATCATCTTCAAATTCCTCACGGTTTATTCGCTATAGGTGCCTGAATGTGAAGATTTAGTTAAAAATAATAATTTAAGTGTCCAGTTTGGCCAAAAATTGTAAACCATTATTGTGGGATCACCCCATGGAGTCATTAAAATTTTGCTGGGAATTTGAACAACATTTTCTTGTTGGGCTTGGTACTGGGCTTGAGCTTGCGCTTGCGTTTGAGCCCGGGCTTGTGTTTGTTGGGCTTGTAGTGTGGCTTGGGTAACTTGAGTAGCTTGTGCACCTTGTTGAGCGGCTAGTTGTGTAGCGTTTCAATTTTGGTTTTGTTGATGTTCCTTTTGATAAGCAGCCCACTAAGCAGCTTGAAATTTAATGCTATATTGGTTTGACGTGTTTGGTTTGGGTGGTAGTGGTGGCGGAAGTGGTTTTGGAATAGTGCTTGTGGTGGTGATAAGAGGAACCATCGTATTGATGATTGGGATTTGGTTGGTGGATGGTGTGATCGATATGGTTAGTCCTTGAGAGACCATATTTTGAGGGATGATAGATGATGTGTTGGTTGCTTGTGGTATGGGGATGGTTTCCATCTATTGTTGCGATATCGATGGTAAGGGGGGATGATTTGGTATGATGCCTTGATTGATGGTTGGGGGGGTGTTTTGGATGAGCGGTGGTAGCCCCAAACCGAGAGGTGATATGGATGTTAATGACAAGGGTGGGAGTGGTGGGAAAGTGAGTGGCATGCTCCCTTGGGGAAATGATGATGTTTGATAAAAATGCCCCTGGTCCAAATAGGTTACCTCCTCCTTGTGAGGTCATGGGGAGAGAGGTTTATGGTGTTGCATTAAATGATGATGATGATGATGATGGGTCATTATGAAAGGTGAGGGGGACATATGGGTGTAATGGATTTTGAACAAAATTCATGTGACTTGCAAACATATCTATCCAAAATTTTACCAATTGTGGATTTGAAATGTTCATGTTTGGTATAGTTGTACTTGGTATATTCTTATTTAGCATGTATGGATTTGGTGGGATAATGTTGTTTTGTTGAAGACTCATGCATTGAATATTTGGTTGATAGATTTGTAAGTTTGAACTTGGATTTAAATCTACCATCGGAAAAGGTGCTTCAAAATTTAGATTGGCTAGACTCACATTTTTTGTTCCATTGAGGTTTGTAGGAGATAATGATCCCATGTATGGATTGTATAAATGTGAGTTTTGAAAATCAATTGGCATTGTAAGGCTTTGATAATTTGGTTGGTTTAGACTGCTTATGATGTATGGATCAAGTTTATATTCCATGTTTTTCTTCTGCTTTGACTTTGTTGCAAAAGTGACCCCTAAGATGTTTAGGACCAATGATGAGATGAAGGATTAAAGGGGTGAATGATATGGGTGTTGTTTTTATTAGGAACTTTGGATCAATGCTAGAATTTAGGATTTGATTTTGATTGGTTTTGATTGGATTTGGATAATGGAATTGTAAACCCTAAGATGTTAGATGTGATCTTAGGATGAACTTTTTCAAAGGGGTGCTAATTCAATTAAATGTATGAGAAAGGATGCATTCCCATACACCTAACTAAATAAGGTGATTTTGATTTTGATAATTTACCCAAGTATAAAATGATGTTTCCAAAGTTATTTTGTGATATGGAGATGATAAATGTTTGAATGGATGAAGTGTTTGATTTTGATCCTAAATGAACCTAAGAAGGACTTGTTTACAAGACCAAAGTTTTGAAGAACATGCTTTTCCCTTCAAACCAAAAGATTAATGTTTTCTCAAAAGACCATAAGACAAAAGATACACAAGCACACATGTGGGGTTCAATTGATTTCATCTTGATTAGTGAATTTATTTTACCACAAACACTTTCTTGTCTATATTTTCAAACTAAATGTCCAATGTCCCAACTTCTTTGAATCTCACAAAGTATGTTATGTGGAATTCGATGAATTCAAGGAAAGGGTTACCTATTGCTTAACTTTAGTAGACAAATTGAGAGGTAATCCAAGTGTTTAGAAACTTCTAAGGATGCAATCCCAAGGGAAAGCAATAACACATGGATTGGATCAATTGTATTTGTCTCCTAAAGGGTTTGAAATTTTGATGATGATGTTTAAGTGTTTGTTTCCAAGATGTTTTTGAATAAGCACAGTTTTTTGTACGTAAAAAAAAGTACAACCCTATGGATATGGAAGACAATATTTGTTGAGTCCCCACTTGGACAAGTCCAACTACGCTTATCTTTAGCGAATGGTTAGATGCTTGACCCCACTGGCTCCCCTCCACGACTCATTAACATCATTCAGGGCAGCCAAGCATCAACACCAATGAAACTCCTATGGCATGCTTTCCATTTCTACTAAAAGACCGTAAAAATGTGGGGAAGCTTTAGAACGACCGTTCTTCACCAACAAATAGATCAAGGAATTTGGAAATTCTAAAACATGGGTTTTAATTAGAACTTTCCCTTTGTGGAGATTGACCTATACGGCGAGAGTCCCTTTTTAGATCCATCTCGTTGGAGCCAACTGCGTGATATTGGCATTTACTCCAATACCCACATTTATATCCCGGTTGGAAATACTCTTGGATTTAGAGTGTTACTAGTTGAGTCATTCCCTTGGGTGAGTACTTTTTCCCCAAGGCAGGCCCTCTAAGATAAACAAAAGCGAGTAAAGACAATATATGTAACTCGATCAATCTTTGTTTGTAAACGAAAGAGAATGTATGCAATAATTCTCTACTCACACTCGCACAATGTTTTGTTCAATTTTAAACTCAAAATGAAGTGTGGAGGTGATTGATTTATCTCAACCTAAAATCACAAAAAAATCCTTTTGATTCTCAAGATCACTATAAAGTGCGAGAGAAGCGCATACGTCCTTTTTCAATGAAGTTAGTTTAGGTAAGCCATCACGAAGACAAAGTTGCACATGTTCATTTTAAATCCACAAAGCAATTGTAAGTTCTTTTTAAAGCACCAAAGGACAAATGAGAGTTATTTTGTTCAATTGTTAACCAAAAAAAAAACTCTAGTAAGTTGTAGTCCTAATGTTTGTTTTAAGACTTTGGAATTTTTTTTGAAAAGGTTCTTTTTAAAAGCCCAAACAAAATTAGTATCCTAAGTAAGAAGATATAACAGTTTCCTAAAAGTGTTAAACAAACACTAAAGTGTTTAAAAACACTTTGATTTTGTGAAGTACCATCATCATGCTTCTTTTTCTTTCGTTTTTAATTGATCCAACCTACAAGAAAGAAAACTAGTCAGATTCTACAAAACACAGGGGTTAAAAAGTAGGAAACAAAAGCTAAACTCATCATTTGACAAAAAGCACATGCTAAAATGAAATTTCAACTTTTTACTCCCTACCAACAGCGCAACCCATGACTGTGTCGCAATTTGATTTCTCTAGTGGTGCTATATAGCGTCGCTTACCAGTTAGCAATGCTATGTACCCAGACCAGTGAGCTCAAATGCGTCACCCTTTTGCTCAACGTCGTTGTTTGATTTTTTTCAAAAAATTTGCAGGTCAGATTGGTCAAGCGGCAAGGTTTGAAATTCAAAATCTTGGGCGGGAAGACTTTAGTGTCGCAGTTTGAATTTCCAGCAGTGCTATATGGTGACGCTGGAGAGTCAACGGTGCTATATGGCGACACTAAGCTTGTAGCGTTGGAAATTTCCTGTGCACAAACAAAAACATAAAAAATTTAGAAAAAATGTGATTAAAAATGATATTTTTCCCTCCTTCTAGCGCCAAATGTGTGAACCCCAATCCAAATACTTGCAAAAAAATAAGTACAAACACATTAAATGGTGAAATTCAAGCAAGAACAAGGATTCCCCATGAAATCCATTCACAGAGTTCAAATTAGGAAAAAAGCAATGAAAAACACAATGAAATAACAATAAAAGAGATTGAATCCTAATTAAACTAGCAAACTCATGATCCCATGGGGGAATTGGTGCCAATTTGATCAACATCAACATGAAAATTGGCCCTTTCCCAATTCTTATGATGCAAGGTAGATGTGTTGATGAAGATTGATCCACTTTGATGACGAATGGTGAGTGCTCCAAGCTAAAACCTGCATAACCTAGCTAAGAACTCAATGGTATTGATGAAATTTGGCTATAGATTTGAGTATAGTAACTTTGCATAAATTGTGGATGATCAAATGAGGGGATGAGCCTCTTATTTATAGATGAGATTGATGGATGAATGTCCAAAATTGAGTAATGTGGGACTAACATTCAACCAATGGCAAGATGCCACTTGTCAACCTATGAGTGGATGGAGGATGTGCAAGTTTTGAGGATTGTTCCAATAAATGCTTATTTTTAAATTTTGAATTTGTTGAAATGACATGCAAGAGGGATGGAAAAAATGCATTAAATGCCACTTGGCTCAAGGAAAAGGACATGTAAGATGGAGTAAATTCCTTGTTGGATGTACATGTCAACTTAGATTTTGAATTCAAACTTGGAGAATATTCCAAAAAGATGCCTTGTTGAGGAAAATAGGGATTTAATAAATCAATTAAATATATTTTCATGTGCAAGTGGTAAAAGCTGGAGGATGGGACATGATAAGAGATTAAATTAATCAAAGTTAATTAATTTAATGAAGGGGGTTAAATGATGTGACCTATTTGACTTAAATTTGTGGATTTATTTAAATCAGATATGAGAGGAATGTGATAAGGGATTAATTAAATAAAGATTTATGATTTATTTAATTAACAGGGATGATGTTAGATTAAACTAAATAAGGTTTTAATTTATTTAATTTAATAGATAGACTTTAGAGATTTACTCAAATAAAATTAATTATTTAATTAAATAGGATAATTAGATCAAGATGGTTAATTTAATTATCGAGAAGAGGTGACTTAATTAGATAACCGGTTTATTTAATTAAGAGAGGAATGTTAATGAATTTAATCAGATAGGGGGATTTGATTAAATGGTTAGACCGAAGGATGATTCGGGATGAAATGATGTTAGTAGTCGGGATTAGATGCACAATGTCAATCGATACATTTTACTTGTCTACAGTAACAAATACCACAAAAATAGAATTATTAATAACCCACATACCACAACCTTATACTTGCATCAATGATTCACAATTTTTCATGAAGTAGTAATACAAAAGCTTTTGTGTACAAAATATTATTGGTATAGATATGAATGAAAACATCAAGGGTCTACACAAAACATGTGCATCATTAGATTTCATAAACCTAAGCATAGCTACTCTAATACAAACAACCATGCATCTTCCTTGAGAGTATGCAATTTGTGTAATACACAAGAATTTTGTTTATCAAAAGAGTAACCAAATAATGGTGAGAAAGAGAAGTATCGGATTGCCTCCTTTGATGCTATGAAGCCATTCTTTTCAATAGGTGGTATAAGAAGTTGGGTACATTGACTATCTTGTTATGCCTAAGATGAGATAATAACTTGAAATGGACAGTATACAATAGATTTTTCCTACCATCACATATAATATATCTAACAATATAAGCACACCTTTCCCATAACCAATGGAGAGACATGTTCTTTTCGTACCTTGTGTTGAGGAGTCCAATACCTCCCCTCTTATGCATAATTTTTCCCAAGCAATGATTGCTTCAGCCCAAGCTAGAAATTCATCTCTCGTCCTCGGTAATCTAGTTATTTGAGCAATAGTCTGAAGCATCTACAAATTCAAGTCCTTTACCATAGCTTTTTTCATACTGAAGAGTTTCTGCAAATCTCCTTGTCAAATCATCAGTAAACTCTCTCAACTTTAGGAAATAATTAAGCCATCCAACTCTTGTAAATTTATAGGTAGAACAACTACATCCTCCAAAATTTGTTGATAAGTTGTTGGTTCTCTCTTGATAACATCTCCTCCCATCTTAGTTCTCTTACTGCTTAGAATACCAAATCAAATCAAAAGCTCAACACAGTTTCCACCTACCACCCACAACTTATGACTTCAAAAACCTCGGCTTCCAAATGTATGCTTGTTGTACCACATATTATAACCATAGGTCCCTCTTCAAATTTTGCTCAAATAGAAACCAAACTAAGATTATTTCAAATTTGACAAGGTTTCAAGTTCTTAGGAATTACAAAAATGGTAGCAGCGGATGTTTCACAATTTTAAATTCTTGATGCAATACAACTTCAAATTAAAATTAAGCAGTAATTCCAATATTCCTATCTTGTCAAAGCAAAGCCTAGGAATACTAGCTTGATAATGATAAGTAAAGAAAAGCTCAGGAAGGCACAAAGTCATTATGTAGCTTCCAATAATGAATCCTTCAAGATAATAACTGTCATTGTAAAAGAAGCACAAAGTCTTCTATATACTTTGTGATAAATTCCACGAACAACATGAAAAAATATAAGCCCAAAGTCTTATAGAGAATTCACCAATAGTATCAACATCACAATTCGAAGCAATGAGTGTAACTCAAAGTTTACACAGATTTACTCAAAATCCCTTTCAATCTCAATTACTTAATACTGTCAATTTTAATCAAATCATAAGATAATTGTTCCCAACACAAAGTTTGGTATGCAACTTCACTTCTCTATTGATCAAAATTAGAAAATGGTTTAAAATCTGGGCTTATTCAATCTATAACTGAAAGAGAATCCTAAAAAGAACAAAACTCTAGCAAATAGATTTCATTAAGTTATGTGTCCATCTGTCAAAGTTCTAAATAAAAGAAGACCTCTTCTTCAGTGTTTCTTAACTGCCATGAAAACACGTGCTCTATCTTCATGAATTCCTTTGACCAATAACCACCACGTTCAACTAATTTTGCAGCATCCCCCATTTCGTTATTCAGTGCTCCTTTTGCTACAGGTTCATCCTGCAATAGTTGTGCATCATGGTTCCTTTTTTTGCTGCAAGCAAGTTAGTTCCATAGAATATGTACATAAAGATAACCATCAAATTAAAACATAACTTTCCATCAACATTTCCATGCACATATTCATATAAACCACTTAATGCTAATATATTAAATTATAATTCCATCATCATGCTTTTAGGTCTTAGGTCCATATAATAGATACAAAGAGGGATAATATAATATGGAGTATAGTTAGGAAGTATGTTCAAAAGTATCTTAAAGTCTAATAAAACCAAAAAAAAAAAACTATTATTTAGACCTATCACACGCTACCTCTTTTAGATATAAATTCATCTTGGAATTTACATGACTTGTCTTTTATCGAAGGCTACCCTTGTCTTTATGAGCATTGGCTATCATATAGAAAATCACAAGCTTTAATTTGTCTATTGCAAAAGCTGATACAATTAGAAACAATTTGATATAATTGTTGGTGATATATGTAATTCCAATACCCAGGATTAATCGAATCAATCCTTAATAAACAAATAACCGAAATCACCCAATATAGTTAGAATCTCATAATTTTTCTGAAACCCCCTTTCAAATTTAATATAATCTCTCTTTTTTTGTAAATATTTTTTAATAAACCCTGGTATCTAAAAAATTCTTTTAGAAACCAGCATAGGATGGTAGGAAACGAATTTGATATCAATGTAAGAACCCTTGTTCTCCCACATACAAAAGTCCTTGCAATTGCTAATTTGATTATTTTTGTGTTTTGAAGTTTTCAAAGATATTGTTAGATAATGCATAAAATTTATAGAACAAGGAAATGCTAAAGCACAAATATAATATTAGTTCAAAGTTATTAATGTCCTAAAATTACATTGAAAGCATTCATACCTAGATAACAATCTTCTGATCTTGAAAAGATAATGAAACCCTTATTCTGAACCTCTTCTATAAATCCAATGAAGCACAAAGTTGACTCCTGGATGAAGCCAATCTCATGGGAAATCCTTTGGAAGATCTTTCACAACTTTAGGTATGCAAATCAATGCTAGTTGTCATTCCCAATGATCAAGAAATGTATAAATTACAGAAACCCTAGGTTTCCTCTTATCCATAGCAAAACATTCAAGTCAAATATCAAAATCATGGATGAATAACAATAGCCTTCATTGATCCCTTTTATAATCTCACAAGAGGAAGAAGTCGACCCTCTAGAAGCTTCTTTTAAATCACTTAAAATAATATTAAATATGCATTTGTAACTTTATAAAATAATCCCTCAAAGAAGGCACCCCATTTAATTAATCATTTGATGTGCTTTAAGTCATTAAATGGCCCCCCTTTAGACATAAAGTTATAATATAAATTTATAATATGCTTTGAATCATTAATTATTATTAAAGTCGCCTTTAATAATAATTAAATGATATAACTTGCACATAAATTCTTATTTCACCAGGCCAACTGAAAATTGGGATCAACACTGAAATCACCACATGTCTAGGTGCCTTACTATAAATAGAAATACTAGACTCTTGTGACTTGCTGACTTACTATAAATAGCAGGTGTGCAAAACTAAGTCCTAAACCACCAAACGAAGGCCAATCCTGCACCAAACCAAGCTTTGGAGAAGAAAATACTCAGTTAACTACCAAATAGGACCCTCTAACCCACTGCATTAGCCTACGAGGGTTAGGAAATAGGCTAATCCCTCTAAAAACCAATTCTTATGAAAATGGGGACATTACACAATGCATCGATATTCTTTCTATCTGGGATGCATTATGGACATGTGTTAGCCATTGTGGATGTGATGTATGTTGGAGCTCGCCACTATGTATGTGAAGTATGATCGAGCTTGTCACTATATATTTGTGATATATGATGGATCCAATCACTAATGTAAATATGACATGTGTATAAGACAATCATTGTGTACTTGTGATGTGAAAATGTGGCAGTTATGGTTGCACTTGTGATGTACATATGAGACAATCACCATTGTAATTATGATCGATGTATGATCTAGTCCTTGTTGTACTTGTGATGTGTATGAGCTAGTCAGCTTGTGTATATGGAGGTATGCTTGTGATGATTATTGTGTATAATATTTGAGATTATGGTATGAATGACCTCTTGTGAATATTGTGAATGTTTGTACACTAACATTTGGTAATGATTGGTATGGACCTAACACTTGATGGCAAGTTATTATCATTATATTATACTTGACTATGTTGATAGCTTACATGTACTAAATTAATGGTCATGGGTTAAAGGTGACATAATAGATCTCATACAAGAGGAGAGATTAAACTCCCTCTGTCATTCTAGAGTAAACTACGAAGCCTCTGATTCCCATGACGAGATACATAGGCAAGGTCATCATGAACCCTCGAGGCTTAGGTGGAGGTCTAGGAAAGACATTAACCTTGAGACCTTACCACTCTTTTTTTCAAGCATAGAATTGGCAATGATGAGTTGATGCCACCATGGAGAATAGAGAAGTAATGAAGTTAACACTATTAAGCTTCATGGAAGGAGTTCAATCATTTAAGTCGGTAGTTGTTGTGAATGCATTAAAAAAAAAAAATTAATGTCTGAAGGGTGGATTTTACACCTAATCCCTAAGGTTACCCTAGGTTAGTCAAAAAATACATTTAATCAAGCATGATTAACCTACACTAAATATTAGATGGAATGAAATAAATTAAATTGTAAATATTTAGATAATTATACAATTATTTTTTAATAAAAAGTAAATGAAATGATAGATCACTTAGCTCTATGAATGATGAAGGAATTCCAAACTATGAAGACTTGAGATCAATGTGCCTTGAGATCTAAAAAGCTCTACAATACTCACCAATGTTGGTAAAAATAAAAATATTCTTCTTTGCAATGCTTTAAGTTGATTTTTCTAGTATGAATTTAGCTCATTATTGTGAACTAATTCCTTTGCTAGGAACCTAACCTTTATTATAGATTCATTAAAAAACATGTGTCTTAACATTTTAAAAAATACTTGTAACCTTTAATTAGTTGAGAGTTACCCCTATTTTTAATTAATTAAAACCTTATTCAAATATTAATTATTACTAATAGAAACTCAAAAATTATTATTGTAAAAATGTCATTTAAATTATCATTTATTTTAACCTATTTCTTAATTAAGACTTCTTTTCATAAATAGTTCAAGAGGTTACAAAAAAATTCACTAGTTAAAGAGTTGTCAAACTCGAACTTTAAAATAATCCATGCAGAAACTAAACTCACATATCTTTCGCTGTGAGCAAATACATTTATTTCTCTAAAAGAAAAATATTTTAATTTAAAAAATAAATAAATAATATTCACCTTTATAAAATAGCAATTTATATACAGTGATTCCACTCTAAAAATGACCCAAATTTCCACTCAAAAATATTGTCCCAACCCTATGAAATACAATTCAACCTCTATGAAATGAATTTGCAACGTATATTTTTGAAAAGCAAAAACTAAAACAATTTGAAAAAAAAAAAATCATTTATATTTTTTATTTATATATAAATATTTCTTTATTTTGAATGATATAACATATCAACAATTATACTTAACACGCGCATTATTTTCCACTCTTGATATTCCTTCACCTTTATCCAAAACATCTTCTTCATTATTCCATACCTCCTTAAAACATCTTGAATTCGCTTCCAGTAACTCTCATATGTTTCCCTTGCAATTATCCATTCATGTATTACCATTGTAATTATCCATTCTCCTCCACGCAACCTAAATTCATAGTCATAGGAATAGCATTGAAGTGATGTATCTATATCCTTTTCCCAAGATGAGCTATCATTCACAACCACAAAGCATCCAATGGCAGTAACTGCACCTAGCGTTCTACAGGGAGGACGAGACAGGAAAGTTTCGCCAGTACCGATTTCGATCGCTCCCCCGACGCCAATAATAGCGTCACAAAATAGATTTTCGTTTAAACTTGACTCCGCTCCATCCACTGCTCTTCCTATCATAACCATTCGCCTTGACGGCACTCTCTGAAATAAAAGACAAAATACTCTCAATTCATCCACGGTAAATTCTTTTCATTTACACATCACTTCAATATAGACAATGTTATAAGAACAAAAGAGAAAAGAATGCTGAAGGTCAATAATGAATGCCTGTAAAAAATAAGTTTTGAAATCATTACCTTCAAGTTATGAATGCAATTCCGTATTACTGCGTTGCTACAATAACAAAGTTTCATCCATTGCAATGCGACCACCATTTCAATACCTGCTATGTTCTGCAACTTCTCACAAGAGTCAATCTCAATTTGCTCCAAGCGGCTCATTCTGGGAAGACTCCGTAACTCCTCAATCTCAATTTGCTCCAAGCGGCTCATTCTTATTCTGGGAAGACTCCGTAACACCTCAATATCAATTTCCAAGCGGCTCATTCTGGGAAGACTCTGTAACACCTCAAGCTCAGGACACTCTTTAATAGTCAACTCTTGAAGCTGTCGAAGCTCACCGATCCCTGATACTCTTTGTAAACCTCTGCAACTTTGCACAGACGGACTGATGAGTGTTGTTGGCAGCATCATGTTCTGTAGCTTTCCAAAAGAGCCAATCTCAATTTCCTCCAAGCAGCTCATTCTGGAAAGACTTGGTAACTCCTCAAGCTCAGGACACCCTTTAATAATCAACTTTTTAAGCTCTGGAAGATCACCGATTCCTGATACCCTTTGTAAACCTCTGCAACTTTGTACAGACAGACTGATGAGTGTTGTCGGTAGCATCATGTTCTGTAGCTTTTCGCAAGAGCCAATCTCAATTTCCTCCAAGCAGCTCATTCTGGAAAGACTTGGTAACTCCTCAAGCTCAGGACACTCTTTAATAATCAGCTTTTTAAGCTCTGGAAGATCACCGATTCCCGATACTCTTTGTAAACCTCTGCAACTTTCTACAAACAGACTGATGAGTGTTGTCGGTAGCATCATGTTTTGTAGCTTTTTCCAAGAGCCAATCTCAATTTCCTCCAAGCAGCTCATTCTGGAAAGACTTGGTAACTCCTCAAGCTCAGGACACTCTTTGATAATCAGCTTTTTAAGCTTTGGAAGATCACCGATTCTTGATACTCTTTGTAAACCTCTGCAACTTTGTACAGACAGACTGATGAGTGTTGTTGGCAGCATCATGTTCTGTAGCTTTTCGCAAGAGCCAATCTCAATTTCCTCCAAGCAGCTCATTCTGGAAAGACTTGGTAACTCCTCAAGCTCAGGACACTCTTTGATAATTAGCTTTTTAAGCTTTGGAAGATCACCGATTCTTGATACTCTTTGTAAACCTCTGCAACTTTGTACAGACAGACTGATGAGTGTTGTTGGCAGCATCATGTTCCGTAGCTTTTCGCAAGAGCCAATCTCAATTTCCTCCAAGCCGCTCATTCTGGCAAGAGTTGGTAACTCCTCAAGCTCAGGACACTCCTTAACAATCAGCTTTGTAAGCTTCGTAATATCACCAGTTCCTGATAGTCTTTGCAAGACTCTGCAACTTTGTACAGACAGACTGACAAGTGTTGTTGGCAGCATCATGTTTTGTAGCTTTTCACAAGAGTCAATCTTAATTTTCTTCAAGCAGCTCATTCTGGCAAGATTTGGTAACTCCTCAAGCTCAGGACACTCTTCAATAATCAACTCTTCAAGCTTACCCAATATTCCTGCCACTCTTTGCAAATCTCTGCAACTTTCTACGGACAAACTGATGAGTGTTCGTGGAAGCGTAATGTTTTGTAGCTTCTTACAGGAGTGGATCTTAAGATGCTCTACGCCGCTCAATATGGCAGAATTTTTCTTTCTTTTTTTTTCTTGGGAAGAACTTGGCAACACCTCAAGCTCGGGACACTTCCCTAACACATTTTTCAAATTTTCACAATACCAAAGTTTAAAATATTTCAACTTCCCACACCCATCAATTATAAACCTCTCGAAACAGCTTGAACATATAGGAGTTAGAGACATTAACTCGGGACAGTCACGAATGCTTAATTCTACAAGCCTCTTACAATCTAACTCCTCTATTGTATTCAACTTTGGACATCCATCAATTATAATCTTCTCGAGGTAAGGTTGATGGGCAACTGGCAACTTCTCAAGCTTCGGACAGTCACGAATGCTTAATTCTACAAGATTATTACAACGTGACACTACTATTGCATTCAACTTTGGACAACCATCCAACCTAAAACATTTCAACGCTACCTCACCAACAAATTTTACCCTCTCCAGACACTTCATACCACTAAGAGATAAGGTCTCAAAGTGTGAATTGCTACAATTAATAATTTCCAATTCTACAAGGCTTTTATGATTTGATATTCCTGACACAGTTCTCAACTTATAACAGTTTTGAATGCAAATTTTTTCGAGGAGGCTTAGACCCTCTAGCCTTAGCTCCTCAATCGCTGAACACTCAGAAGTATTTCTATGTGGAGTTGCCCCAAAACTGTGACAAATTTGCAGCTCTTTCAGCTGGGAGGGCGCCTGAAATTCAAGATAAATTTGTGTAAAGCTCTCAATGATTAAAAAGAATAGCCCAGAGGCAACCATAACATAATGAATTTCACCATACCGTTGAAGGAGATTCACTTTTTTGACAGAGAAGATCAAAATACCTGTGTATGATTCTCCCACAACGTTTTGAGTCCAATACAGTTGATTTTCAGACACTGCAAATTTTGAAGAGGAATCCATGTAGGAATGCTTCGTTGTTCTTTGGAATTGCCCTCAAGCTGGAGCCAGAGTAAGGAAGCTGACGTCTCAAAGCAAGTATCTGGTTGGCCCATAAAGAATTTAACTAGAGAACCCATGGACTGGTCGAAAAAGGAATGGAAACATCGGACATTGGTTTTGGCGAGTATTGCTTTGAAACCCATTGATTCCTGTATGCACAGAAGCAGCTCTGATTTCTATATATATAATAACAAGTTAAGATTTGGAATACTACAATACAAAGGAGAAATCTGAAGGGCTAACAAGCTTACCAAAGATCTCAGATCTTGAGGACGCCAAAGACGATAAGGAGGGCTGAGCTCAAGTGCCATTTCTCTTCCCAAGTCCCTAAGATGGTCATGCATTCTCAATACAGGTCCAATATCATCTGGACTCGGTATTTCTTCTTTTTCTACAAGACACTTATCCTTGAGTCTTTCCATTGCATTGTGAACATTCCATCCCGATCCCTCCAGTACTCTTTCGGCTCTACTCGTCTGCTTGCCAACAAAAAAGCAGGCAATATCCATGAAAACCTGTTTTTCTTCACTATCCAATGCATCCAAACTTATTTTCAGTCTTTGTTTTATGTCTTGAGGCAGCGTCTTCCTAGCTTTAATCAATTCTGACTCCCAAAACTTGTGATCTCTTCCATGAACGTGTCTGCCGAGAACCTGAAGAGACAAAGGTAAGCTTCCACAGACGTCTACGAAGTTCTTAACAAGAAATTCATACCTGCTACATGGATCGCGTTGGCCAAATGCATGACAACAGAAAAGTTCTGTCGCATCATTTCTATTCATTCCTTTTAAATTATAACAAACAGTAATTCCTGCGGTTATAAGCACCCCAACGTCACGGGTTGTGACAATAATCAGACTATTATCAGATTTATTTTTGATATCCAT
Source organism: Sequoia sempervirens (assembly GCA_007258455.2). Lineage (NCBI taxonomy): Eukaryota > Viridiplantae > Streptophyta > Pinopsida > Cupressales > Cupressaceae > Sequoia > Sequoia sempervirens. The sequence goes on from VDFB02271358.1 coordinate 858,427,251, forward strand.
GACCCGTAGAGCATTTAACTGCTCCACATGATCGATGTCATCTGCAACAATTAGGAAGCTTAAAGGGGGGCTCCTTTGTAGACGATCTTTCAGATAGCTTGTTCCTTCCTCTATACTTGTAAAATTGAGATGACGCTTGTCGAAAAGATCTTTGTGAAGCTTACCTTGCAAGGAAGGTAATTGGTTTGTCACAGAGTTTTCTCGCACATCGAACAAAAAACTTGCTCTTGTGTAATTCTCACTCTTTCGGTTAAACAATTCTTTGGCAAGAGTTGTCTTCCCCGATCCGCCCATGCCAAAAATGCCAACTACCTTACTCTTATGTTTCCCTTCTCCCAGCCCGCACTGATCTTCAAAATCATGCACAAGTTCATTAAGGCATCGCCTCTCAAAATCCTCAACAAGATTTTTGAGCCCCACTGGATATTCAGCGACATGTAAATCAGTTTTCCTTTGTACTTCTTTTTGGACAGCTTCTACTATTTTTTGGCGATCCACAGCACTGAAACATTATTAAATAAAATAAGGATCTCCTGAAAAAAATGTTAAACCACTTTTGAAGGAAGGAAAAATTATACAAGGTAAAACTAGCTTTAGAAATATTACCTGTAATATTCTTCGCCGGCTGTAAGTGAAAGAGACGTAAGGGCTTCCTTCCACTCGTCAAGCTTCCCCAGGTACCTGCCCTTATCTTCATATTTAAGGAATGCATCAGCGTATGCTCCCTTTTCTATGTGGCGGAGGTCACTAGGCATTACTTCGTAAAACACGGGGATGATTTTTGCCTTACTTTGTAACATGAGAACCAGCTCAGCCAAACACCAAGGTGACTCTGCATATCTTTTCGAAAAGATGGCTATGTGTACCTTAGCAGAGCTGATGGCTGTCTCAATGGTAGAAGGAAACGAATTTCCAAGTTCCTTCTCTTGGGAATCAAGAAACGCCCGTATTCCCAACTGCTCAAGAGAGTTATAAAACTGAATAGCCAAAGTTTCTTTGACATCGGGGCCTCTGTGGTTGATGAAGACATCATACAATGTTGAAGATTCAGAAACCTTCCTTCTTATGGCGGGAGGTTCTATTCCTGAAAAGGCATTAAATTTCTGGTTTTGATGAGATGAAGAAGCAGATGCCATTAATTCCAATTCAAACGCTAACAACCCTTTAACAGATAGAAAGAAAGATGAGTTTATGTCGAAGAGGAAAGGTAGCGTGAATTAAATAGATCATACGTCCTGGTTTCCTCGAGGAAAAGACAGGGTTAAACGAAAATTTATAAATTGCTGACCTGTAGAGAGAAGCCGGCAAGTTCAATCCTTTCTCGACACATTCGAGGCAAAAGAAACACGCGAGGAAAGTACTTAGAAATTTGGGTTCGGTATTTTCCACGAAACATTTTTATTTATTTTTATATTGAACAAAGCCTTTCCTCGAAACTTACAACAGAAAAAGAGAAGCAAAATGGTAAGTTGAAAGTAGACAAACGTGTACGTGGACAGAAAGCAGATTGGACCGGATTTGGCTACATTTCTAGAGGATAGAATGCAAGGCGTAATTCACGGTGTTTTTTTTGAGTTTCTTTAGGGATTTATATCAAATTCAAATTCGTTATAATTCGATATGGGCACACGAGTTATAGGTTGAACCTCTCTTCAGCTAAGAGTCAAGGATTGAGGGATATCCATTCAGCGAAATTCGCCCGGGGCACAATCCCAACCTCATCTCTTATGAAATCGGACTTTTGCACTCAACAAGACTTGATCCCTGGTGGGCTCATTTAGAACCATTCAACTTCACTAGCAGACCAAAGTCCCATTGACAATTCATGGTGTTTTAGACTCTCCAAGAAAGCTATAGTTGTTGTCGGTGCCATCTTGAGTGGAATAAGTATTTCAAATTCTTGTTAAATATTTTTAGTACCTGTGTTTACACAAAAAACTATCATATTGCAAATCATTCAACAAGGGTATTAATAATTATAAGTGTTAGCAAATGAAAAACAATTTTTTTTTTATGATACATCTTTTGCAAAATTAAGATGCAAGTTTTTTAATGGGTATGTGCAAGTTCATCATGGAAAAAACAGGCCCTTAAATGGCAATGAAAATTCAGAAAAATCAGAGTTAGACGACTTGACATAAAAATTTGAATAAGTTATCTATATTATTTCAAAAATATGTAAAAATAGAATTTGTGGCAAATTGAATGTAGTTTCTAAACTACTAAGTTTTTTTTTTTTAAAGTCTATTTGGTGAAAATTTGAAATTTCAATGTAATAGTACTTAAATTTCAAGGAAAAAATAAGAAGTAGGTGTCTTTAGACCACCTAACCACAATAAAATGATAATATTTTTTATAAAATTTTAGGTATAAGAGTAGAGAACTTCGTGTGCGGATGTGACACATATTTTTTATAATTTTTTTCAAGTAAATAATTAATTATGAATTTTTTATTACAATTTTTAAAAATATAAAAACTAGGTATATACGATACCTTAACTTGGTCAAAACTTCATGAAATTCATTTTTTTTTTAATTCTATGAGTATCTGAAGCATAGAGATGTGACACATATTTTGGATTCAAAATATGATCTGGATTGAAAGTTATAGATATTTTTCAATCAACCTATCAATCGGAACTTTAGTCATAATTTTAATAAAAATGAATAATAATTATTTTATTAAATTCAAAGTAAAAATAATTTATATTGGTGGAAATCTGAGAGTCTCCTCTACAAGCCCTTTTCGTTTCATCAATTTTGGCTAAAAATAAAGTTGTCAGCGACATGGACGAAGTCTAGAAAAACAAGGTGAGTTGTCAAACACGTTTTTTGCGTTGATTTCTTAGGATTAGCATGTCCAAGCCAAATACCAAAGCAAGCTAGAGGCTAATCCCTAGGCAATAAATTCTTTGTCATAAATATCGGATATCTGTTTCAAATTGGATATTCGTTTCAAATCGGATATCCAATTTGGTTTATATATGATTTTAAAAAATATTTTATACTTTATAATATATGATTTAGAAAATGTAATAAATATTTTATAGTTTATTTTAATATATCTAGTTTAGAATATACAATATAGTTTATAATTTAATATATAATATATTATATCATTATGTATAATATTTAAATATTATTTCTATATTTTAGTTAATGTATATATATA